>PVJL010001964.1:0-223842 GCA_004026885.1 Lyroderma lyra | reverse complement strand
GGAAAACCAGTTTCACTCAGAACACAGAGTAGGACTTGGCTGCCCTTCTGTGTCTTTTGTTTCTTGAAGGTCTTGGAATAAAACATAGATAGGCGACTTGGGACATTTGGAAAGCCACTGGACTAGCGGGTAAAGTGCCAGATAAGTAATTGAAGATGCCTGGGTTTGAATCCCAGCTCTGCCGCTTATTAGTTGTGTGATCTTGGACAAGTTGCTTAATCTCTGTAAATCTCAGTTTCCTCTTCTATAAAGTGGAGATGACAGTTCCCACCTAAAACGGTAGGAATTATGATTAGAGCTATGTATGTGGAGATCATTGCCTGGCACACACAGTAAGCATTTAATTATGTGTGAAATGGTAGCTTTGTGTGTAATTGAAGGGGTCAGAATTGATGGTAGGTTTTAGAGGGTCTTTGGTTAGCTTTTTGCCTATTTAACTACATACTACCAATTGTAGTATGAAAGAAGAGCTGAGAGGCCTTTGGCACCCCCATAGTCTCTATCACTACCATCCCAGCTACTCTAGATGAACAAATTTAGGTGAATTGTTTGTTCTATAAATGCAGCATTAAGACTTAAGTATAATTGCTTCTCTTCTTCCAACCAGATTGTTTCGAACAAGTCCATTTTTTATAAAATTTCTGGTTCCCTACTCTGGTACTGATGGGAAGATTTAGTTCCCTCAGAAATGATTTGTAGTGATTTATATAAAAGAAAATGTAAGATAATTTCTGAACACTTTTTATTTTGTTGTATTTGAGGCATTTGTGATAGAGAAATGGATCATGGTTATTCCATACTTTTTCCTTTACTAAAGTGGAATATGCCAAGACCAGGGGGGCCTGACAGCTCACAGGGCCTCTGCTGTTCCTCTCAGCCCTAGTTATGCTTGACTAGGTCTTAGAGTGCTAAGTTATTTTGGAAACTTGTTAAAAAACATAATGTATTGCTTTGGAACATGCAAGACACTTTGTGGCTTTATAATCATATCTTTTAGCACATTACTTCTTTTGAGGTGGGGTCCTCAAAATCTAGTGTTTTCAGTGTGCTAAATATTTGAGAGAGCATAAGGAAATTTGGATATTTTTGTCTCAACATATCAAAACAGTGGCTTGGCTTGCTTTTTATTTTATATGTTCACAAATTGGAAGACTTAATATTGTCTTCTGTAGATCAATTTGGAGAGTATTGTCTCTCCAAATTGATCTACAAATTCAGTACGATCCCTATCAAATTCCTGCTGGCTTTTTTGGCAGAAATAGAGAAGATTACCCTAAAATTCACATAGAAGTGCGAAGGACCCATAATAGCCAAAATAATCTTGAAAAAGAACAAAATTGGAAGACTCACAATTACCAATTTGAAAACTTATTACAAAGCTATAGTAATCAAGAGAGTGTGGTAATGGCATAAGAATAGACATATACTCTTTTTTGCTGCCATCGTGGTGTGTGCGGCTGACTCTTCCTCATCATGTTTTCTCACAAGACTTTCAGAATCAAGCGGTTTCTGGCCAAGAAACAAAAGCAGAATTGGCCCATTCCCCAATGGATTTGGATGAAAACTGATAATAAAATCAGGTACAACTCGAGAAGAATCAAGCTGGGTCTATAAGGAATCACACATGAGCTGGCAGACACATTTACGCTGTATCCGGGTTGCTGGTATCTTACCATAGCACTAAAAAGATCCACTACTATCTGGACAGTTGGGTGTGTTTTGCTGGGAAATACTTGGAAATGAATGGCTTTTTCTCTTTAATACGTCGACTGCACTAGTAGGTTGATTCAGTAATAAACATGCATTCTACACTGTAAAAAAAAAAAAGACATACAGATCAATGGAATAGATTGAAAGTCCAAGAATAACTGCCTGCATTTATGGTCAGTTCATTTTTGACAAAGCTGCCAAGACAGTTCAATGTGGAAAGAATGATCTTTTCAACCAGTTATACTGACTGGGAAAACTGGCTATATATATGCAAAGGAAAGAAGTTGGATTCCACCCTCACACCATATCCAAAGCTTAACTGAAAATGTCTCATAGACCTACGTGTAAGAGCTAAAACTATTAGAGTAAATTTTAGGAATAAATCTTTGTGACTTTGAATTAAGCGGTGGTTTCTTGAACATGACAAAAGCACAAGTGATGAGAAAAGAAAAAAGTAGATAAATTGGACTTGATCAAAATGAAAAACTTTTGTGCTTTGAAGGACACTATTAAAAAGTGAAAAGACACCCCATAGAATGGGATAATGGGCAAAAAATTTGAATAGACTTTTCTCCAAAGAAGATATACAAATGGCCAATAAGCACATGAAAAGATATTCAACACCATTAGTCATTAGGGAATCAAAACTATGAGATACCACTTCAAACCCACTAGAATGGTTACTTTAGTCAAAAAGACACATGGAAGATGTGGAGAAATTGGAACTCTCATACATTGCTGGTGGGAATGTAAAACAGTGAGGTTGCTTTGGAAAACAATTTGGTGGTTCTTCCAAAAGTTCAAGACAGAGGTGCCACATGACCCAGCAGTTCCCAATAGAAATGAAAACGTTAATCCACACAAAACTTGTACACAAATGCTCATAGCAGCAGCATTTGTAATAGCTGCAAAATGGAAACAACCCAAATACCCAGCAGCTGATGAATGGGTAAAAAATACGTTGCATATCTATACAATAGAATATTCCTCAGCAATAAAAAGGAATAAAGTACTAATTAATGCTAACATGGGTCAAACTTGAAAATATTATGCTAAGTGAAAGAAGCCAGACACCAAAGACCACATACTGTATAATGTCACGATACAGGATAGGCAAACCCATACAGACAGTAAGTAGACTAATGGCTGCCGGGGGCTGGAGGAGGGTGGAATGGTAAGTGACTGCTAATGGATGTAGGGTTTCTTTGCTGGGTGAGGAAATGCTCTACAATTACATAGTGATGATGGCCACAAACTCTGTGAATATACTAAGATCTACTGAGTTGTATGAGGGCTGTCTGGAAAAAAAATCCAGCCATAAATGCCTCTTTTTCATATTACATGGCTGGATACAGTCCAGACAGCCCTCATATATTTTAAAAGGATGAATTGGTATGTGAATAAAATTCAGCAAAACTGTTATAAAAAATAGAGAGTAATTTGTGTGTATGTACGAATAGCATTTTGTTAGTTTGTACTTGGCCCTTTGTCCTACCACCATGAATCTTGAAATTAGAGCATCATTACTTTTACTGTTGCTTCAAAGCCTTAAGGTGAGACATTTAGGTTTGCAATCAGTTCTTGCAGAAAAATTGGTGGCACTTTGTATCAGGAACTGAATGTTTCAAGGTGAATGAATGCTCTGAGGTTGAAGCCTTTCCTCTGTGTCCTACCCTAGTTCTTATTTACCCTCTCAACTGTGTGTCTCACTGGAATAGATAATTTTGTCTCGGGTTCCAGGTCCCATTCCCAGCTCCACCAAGAACCTTACGTCTTTTATTTCTTACATTTTCCCTCCAGGCTGTTGATCTTGCTGTGAAGCATTCTTTCCTGGAAGGTGTGGAAATAGTGGCTGGAGGAGCCTCTAGGAGGTGCCCTTCCCCCAGAGGATTGATTTAAAAAGAATGACTTGCCTGGAAGGGTTTTAGGCCTGTGTTGGCAGGAATAGATGACTCATTTTTCATCAAAGGAATTTCAAAGAAAATATAATGACAGGATGATGTCAGAGGAGCAGGTGGAGACAGGAACCTTGATTGAGGCACAGGAGGGGAGGTGTTGAATAGTGGGGTTGTCTGGGCAGTCAGAATGATTGGCTAGCATAGACCACAGGAAACATCACCCATTTTTTAGTTCCTTTCTCATGAACCCTGATGTGGGCAGTGTTGTTCATGCACCTTCAGAGCATGTGGTCAAGTCTATGCCTGTTTTGGGTGTACTGTGTTTGTATCTGGGTGAGACAGCCCGTGTCCATCATGGGCTGCTTTCACACGCAGTGTGGTGTGTTCGGGTTCCTGCACTCTGTGCATCAGCTCCATGGCTAACAGGGTCTTTGTTTTTGGAATTGAGCCACATATTCATGGTGGCTTGAGATGTGGCATGTCCCCCTGAGTATAAGATACAGGAACTTGCCTGCATATCAGGAGGTCAAATCTCAGGTACTTTATTGCCAAAAGTACTCTGGTTCCCCCCCGACGACTTCCCTGGGCCTTAGTTAGCACTGTTTCTCCTACCTGGTAGTTGTGTTTCTCCCTGTGTGTGTCCATGAAATAAGGAATCAGTGGACATGTTTTTGATAAGAGCTGGATCTTTGCTTTCACCTCAATAAGTCCTTTTTTTTTTTGAGTTGGGGGTTCTCCGTGGTATATATGGATGAAGCTGGTAAGTGGGGAAAGATAGATAAGTTTTGGTATCTTCATATATCAAAGCACTAAAGTTGGTTAGATATTCAGTTTACCTTTTATATTAAGATTGTAAGAGTATTCCTGGTCATCACTCTGCCTTAGCACTACCAGAGCCTGGGTCACTGTGAGGTCAACAGTTTACAAAAAACGGTAAAGGAGGATATTTATTACTAGTACTCTACCTCAGGACTCAGGTCTCTCAAACTATTTTTGGGGAGAGATGGCATAGCATTTTGTGCTTTATGAACCATTCATCTGGAAGAAAAAGTAACAAACAAACAAGCCCCCCTGAAATTGGAATGGGAGGCAGGAAAGCTTTACTTACTTACTTGGCACTGTCTTCCATTGTTGAATCCTTCTGGCTGATCATTAGTTCTGTTTTTGGACAATACTACTAGGTACACTGTCGGGCTAAAACTGATCTTTGGAGTAGGGTAAGAAGGGCATGAGTGTAAAGGGACTGAGCCACACAACTTGTTTCTTAGAGAAGGGTGCTGGACTTCCCTGGGCATTATTAGTTAGCACTGTTCTCCTCCCTGCTAGTGTGTTTCTCCCTGTGTGTGTCCATGAAATAAAGAATCATTAGAAGAGACTTTTAACCTGAAGCGCCAGAAGCACCCATGGAGAAATGTTCTCTAGATTTGATTTGGGAGCCCCCTCAGGTTCATCTGTGATGTTGCTGTTTCAGAAGTCACCGCCTGATACCACTGAGTCAGATGAGCCTGAGCAGAAGCAGCCGTCTTGACCGGAACATGTCCTTTGTACCCGCCCCATACATAATATATACAGGTCCTTTCCCCCATTGGTGATGAGCTAGAGGCCTTTGATCAGGAGATGGAGCAGTGGCAAGGGAGAAATATTCAAAAACGCCAATTAACCAGAATGTTAAGGGAATTCACGTGGGGGCTGGTGTTACAAATATCTCTTTGACTTTTTTGGTTTTTTTTTTTTTGGTGAAGGAGGAAAAGGACTCTTTTAAGGGCCCATTCTCACCTATAGGATAAAATCCAAACTCATCTTGTTATTTAAGACCTTTCATAATCCAGCCCAACTTTTAGTTTTTGTATCAACATTATATTTATTTTAATGAAGGTCAGGTATCACTGTAAGGCTTACAAGCAAATATAATCTCTCTCTTAATTTATGATAAAGAGCCTCAGCTCTTTCAACCCTTCTTTAGGATTATTTATTTTTGCTATCATATTTTTTATTTCTAAGCAATTTTTAAAAATTCTGTGAATATCCACTTTTTATACAAGTTGTTCTTGTTTTGTGGCAATATTGCCTTTTAGGCTCTCTGAAGATGTTAATTATAGTCCCTTCAATGATTTCCTCTGTGTCCAGTATTGTCTCTATTTGTTTTAAGCTTTGGTTTGTTCATTTTGGCCTCTTTTATGTTAGAGACTCTTAAAAAAAAGTGTCTGATGTTGCTTGGTGATCTTTATATTTAAGAATTAGCTCCTAAAAAGCTGATTGGTGTGCCTTGTTGACTTGTGTGCTCTTAATGAATGACCAGGTAGGGGAAGTCCATTTCCCCAGAGAGAAGTTGGCCTGTCTTCTGTCTAGGGCCTCTTAAGCCTGGCAGCCAGAGCCCAGCGGGCTTGCCAAGCAGGGCAGTGGGGCAGAAGGGGAGAGGCTTGCTGTTCATTTGTCAAATTTCACTTAATACCCCCGTTTTTAGTACCTCACTTCTGACCTCATGAGGGCCTGAAGACTTTGAGGCCGTCTTGCTTGCAGCCTCACCCTGCAGCTCTCATGCTTGCTGCAGCCTTCAGGGGTACCTGGTGCTTCCAGTTCCTGAGTCTTTCTGGAGTCCTGCAAGCACATTGTACCTTGTTTCTTATTGTCCCCCATTTCCCGCAGGTACTTAGCAGAAAGAGAAAGCTTAAATTAGTGACCATTTATCTATTTCCTTTTCAGTTTATCAAACATTTGCTGATATTTTTATTCTTTTGTGTGGGTTTGTGTCATTTTTATTCCTTTACTGTCATTTTTCTAAGGTTTTAGGAAGGAATGGAGATAAATGTGCATGTTATATGTCTGCCATGTGTAACCTAAAGTTGGCAGAAGTGAATCTTCCAGTAGTTTCACTTGTACCCTCTTTTTTCCATTTTCTTTCTCAAGCCATCTTTTCTCCCGAAATGTCTACTCTTCTCATTTTAGACTCTTGACATCCTACACATTCTTCCAGACCCAGTCGACAAGCCCCATCCATGGAAGCCTTTTTCTTACTTTAAAATTTCTCTAGCTGGAAATGACCATTCCACTGACTGAGTTCCTAAAGTTTCGTTCACCAAATCCTTGTGGTCTTGCCACCCTCATGACACAGCATATATTGCCTTATGGTGTAATTGTTTATACACATACCACTTCCCTAGTTAGATTAGCCTCTTAAAGGATAGTACCTTATAAGACTGGCTTTGTAATTCCTTTTTTGTTATTGTAATTGTAAACATAGAACCTAGGCACATAAATATTTCACAGAACCACAGAATTTTAGAACTGGAAAAGAATTTAGAGATCTAGAATGTCAACTCATTTTGTGAATGAATAAACAGATCCAGTGTGACCAAATGATCCTGCAGTCATATAATAAGCTAAGGACAGCACTGGAACTATAACCCCCTTCTCAAGTTCTCAAACTGCTGTGTAGTGATAAAATCTGATATATGCTTAATTAAATATTCTGGTCAATCCAAGGTTAACCAAAGGGTACTTTTTGTTTCATTCTTGTTGAAGACTTTTGGTCTTAGTAATTAGGTAATTTTGTGATAGATAATAATCATGGGTTTTTTTTCTCTTTTTGATAAGTCAGGATCTTGAATATTCTGGGTTTTGCCAAAAACTGGATAATAGTTTTCTTTCAAGGCATCAAGGACCCATGGGTTATAGGTGAGGAAAATAAAGGAGGCAACTGTACTGAAACTGACCCGATTGCAAGAAAATGTTTAAAAATTAGTGATATTACGTATTTGGAGTACAGATCTAGTTGGGTCCTAAACTTTTGCTGATTGATAACTCATCAAGAATTATTGCTCAGAGTATCTTTAAAGTAAATTATCTGTCAAAGATCCCTCTCTCTTTCCCTGGGTTGTCTAGCTTTTGGCAGTCATTTCCAGAATGTTTGAGATAGCTCCAGAGATTCATGCCAGAGAGGTCAGATTGAATAGCTTATTAGGAAAAAGGTGAATTACAACTATTGTTTGTTAGGGTTTGTTGAACACCAAGTGTGCCAGTCATTAATCAAAAAAGCTAGATGCCATCCTTTTTCTCATCCCCTACTTTGGGCACTTGAGGATAGCTGGGCAGGTACTTAAGGTACTTTTTCTAAGATTTGATTTTCACTAGGGTTTTGCCTCACAATATGAGGCTGAGAGATGGCAGATGGTCTGATACTGGGGCTGGCTTGCCATCTCCACTGGGCAAAGATGTTGTTAGACAAGTGGTCTGTGGCGGCATGAACCATAACCGACCTCTTGGCTGGGTTGGGCTCTGCTTCATGCCCATCACTTTTGGTTTTATCCAAAATAGAAACTGTTGTCCCCAGATGTTAGAGTTAGTGTTTATTGTGCTCATTGGTGTTTTTGCCTTTGCCTGTTTCTGCATTGCCACCTGGCTGCCATTAGGGGGAATTCAGTGTAGCTCTGAGTCCCTGCAGGGAGCTAAGAGGAACTATCCGTGTTTCCAGGATGGGGTGAGTGTTCTCTGTACTTACAACAGTTACCCAGATTTCCTTTTATGACTAGTTAAGTCAGAGGCATCTGGGAGGATGCAGGGGTGGGGGTGGGGGGGAACATTACTCACCAGGCACACACAGTGGCCCTGACTGCTGTCTGGGAGTCTGGGCTGAGCTGAGTGTGAGTCAGCTTGGGGAGTGGAAAAATTGCAGGGTTGTGGCGGGTAGGAGTTGTGTGCCAGTGACTGCTCCTTCTCTGCCTGCTCTTTTCTCTATAAGGACTCATCACAAAACTGGGACTCCTGGGGACCCAGTTGGTGCAGCCAATCATCCAACCAACTTTGTCCTGATAATGTTTCCTGTGAAAGAAATGAGCTGACTGGATTTAGCATTGTTGCCTTCTGTGTTATGGGTGTATATGGGTTTTGAGGCAAGCTTGAGTGCTAGAGCAAAAGCAATCACAGAATCTCTTTGTCTTTGTTATAAGACTCTGTCTTTCGTATCTGTCTGTGTCCAGTAGGGGTCACTGGGGAGTTAAGCTCTAAATTAGAGTAATTCACTAAATCTTGTGGTATACCAATCAGATTCCTTGTCTTTACTGTGGTGTCTTTGTACGTGGAGTACTATTTTGTGTGTATGTGTTAGAGCAGAAACAAAAGATGTGAACTTTGTGGATCTATTGAGTATTTGAAGAACAGATTATTTCAAATGCCAGGTGAAGCAAGAAAGCAGGGCTGAGAATGGAATTGGTTTTATGCATAAGATTTGAAGATCAATTTAAAAAAATGAAAGGAGACAAAAAAAAAAAGAAGAAAAGAGATGGGAAGAAAACTGTATTAAACATCTGATGCATACCTACCTACTTTACACATATTCCTTATTTAATTTTGACAAAACCCTGAGCAATAGGTGTTTTTATACACACTAGGAACCTGAAGTTCAGAAATATTAAGTGGCTCCCCTCGGGTCACTTAAATAGGAAGAGATATTTAGCAGGGGAGATCCTGTTAGATATGTTTCATTTGACTTTGGTCTTTTGGCCCTCGTAAGGGGTCATAAGAGCAGGTTTTATTAAAAAGTGAGCAGAGCCTGGTGGTAGACTCTCCTAAGAAAGACTTAAGGTATTCTTGTGCTGTGGATTAGGGTTCTGAACAGACGCCAAGGGTCCACAGGTGTAAAGAAGCTGACAGGTCTGTTTTCAGGTGGTAAGTTCTTCCTTGTTTTCATAGAGAGCTGTTGGCAGGATTGGAAAACTGTCTCACAAAGATCTACAATTAGTTCTTTGTGTTCAAAGCTTGGTTTCCATGGATATATAGTTTAAGTTTGTCTGTCTTATCTCCCCTTACCTTGGCTTGGACTGTTCTTCTGAGCTTCAAACGTAGCTACCTGTTGCCATTCTCAAGCCTGGCAGGTTACATCCTTGTCCTCCTGATCCCTATGCCAGTGCCACGCCCACTCCTGTCCTCAGGTATTCAGAGTGTATCAAGAAAACTAAAGTTGATCATGTGTTTCTTAGCCAGACCACACTAAAAGATGTCTTCTCATTGAGATAATTTTTTTGTTTTTATTTGGAAAAGCATTTAAAAACACATGTAGGCTAGATAGGAATAAGATGCTAACTTTCACTGTGTATTCACTTGGAATGAGAAATATTTCTGGACAAAAATAACAACCTTGGCAAAATTTAGAAGCAGTCCCCATGGATAGAGCTTCTTTTCCTTGAATCTTCTTCATTTATTTGAGACTTTCCAAGTTTAATAACTAGATCTTATTATTTTTTTTGGGGAAATCATTGGAATCCCAAAGAGAGGGATTATTTTAAATAATACTGTGGTTATTAAGGTTAACTAAACATTCTCATCCTTTCCCTTTTTGAAGCAATGCCATTGAAGCCAAACTTGATTTGTTTCATTGAGTTGGTGGCTTAGAGCTGTTTAAATAACGTATACTTCACCTTGATTTACCTTCTTCAATTGGTCACTGAAGATGACCTGATGCCCTGCTAGGGCATAAATGCTCTAGTGTAGTAACAATAATAACAATAGTTCGTTAATGAGTTATCTGTGTGCTAAATAGTCCATCCATTTTCTCACTTAATCCTCACCATGGCAGTGTGAAAGGATAATTTCATTGTCTCCATTTTACAGGTGAGGAAATTGAGAATTGAAGAGATTAAGTAATTGGTTCAGAGACACACAGCTAGAAACCATGAAGTCAGAATTTGAATCTAGGTTTGGCTAACTGATTATGTTAAATTTAGAATCTTGGACTGAGCAAGAAATTTTTTTGTGAACTTTTTCTAATTTTATTGTATCCAGTGACACTTGGGTACGTAGAATGTTCTTTAAAGGCATTCTAGGCCTTTGCATGTTCATTGTTGTCTCAAGCCCACATTGCTAAACTTTAAAGACAAGAGTCACAATGTCTCCTAATTAGCTCTGTGAAGTCCACATCCTCTGCCTATCTGTCATTATATACCAACTGGACTCACTGGAGGAGATAGATGACAACAGGTCACGGCTAAGCTTTGATGCCCAGATCCTGCTACTCCCAGAAGCCCAAGGTTTCCCATCCTATCAATCATATGCTAGCTAGTCTTTCTATCAAAGTTTTAACTCACATATATTTGTTATTGTTGTTTTTATCATTGTCTTCTTTCTTTATAAGCATTATTTTTTCTAGATTTAAGAAATTTTAATTGGGTCTAAAATTTTTAATCTGTATCTTCTGAAGTCATGTTTATGGATGTGCTGTTTTGAGACCAAGTGTAACTCCATGGCAGTTGGAATAAAACACACAGCCTTCTTTCTCACAGGCTTGCTTTCATCTCAGTCACAGATATGAAAGTGATTTTTGGGGTATCGCCTTGTTTTGAGATTTCTTGTGGGTAACAGTTGTGGGTGACTGTCCTAAATTCTTGTGAGTGAAGTAATCTTAAAGAGAGGCAGATCTAAAATTTTAACGAAGTTCAGTCTTGCTTCTACAAGGCTTCTTTGATGGTTTGGGGCCCTGTGCATTGGCTGTTAGCAAGGGATATCCTGGGGGGTGCTAAATATGACTTTAAATGGCCCATTCTTTGTGTAATAAATGGTCTCTAAAAAGAAACTAGTCACTCCCTCCTGCCAGCCTCTAACCACTTCCTGTAAATAACAGCACACAGATCCATCTTAGTTTTGCTAAGTGAAAAATTTATTTTATTTTCACAAAGGCAATTCCGCTTCTCTTTCTTCCTTCAAAGAAGCATGCGTATGTGTACGTGGAGGCAGGAAACAAACATTTTACCTGTCATAGAGGTATGTAGAAAAATGGTGTATCCAAGGTGTAGCATGCCATCTTCTGAAGATCTTATGAAGAGTAAAGTACTTTGAATACCTTTTGTTGTCTTCACTGATAGTAACTGTAAATCCAGAAGGAATCTTGATATTTGAGTGCTTTCGGGGGTTTTTTTCCCCTTCAGAAATTCCTGGGAATTTTTGAGTGGCACAAACATAATATATGATTTTCTAATTAAGACAGTTCAACAGTGTTTACTAGCAGAATAAAGCAGAGAAATGGCTTTCACTTTGGGAAATGAAAATATGAAGATATTTATAAGATTCCAAAAAGACAATTGTACAGTGGTGATATAGACAGTACTAGCACTGTAATGTTTTGTGTTAAAGGTGAGATTCTTTCCTTAGAGATGGGTGGAGCTATGTACAGACTAAGTCTTCCAAAGAGGAAGTATTCCAAACATACAAATATCTAAAATTGTTTAATTTCAAGTTAGTGTACTTATTTTGCCAGAACATTTTAGCAAAGGGAGGCAGTGTAGTAAAATATATTGATTGGAAATTAGATACAAATTCATATGGCAGTTCATTTTCTTATTACTTTGTGACTTTGGGCAAAATAACTTAATTTCTAGCTGCTCAATAAATGTTATATATTATAGTATCAGTGTAGTATATTATAATAGATGCCCTTACAAACAAGTCCACCTTCTTTGACCATCACAGTTCTGGAGCTTCTCCACAGAAAGGGATGTGTCATCATCATCTTGGTGTCCACTGTGTCTAACATCATATTCCATATTTTTAAATTGAGAGAGAAAATGAAATGCTGTTTCACAAGAGAGCCCTGTTCTGGAGGGAGCTCTGGCTTAGTGCCCACTGGATTGCACTGTCAGGTTTCCCTCTCTAATGCTTATTCCCTTCCACAGATGCTGTATTATATTTCACGTCAAGAAAAACTCTTTTGACCCTAACAGCCTTCTTTCTGCTCCCTGTGACAGCAGAATTTCTTGAAAAAGTTGTTTTTACTTGTTATTAATTCTTCGCCTTTTCTCTCATTCTTTCTTTTTTTTTATGTTTGTATATCTAATTTTTAAAAATTATTTTTAATTGAGGTATAACCGACATGTAACATTATGTTAGTTTTAGATGTATACAATGTAATTAGATTTTTGTATACCTTGCAAAATGATCACCCCAATAAATCTAGTTAACATTTGTCACTTTACATAGTCCCACCCCCCAATTTTTTTTCCTGTGATGAGCACTTTTTAAGATCTACTTTCTTAACAACTTTCACATATGCAATCCAGCATTATTAACTGTAGTCACCAGGCTGTATCTTATATCTTCATGCGTCCCATTCTATTTTGAATCACTCCAGTCAGGTCTTTCTCTGGCATGCCATCAGTACTGCCCCCCACACCCCATTTCTTGGAATGTGAAACTTTTCAATTAAAGTATAGTTGACATGCAATACTATATTAGTTTCAGGTTTACGATATAGTGATTTGACATTTATATACCTTACGAAGTGATCACCATGAGAAGTCTAGTAACCATCTGTCATCATACAAAGTTACTGTTGTATAACTGACTATATTCCCTTTTGCTGTATATTATACCCTCATGACTTATTTATTTATAACTGTAAGTTTGTACCTTTTAATCCCCTTCACCTTTTTTGTACATTCTACTCACTGCCCAGTCGTCTGGCAACTATCAGTTTGTTCTCTGTATCTGTGAGTCTGTTTATTTTGTTTGTTCATTTGTTAACTTTAGATTTTACTTAGCATAATACCCTCTTGGCCATCCACATGGTCACAGATGGCAAGATGTCATTCTTTTTTTATGGCTGAGTAATATTCCATTGCACGCACCCCACCCCACCCCACCCCACATCTTCATCCATTCATCTGTCAATAGACACCTAGGTGCTTCCATATTATGGCTATTGTAAATAACATGGCTATGAACATAAGGGTATATATATCTTTTTTAATTAGAAATTGCCCTTTTTAAAGTCACTGGTGATCTCCACATTACTACATGTAGTGGTCAATTCTCAAATATTTCATGACACATTAACAGCTTTGCCATGGTTAATTAATGCTTCTTAAAACACTTGTGTTACCTGGCTTCTGGGGCAGCATGCTTCTTTGGTTCTCCTAATCCATGGGCTTCTCTTTTTTTAATCTCTTTTGGTGGTTCTTCCTCTTTGCCATCTACTGTTGGAAGGTTTCTAGGCTTAGTCCTTGAACTCCATCTCTTCTCTCTCTCTGTTTACTTCCTAAGTGATCTTGCTCAATTTTCTGGCTTTAAAACTTCATCCTGGGTCTCTCCTTGACCTGTAGATTCATATATTACATATGCAATTTCCATTAGAATGTTGGCTAGGCATTTCAAATCTAATGTATCCAAAAGGGAATTCCTGACCCCCCAATAACAAACAAACAAACAAACAAACTATAACCACAATGAACACCAAACCCTCCGTTTCTTTGATAGTCTTTCCTATCTTCGGAAATAGCAGTTCTGTCCTTCTCATTTCTCAGACCAAAAACCTTGGAGCCATTCTTGACTCTGTTCTTTCCCTCCTCACCTTACACCTAGTCTATCAGCAAATCCTGATGGCTCTTTATATATACATTCAGATTTTGACCACATCTCACCATCTCTATCACCACACCTAGGACCCAGCTATCATCATTTCTCAGCAACCAGTTTTCACTTGGATTATTTTAGCTAGTTTCCCTGCTCCTGCTCTTGCCTTTAATAGTCTGTTCTCAATATAGCAGCAAGAGTGATCCTTTTAAAACCCAAGTTAAGTCATGTCATTTTCTCATACCCATCCCTCCAAAGTTTTCCCATTTCACTTACAATAAAAGCCAGTCTTTATAAATGGCCTATACAGCCATAGATGATCTGATCTCTCTCTGGCCTCATCTCCTGACACTCTCCCCTTCTCTCTTTTAGATTCAGCCATTCAAGTTTCCTCCATGTTCCCCGAACACACCAAACCTGCTTCTGCCTCAGGGACTTTTCACTTGCTCTTTTCTCTGGTTGATTGGTACTTTCTCTAGATAGCTATATGACTTGTTTGCTCAAATGTCAACTTATTAGAAAAGCCTTCCCTGACCATCCTACACATAAAACTTTATCCCTCTGACACTCTCTCTCCTCTTCATCCCCTTTAATATTCTCCTTATGTGACAAACTGTATATTTACATGTGTTTGTTTTCTGTCTTTTCTTTTTGTACCTAGAACAGGGCCTGGCACATAATGCATAGTCAGTAGTTCATGAATGAAATGTAGATTAAAACAAAGTTGTAGGAGATCTTGATACCAGATTAAAATGTTCATATGGTATTAGTTCTTCCATCAAGGGCCCTTTATTATCTTTCTGGTTAGTAGATTGTCCAAATCTAAAATATCTCTCTTTTTATTTTTTTAACAAAGGTAACTTTACTAAGATAAAAACAGTTTGCATTTTTAAAGCTTATTTGTGAGAATACAGTATATTTATATTCCATAGTGTAAAAGGCACCATAGAAATAAATACAGAGTTAGTTTGGTAGAAAAATGAGGCTATCACTCTTCCCTGAGTAAAAGGTGCTGAGTATCACAGAGGCATCACACTATATTAGATGTACTCATATCTGTTGGGTCTTTTCTGTTGCATTGTGTGTTCACACTTTATTTTTTAAAGTATCTCTTCAGAGAAAAGTAGACAAGGAGAAGGGCACTGGTACTATGAAAACTTTGCATGTTCAACTTAGCATGTGCAGAGTTCTTAGGTTCTTTCCAGTCTTTAAATGTGCTTGTTAGGTTTCTTGAAGTGTAATTTATATACAGTAAAACTCACCCTTTTGGTATACAAATCAGTAAGTTGTGGAACCATCATAACAATTGGTATATAGAACATGTCCATCACCTTCTAAAGTTCCTTATGTTCTTTTGTAGTCGGTTCTATTTTCTCACTCCCAGACCCTGGCAACCACTTACCTGATCTCTGTTCTTATAGTCTGCTTTCCTAGAATATCATATAAATGGAATCATACAGTATGTAGCCCTTTGTGTATTGCTTTTTTCATGTAGCATGTTTTTGAAATTCATCCATGCTATTGTATGTATCAGTAGTTTGCTCCTTTTTCTTGCTGAGTTGTATTCCATTGTATGGATGCACCGCAATTTCTATTAGTTCAGCAGCTGCTGAGCATGTAAGTTCTTTCCAGTTTTTAGTTATTTTGAGTAAAACTGCTAGAAACATTCACATACAGGTCTTTGTGTGGGCATATGTTTTCATTTTTCTTGGGTAAATCAATACCTAAGAGTGATGTTGCTTGGTCATCTGGTATGTGTTTGCTTAACTTTATGAGAAACTGCCAAATTAAAATGGTTATACCAATTTACACCCCCACCAGCAGTGTAGACGAGTTTCCATTGCTGCACATCCTTGCCAAGACTAAATATTGTCAGTGTTTGTAATTTTAGTCGTTTTAGTAGGAGTGTAGTGGTACAGTGTTTTCAGCTGCTGCTACAACATCCATATCAAACTTTTCATTTGTAAGCAGGCCTTAGTTTTGTGGGATGCATTGTTTTCTGCTGTCACTGAGTGTCCTGCTATCCCCTTGGGCAGCTAGTCGAAATTAGGTGGATTTTTGTTCTCCTAGCTCACCTTCATCATGCCTTGATGTCAGGTCTGTCTCATGGAGCTTATTCTGTATGTGATCCTCTCTGCAGTGATGTTCAGACCCCTTGTCTCCTTCTCCTGAGCTGTGGGTGTGTGGGTGGGGAAGGAGTGCCCTCCAACTGGGCCAGGGTACTGTGGACACGTACACCGCACATTCTCGTATGCTTTGCCTGCTCCGTGAAAGTGGCTCCCCAGTGCTTCTGTGACTGACTTTTTCTTTTGGCTTCCTCCTGAAGTCTGGCATTCCATCCAGGCTGGGAATAGAAAGTTGAGTGTGACGTCCTCTGACACCCTCCCTTCTTGTAGAAGGGTCTGAGGTTTGTTTATTTAAACTGAACAGAGGATGTCAGAGACAGAGTTTGAGTCAGCGCAACACTCTCAAGCTCTCATTTTCACTCTCCTTGTTCCTCCTTCCCTGTCCCCTCCCCCACCGGCCAGTTGTTTCCTAGGCTTTGTCTGAGATACACTGTACGGTTTTAGTCCCTGTCTACCACTCCCTGCTGAGAAACAGAGGCGACATGGAAGAGAGGCTGCCTGGAAGTTTCTTACAGCACTGAGCTGCCGGCTCTGCCTCTGTGCTGATAGTACAGGGCAGCAGTAACCTCAGGAGAAAGGCATTCAGGAGGCCTACCCCGAGCTGTGGGCTGTGGCTAGCTGAGCGGAGGGGAAAGGACGGGCCTGAAAATGCCTCTCTTAGATGCATCTTATTTGCCACCAACCATCTTTATTTTGACTCATGTTCTTGGAATTGCTGGTGTTCTTTACTGGAAGAGATGTGCCAGAGGCAGAGCAGGTAACTGGTCCTGAGTTGTTCTGTAAATCGGCTGTGGTGTGGGGCTTTTGAGGGTGGGGTAAATGACGGCGGTCTCAGTTACTTTCCTTAAAGGGCCAGTGCTTGCTTTCCTTTGGGGTCCTGTTAGATCTGAGTGTGTGTGTGGACCTATTGAAGAGTGTGTGTGTTGCCCTGGGACCAGTGTGGACCCCAGACTCTTTTCTGTTCTAGGAGGCTGTCTGACTGGAGGGTGCTGGTTTAATGAGGTGATGTCTGAGCTTGAAGTTAAGGGAAGTGGCAACTATAATGGCTTGTGTCCTTCCTCAGAGAATCAAGCCCTACCTTTCCTTCCTTTCTCAATCTCTTACGTGATTTTTGGGCCTTTGCTTTTTAACCAAAAGCATACAATAACTGTCACCCTCCTCGAGGTATAGATGTAGGAAAACCTGTGGATTAGAGAATTTTTTGGATTTGGTGTATTTGGGGGTAGGAAAAGGCAGAGGAAGAAATATCAGAGAGAGGAAAGGGTTGAGTGGTGTCCTTGCTAGGGTGCATCTTGGAACACAGAGGTGTCTCTGCTCTCTTTGATAATGATTGAAACTTCCTGTCCCCTCAGGTAGCCCTACTGTTTACTCTCTGTGTATCCAAGTCATCCTGTTCAATGCAAAGAAGTTAACTGTTCTTTTCCCCAAGGAATCGGGTACTGATATTAAAAAGAAATTTTTTTTTAATGGTAGCAGACCTCACTTTCATCCTATATTGCTATTCTTTACATTATTTTCCTTTAACTTTTAAATGCCCAATGCTGGGATCAGCCCCATGCTTGGCTGATTCTGGACCTCCATAGTTGAGGATTAATAAAGTCAAACTTTTCCTGGAGTACATCATTGGATCTCAGTGCCTTCGGTACTGTCATTGTGGTCTGCCTTCAAGCCAAGTATTGCTGCACATGTTACTTTGTATCTTACAAGTTAAGATGGAGATTTGATTACATTACTTAGCTTTCTATTAAAAGTTCATGAATGCTCGGCAGAATTAGAATTAGATTCAGTCATTCCCCAGCGCCCTTTCCAGTAAGTCCCAGAAAAGCTTTTGACTAAATATTCAGATCCCAGCATGTGTCTATAGCAGCAGAAACAGAAGGACATATAGAAATATATTTGCCTGTGTGGTGGTGTGTTTAAAAAGATACCCCAAAGTGGCTTTTCCAAATGTGAGCCTGTATTTGAGCTTAAAAAGAAAGAAATAGGCAGGTATGAGTTATTCAGCCCTACATATATTATTTCATATGTAATGAGAAATACCATTCAGATGGAAACTGCTGCTTTCCTTTCCCTATCCGCTATGATAATGACAGTGCTAAACCACTAATGACTAATATTGATTAATATTTTAAAAGGTTATCTTTAGTATGGAATTTTCTGTGGAACTTAGGAGTCATAGTCCTTTCTTTTTTATGTTTTAGAAATATTAATTTCATAAACAACCATAAAATACATTGCAATAAAAAGAAAAACACATTGTAAAAGCTCTTTATTTCTATGAAAACAACTTTGATTCTAGTACCTAATAGTTCTATTGGGAATGTGCTATGTTCAGTTTATCTGTAAAATTAGGAGCAGTGGTATTTCACTCGGAGACTATGATACCACAGCTTCCACAGAAGTACTTGAGATTCTGCACCCATTTATTATAACTTCAATTTTAAGATGTATATCTATTTTAAAGTGTATTTAAAAATCATATACACTTTAATGTACTACCTTCCCATTAGACATCCCCAGATAAAGTTTCTCCATCATTTCTTAGCTTATAAATCTATACCTAATTAAAAAGAAGATTGTCTCTTCTGATCCGGTCTGTTTTTTTTAATTGTAAATGTGTATACGATTGCAGAACATAGGTCCTGTGCCTACTAAATTCTAGGCAAGGCTCAACTGTGTGGGCTCAAATACTCCTTCTGTAATAGTGAGTGGGAAACACATTGCAAAGTGATACCTTTGTAATATTGACATAGTATATGCTAAGTTTTTGTGCTTGTCTCACTTTTCTATTCATATTTATATATTATAAAGAATGTACATAGTTTTTAAATATTGAAGATATTTAACTTTGAAACATATTTCTGCTCTTCTTTAAGGCTCTGGTATCAGTTTATTTGAATAATATCCTGAGATTACAAGGCAAACTTATAAATAATAAAACTTCTTATTTGTTTCTGTTTGTATAAATCAGTTTTTATTTTTAAATTTGTTCTCAGCAATAAAACACAACATAGAAATAAATCAGATGCCGAGACTGATGTCACTGTAATTAATTAATTTCAATTTCAGTCAAAATTACCTGATTGGTTATGTTATTTGGCTTTAATGTAAGCAACATACATTTGAATCTCTAAAATTGATTTATGCTATTAAATACTGCATTTATGTATCCATATGTTGAGTCCCATATAAGATTTATTTGAAAAAGTGTTCTTCTGTCAGAGTGGAAAACCACTATATTGATAGTTCCTGCAGTTCCTTTCAGTACTACAATTCTAAGATACTGTATTCTACTAAATCCTTAATGTATAGGTTTTTTATTTCTTCCACCTTTAAAGTTGCTATCTTCTATTTTGCTCTTAAAGTTGAAAGGGACCTTACATATTAATCTAGTCTCTTACTTAGCTCTAACTTTGTCAGAAGTCATTCTTCCTTTGCTTGAAGGTCTCTTGAACATACAAACTATGGACAATTCATTTTGTTGGTAGCTGGGGAGTTCTTTTCTAAGCTAAAACTTGCCTCTTGGTTACTTACAAGGGCTATCCAGAAAGTATCCAGCCATATAATATGAGAAATAGAGGCATTTATGGCTGGATTTTTTTCCAGACAGCCCTTGTATGTCCATTAGTGCAAATTTGGCCCAGCAAAAATCAAGTCCACTCTCTCTTCCAGGTGTCAGCCTTGCTTATATTTATCTGAAGGCTACCTTCTCCGGCCGAGACTTCCCTTTTCATTACTGTATATGACTTCCCAGGTCCTTATCTGTCTAGTATTCCCTTTGGACAGTTCAATTGATTGATTTGGTTTTGAAAATATAGTGGCCTTGTGTGTATGTGCTTGCATGTAGACAGGAGAAGGGAGTGCAGCAGAAACACAGGGAAGAAATCGCTGATTATTATTCCTTACCTATCCTTAGCTATTTTTTTCTAGGTATCATGATTCCATTTGGTGAGATCTGGTTATAGTATGTAAGGACATGGCTTTTACAACCATGTCCCCAAGTCACCATCTCTTCAGCAGATATACGCAAGACATAGACAGCTTTTACTGAAGCCATATAATACTAGAGAACTTAGCACTCAATTAGTATTTAGAATTTGAAATAGTTTTCAATACACTCTGCCTACACTTGCATTCACATATATTATCTCATTCCGAAAACTTGCTACTACAAATATTTTAGTTTGCATCTTTAATTTTTTCTCTCTAGGACTTGAATTTTTCCTTACCCCACCCCCATACCCACCCCTAATCTGTTTTCTAACTGTAGCCAGAGTGATCTTTCTAAAATATAGAGCTGTCTGTGTCACTCTCCTGCTTAAAACCCATCAATGCTTTCCCCTCTGCTTTTAGAAGAAAGTTGACAGCATGACATAAAAGGGTTTTCATGATCTGCCCCCTGCGTGTTTCACGAGTTTCATTTCCTGTCTTGGCCTTACAAGAACCTAGTATACCAGCATCATTTAAAAAGTTGTAGCTCTTTACCTAAAATGCCTGTACCTTTCTTTTGTTAGACTACGTGATGCTTGTCCTGTAGTTAGCACCTCTGGAAAGCCATCCTTGACTGAAATAAGATTTCTCCTTTTGTGCTCCAGAAGCACTGTTAGTACTTTTTCAAACCTGTATTGTCATCTTGCTTAGCTTGTATCCATACTAGATTCTATTAGACCGTAAAATCTTTAAGAACAGGGACACTTACTCATCTCAGTTTCTCAAGTGTCTGAGAAAAATAGGTGTCAATAAATGTTACCTGAACTAATAAAAAAGGACTTAAGATAGCACTAGATATAAACTGTTGCAATTTAACTGTGTCCTGTTTATATGTATATTTCTAGGCAGGCTTACTTTGATATGTAGCCTTAGGTGGGTGCTCAGGATAGGCTAATTGAGTGATATAGAATTGCCTTGTGTTTTAGTTTATTAATATCTCACACTGGGGTAATCCAAACAGAAAAAGGACTTTATAGTTAGTTGAGAAGAATATTTGCATTTTTGTGTATTCACAAAAGGACATCCTCTCTAGGGTCTTCTTTTCTTTATCTAAAAAAACAAAAGCGTTGGGCAGCCCAAGCTCTTAAAAGTTTTTGCCTATTTCCAACATCCCACTGGTAATACCAGCTCTATTCCCTAGATCTGGAGCATCATCTTTAAAAAAGAAAAAAAAAAAAAAGGCAGCTGCACCACACTATTGAGTCATATTAAACTTAAGGTTAGTTAAAAATGGCCAAACCCTGTACATGAACTGTTATTATCTGTCCTCCAGAGACTGCTGTAACCTTGTTTTTCTTGAACGTCAACATAAAACTTACAGGTATGCTAGTTAAATTTTTTTCCTATGAGATTTGGTGCAGCTCTTTGAGATTGCTTTGAACTTTTATGTCTCCATTGGTAACATTAGCTTTGCATTATCTTCCATTTGTATGATCTAAAAATTTGTTAAGCATACAATAGGCATTCAATAAGTGGTCATTTATTCAATATAACTTCACTCAAATAGCTAAAGCATTCGGTATTTTAATTAAGGAGTCTTCATCTTTTTCTTAGCTATTTTTTTTCTAGATTTGTGCACTGTAGTAGAAATACCACTGAACTTGGAGTCAGAGGTCTGGGTTATAAGTCCTGATTCTTCTGCTTACTACTACTATGTCACGTTAGACAGTTCACTTAATTCCTGTGGACTTCAAATTTTCAATGTATATGAGGAGAGAAAAGAATGACTAAATAATAAGGTCTCTAATTTTTTGTGTTCTGGCAGTGTGATCATCTGGCCCTGACTTGGATGTAGGATGGAATTGTGTGGTTCAGAGTGTGTAGTCAGACTGCCTGTGTATTCATCCTAGCCCTTGCAGTACTGGCAGAGAGACATTAATCTACCAGGGTCTGTGTTTTCACATCTGTAAAACGGGGTTAACAGTACGGCCTAGATTTTGAGTTAGTTCTTAGAACACATTCTGTACATAGTAAGGAGTATGTAATTGTGTGCTATCATTATAATTTTTTCATGAAAGATATAATTGAAGACAGTATTTTCTTGTGGGATGCTGGGACAAACTATAAATGCTTGTCTTTACAATTTGGAATTAAGAAATGTGATAGAAGCCAATGTGGGACTATATGGGAAAGTTAGTGATATATTATAAATCATGGTCTTACATATTAGAAGGAAGGAAAGACTTCCGTCAGCTTTAATATCTTTAATAGTGGGTGATTTGGGCATTTAAGGAAATAAATTAATTATATTTCTTCAGTTTTCTGAGCTACTGTAAGAAAGCTAGTAGCTGTAAATTTTCAGATAACTTCTGATTATGTGTGGAATGTATTAGCCTGAACCTCTTCCCTCTACTCAACATCTTAAAGATCTGCAGGTAGCAGCCAGATTTACCTTTCCTACCTCTAACACCCCTGGACATCTAATGAACTATGAAATGACTAGTGGTTGGGCAAAACTGAGGGGGAATGGCCTGGATAATCACTATACAGATTGATCTCCTCTGGATAATTAAGAGCTGACTGTCTTAATCAAATTCCTCTCTCTGGTGTCAGCAGCAGCTTCCCTTTTGAGGCTCAGGACCCCCTGGGAAAGGCCTGCCTCCTGACAGCTAGACTGACCTGTCCCCAGCACTCTCCCCTACTTTCCTCAGTCTACAGAGGAAAGGTTCTTCTTGAATGCCAGGGGAGTGAAGAGAAGGCAGGCTTTAGTTCACCTTCCTCAAACCTTATGCAGTACTGAATATTTTGATTTTTAGAGACTGCAAAATTATTTAGTGTTTCTAGAAGTTGCCCTACATATTTGTTTGGGACATGCCCTAAATCTCCAGTTGGGTGTCGTCAAGTGGTTTTATTTCTTAACCTTCCCAAGAATATATTTCATAACCTTACATAGGTTTAGTTATTCTGGTTTAGGTCTCTCTCAGAAACTGCAGAGTGTATCAGGAGGCATAGCCTTGGAGCTGCATAGAGGATATATAATCTTGGTCGAGTTATTTAAACTCTTCAAGTCTTAGTATTTTCACCTCTAAAATGGAAATGGTAATACTTAGAGAATTGTTGGGATTAAATAAAACAATATTTAAAGTTTTTAGCATATTACCTGTGAACTAACAGTTACAGTGGGTACGCAATTTATTTTAGCTTAGGTTATTGAGTACCTTCTAAGTGTGTTAGAGACTGGGATATAAAGACAAAAGACAGTCCCTTCATGTGAGGAATTTAAATCTGATAAATGAAAAGGTTACTAAATATGAATTAGGAAATGTTTATTCCTTCCTATTCTCTCTTCCCTGTTTCTAATGCATTTCTTTCCCTAGGACAAGGTAAATTCTAGGATTCTTCCCCTTCCAGGGCTAACTAATAAGCAGTTTATTGAGAGGAACAAACTTATCACAGGTTATCGGGGTGACTGGGAGCTTAGTCAAGGAGAGATAAAGTCAGCTGCGAGTTATTAGTAAGTAGTAACAGGATTATTAGCAGTCTGTAGGTGGGAGGGATACCCAGTGGGGAGTGAAGGAGGCTGTCAGGGGACTGAAACAGATCGCAGTGCTTGTTTAAACTGAATGGCATGCTAGGCAAACTCCTGTTTACTTTTTTTCATTTGCTGTCTTTTGGAAACTTACTCTCTGGAAACTTGCTTTCCTGGGTGCTGCCCCTCCCTCCCTGCCTTCAGGAACAGGATTGGAAGTAGCATTAGCCTGAAGAAGTCATTCTATTTAGGGAGCTGGAGCAAAGGGCCAGTGATTAGGCCCTTATCTGCAGTGGGGCCTTTCTGAGTGGCGTGGGGCCACAATCAGGGTGTCCGTCCTGACAGCGACAGAGGCTCGGCTTTTCTGCCTCCGGGTTGGGCCAGAATTGTGAAGAAGCCATAAATGGGCTAGGCCCTCTGAATGAAAAAGCCCTTCATTGTGTTTCTTCAGCATTCCAGTGTCTGGTACAATTAGCCAAGGCTCAGAAAACAAGTTGGACAAACAAGCAAGCAACCCTCTCTGATGGATAAAGCGATTTCTGGCACAGCTGAGTTAAGTGGGCTGACTGCGGAAGCAAAGTCGGAGGGTCTGGGAAGAGGAAGGGACCTTTGGGATCACCTTCGTGGCTGGATGAGAGGAGGGAGGGGAGCAGCAAGCAAGGCGTGTTTTTGAAGTTGGTGGAATGTGCTGTGCTGATGTACCTGAGAGGCTGGCTGGGGCCGGGCTACTCTGTAAAGTAGGTGGGATCACTGCGGAGGGACTGTGACGCTTCTCTTTGGGCAGCTGTAAATGTGGGGAAATGGAACTCCCTTTGGAATCTAGGCATCTGTTGGCTGCTGACAGTGTGTGGGCTTGCTCCAGTATAGTCTGTCCCATTGTGGGACCTCAGTGGTTAACACTTTATGTGTACTTCTGCCTGAGAAGAGGCAAGCCTGAGGGTTGTTGGGCAATAGAGGCACTGTTCCTGACTTGGCACTAAGCCGTTTTACCTCACCAGCTCTCCGGCAACTGTCAGAGATTCACCAGGTCATGAGCTTCTACTCTGCAAACAGAGGGTAGGTAATACAAAGTTTGTACCTGCTCAGGTTCTACTTAATAACTTGGCTGGATTTTTACATATGAAGCTCCCACCTTTGTATGCTGCTGTTGATCTGAAAACACTGAACTGGTGCTGGTTTTGAATAGGATGCTACTTACCGGAAGACCTGGACCCAGCTTTTGGAAGTGCCCTAGGGAGGAGCTTCCTCTCTGACCTCAAGAGGGGAAGGAGGTCAGTAGGAAGTGGTGGGTGGAGCCACTTCTCTGTACTTCTGCTGTCTTGCTCTGTTCATCGTACAGTCCTTGGGCTGTCTGTTCACCTTGAAGCCTTTTTTGAGGAGCTACAGAGGGTGCACAGGCCACTAGCTGGAGGTTCTTTGGGACACCCTGCTTTTAGGTGGGGTCAGCAGACACAGGGGTGCCATGTGGCCAAGTTACCAAGATGAGTACAAGTTCAACGCCCACCTGGCCTGCCGCATGTGCTGTATGGGTTAGTATGTGAAGCTTTTTTTTTTCCTTGCCTGAGCCTGAGAATCTCAAGTAGCCAGCCCTTGCTGTCATTGACTCACAGGATTGCATGGGCTTTGAAATGTTGCAGGCATTACAGCCTTTGGGCTTGTTAGAATGTGCCGTGGAGTATAGACTGGGCTGCCCTACTTCCGGGAGAACGTCAGATCGTAGTGACTGGCAGTTAAGAGCCCAAGCTTTGGGTGTGTAACTTTTTTATAGAGACTGAATTCATGCTCACGTGTCTGCCTGTATCAGGAAACCACTTTTAAGTTTAAGTTGCATGGTTCTGAAAGTCCAGGATGTATTTTTAGCAATAGTTGGTGGTTACCTCCAGCCAACTGGAAGGGGCCGGGGTGGGGGGAGGGGGAGGAGTTATTGCCTAGGTTTCCTCTTTGGCTCTGATTGCTCATTCTTTTAAACTTATTCTCCTCTGCCAGCTATGAGGAGGGAAAAAGGCTTGATGATGGTCTGGGGATGCGACCTAAGAAGAATTGGAGGCTAGGAGAAGAGTCTTGCTGGCTGTGACTTAGATCTTCCTTGATAAAGAAGAAAAGTTAATTTAAATAATGTTCTGTGACCTTGAGCAAGTGGCCTAGCCTTTTTGGCCATAGATTTCTTTGGCTTCTAATTGTAGGGTGTACAGAATGGTCCTGGAATGAGACATTAATTCATCAATTCTGGGTAAAATAAAAAGATAAGGAAAATATAGGGTGCCTGCCTTTCATAAAGCTAGACTGACTTAAAGCACTGCCCTTTATTCTGCAATTGCCCTTTCTACTTTTTTTATGCTACATTATCCTTTATCTTATGAAAGAATTGCTGTTAAATGGTAGTTTGGTTTAGATGTCCTTATTTAGCAAAATACAAAATTGACAACTTTATGTTATGTTTTCTAATTTATTTTGGAAAATTTATGGGTTTATGAAATCTCAGTTTGGTAACTACTGGAATGATCATCTATTACTATCTTTTGAGTTTATAATCTGAGTCTCTAAAGCAGAACAAGATTGTGATCCAAATAAGCAGATTTTCACTAAAATTGAAATCACTGGGACCTCAGAAGAAATCTCAGAGGGGAGTAGCAGGGGTAGGGGTTCAGATCTGTCTCCTGACTGTTAGGCCAGTACTGCCAAATATTAAAGTGTTCATTGAGAAACAAAGCTAGTGCTATAATAATGTTTGGGGCATAAGGAGGGGCAACTTTGGTCTATTATTGCCATATATTTATCTTCTTGGTAGCATTGAGATTTCTTCCCTGAGATCTAGAGGAAAGAATCTTCTGCATGTGAAGGGGCTTGGAGATAAAAGGGCCCCCCTTTTTTTTTCTGTATTCAAAGAAATAAGTGTAAGGTCTAGAATCTTTATTGAAAGTTTAGGACAAAAACCACCTTCACCTTGCCCTGTCTCGTTTAATCCCCTGGAGGCAGTGGTACCTAGTAGTTACAGAAATGGCATCAGTCGTCACATGGGGCTCCTACTCTACCACCTAACAGCTATATGAACTAGAAAAATTGCTTAACCTCCTATGCCTTGGTTTGCTCATTTGTTGAAAGGAGATTAAAATAGAGCCTAACTCATAGAGTCATTATGAGGAAATACTTTAACATCATATACAGTGCAAGCTCCCTAGGTGATTTTGGTATGGCTGGTTCCATTGACCTAGTCCAAACTGCTCATTTTATATTAATAGTTGAATCTCAGACTACAAGTGGGGAGATGAGTGTCCTATGAGGTAAGAACCATAAACCAGAGACCAAGAAATCCAAATTGTAGCCTTGATTCTGTCCCAGTGCTATCTTATCTAAGTTCTTAAGTCTCTCTTGACTTTGATTTCTTCATATTTAATGTGATTTTTTTTTGAGGATTCTTAAACCTCTGGTCTCTTAGTATCTGTAGAGCATTTCGTTTTCCTGAATATGGTACTCCAATAAATAAACACTATAGGAACTATTGAGCTTTCCTCCTGCTTCCCTTCCCTTCCATGCCTCTCCCTCTATTTCTGTGGCTCTTTTCTTTTGCCACCATGCTTACCTCTATCTTATTTCTTTATTTAACTTCTGTCCTGTACTCCCTGATTCTGATTAGTGTAAAGAATTATCATTAATAAAGGTCATGTTTTCTTAAGAAATAATGTGAAATTTTAATTTTGCATTGAAGTTTCTAGGATTATCACTTCCTCAAGTTCCCAAGTCTCAATCCCCAGTGAGACATTTTAAGTCTACACCAACCCTTGGTGGTAGATGCCTTTCATGAATCCCTCTTATAGGTATAGCTTGCACCCTTCTTCCCTTCATTATATAATCTGTTATATTGTGTCACCTTCTAATAATTTCATGGCAACAGTAGAGTGTGCTGATTAAAAGCCCACAGCAGACTGAGATTTGAATCTCAATTCTGCTATTTACTGCGTGACTTCGGCCAAATTATTAAGAAGACTTTCTGAACATCAATTTGAAATATAAAATGAGGACAAATAATGCATGCTTGATAGAATTGTGAGAATTAAATCATACTGAATGAGACAGGCCTTGCATAGTGGCAGACACAGAATAAACACAATAAATATCTAGGTCAGTCTTTTTTTTTTTTTTTTTTTTTGGTGGAGGGGTGGATCCCTGGCTGGGAATCGAACCCAGGCCATGGTGTTGAGAGCGCTGAAGCCTAGCCACCACACCACCAGGGAACCCCCTAAATATCTAGGTCAGTCTTATCGCCTAAAGTTGGCATATACTTATAAGGAGAGAAATCATTTATAATGTTGGTACCATTATATGTTTGGTGAGACATTTTAATTGCTTAATCTCCAATTCAGTCCATTTTCTTTAAGTTTAGATTAAGTGGTGCAAAGTCTCCTGGGTTCAGATATGGCAAGAACTTAGGAAAGCTGTAGTTGTAGAAAGGTTGTTCAAATGGAAATCCCTGCTCACTGCTGAAAAGCTGTCTTTCAATTATTATTTAGGAATACTTCTTAGTCTGACTTTGAAAACACCCTCTTAAAGAGTCCTTATAGATATAACCTTGGGACACACTAGGCTCTCAGTATTCAGAGGATGCCAAAAAAATGTATACACGTTTTAAGCAAGGCAAAAAACCGTATTAAAATTGTAATTCTCAATATATACTGATAACAAAAGATGAATACAAGTCATGTTTGATTTATGCAATTACAAGAGGTGCCCAGAGTGGTTACCATCAGCGTCTACACACTTTGATTACAGCAAACCACTGCTTGAGCAACGTTGACCAAATTGTCCACTTGTATCGGCAGCGCATGTCGTTTCAGTTTCTTCCTGAAGTACAATGTGTACACTTGTTAGGCGTGTTGGAGATTCTGCTGCATATTCACTCACGCCTCCATTGTCATTGAATTTCTATAATGTTCTCAAATTTCAAATACCACTTCAAAATAGTCTCACGCTCCTTTAACAACAGACGTGCTTCTGCCAATTGACTGTCCTGCCTGTCGCGTGGTGGCACTAGCATTCATTTGATTAATGCCATCTTTTGAGCGAACATCATACTGCACATTGCTACCATAATTCAATTCAATTTTGAAAAGTAATTCATTGATAACATCGCTTAAAATGTGCGTACAGTTTTTGGCACCCAGTGTATTTGTTAAATGAATGAGTATTCTTGAGTGCCTGCTATTGTCATAAATGTCGCATATTTAAGGAAATTTAAAACATGGTTCTTGACTCCAAAGAACTAAAAATTCAGATAGATAAATGGGATTTACACATAG
This sequence comes from Lyroderma lyra, assembly GCA_004026885.1. Lineage (NCBI taxonomy): Eukaryota > Metazoa > Chordata > Mammalia > Chiroptera > Megadermatidae > Lyroderma > Lyroderma lyra. The sequence goes on along the minus strand of PVJL010001964.1, from coordinate 195,020 downwards.
AGATATCTAACAATAGGTTTTATATGCTGAATACCAAGTAAATTTGAAAGAACACAGGCATCTGTACGCATCCAGAGGTGGCCAGCATAGCCAGAAAGGTATGAAGAGAGAAGTGGGACTTCAGGTGGACCTAATAAGGAGACTGAATTAAATAAGCCAAGAAGAGGAGGGTGGGTAGATAGTCTAATAGGAGGAAGGGAAAAGGGTAAACCAAGGCAATAATGTGAAAGTTAAGTTTGGAAACAATGAGATCAGAATGGGTATCATTGAGTCAGCAGGGGAGAGTCTAAAGATGAAGTTGGAAGAGTAGATAGTAGTAAATTTTTTCTGGGTAGAGGCCATGCCTTATCTTCATCTCCTCTAACCACCTAACACACGGTGAATAAAAACTGGAATTGAATTTCATTGGGCTATAACCAACTATGAAAACTAAGGGGTTGGACTTGATTCTCTGATCTTTGGAGGCACTAAAGGATTTTGAATAGGGGCTGAGTGGTGATTTAGGAAGATTTGTTGAAATAGGCCTTCTGCTCTACTTGCTACAACCTCAGCTACTGTCATCTGTAAGTTTCAAATCTGTACTCTCAATTCAGACTATTCTTGTGAACTTTAGAAATAAAGTTCCAACTCTCTGCCAGAAGGTCTTTCTAACACCTTGTCATTTTTCTTTTCTTTCTTTTTTTTTTGTCATTTTTCTTTTACTTTATCCAACCTACCCTCACCCAATCTGTGCCTTCTTTTATTTTCTTTATCTTAAGGTACTACTCCTCCCAGTTGCTCTGACTAGAAGCAGTAGAAGTACCTTGAATTCTCCCTTTCCTAAATCTATGAGGTCGGACAATTAGTTTCACAAACTCATCCTAGAAAAAGTGCTACGTACCTCATTGCTGAATATCACTGTGGTCACCTTTGAAGTACTTCCCTTGGGAAGCTATGCAGTGACGCCAGTGCCTAGTCCACCCTTCAAAGCAGTTTTGGAATTATTTTTCTGAAATGGCCATCAGAGCTGTCGTTGTACCCAAAATCTAACAATTAAGTTCATGAACTTGTTACTGTGCGCTTATGTTGGCAGCATAGTACAAACAACCTGAGTTCCAAAATTGCTTTGAAGGATAAACTAAGTATTGGTGTCAGTGCATAGCTTCCCAAAGGGAGTACTTAGAAAGTTCCCATAGTGATATTCAGCAAGGAGATATGTAGCATTTTTTCTAGGATGAGTTCGAAATTAATTGTCTGACCTCATACCTAGTCCATAGTTGAGGGCTATTGTTTCTGCCTTTACATCGTCCTATGGATTTGCCTGCCTGCCCTCTTTATATTGCTGCTGCTTCTGCTCTAGTTCAAGGTCTTAGATTTCTTTTTTTGGTTGTCAACAGTGTACCCCTAACTGGTTCTTCTAGCTTCTCTCTGCCACAGTCTGGCCTTCAGTCCAATGCTAAATTAGTCTTTCCAAAGCACCTTTGATTCAGAAAATGTCAATAGTATCCTTTTACCTACTCAATTAAGTACATACTTCTCCAGCTTTCAGGAGTGATATGACCTAAGATGACCTCGCTAGCTTCTTTTCTCATTACATTGCTGAATGTACACTGTGCATAGTTCTACCATTCCCTAAAACAGGTCCTGTGTACTTGTTTTCCATTTGCTGTTCATGCTTTTAATTCAGCTTGGAATTTCTTAACCCCTTTTTGGGCTGCCCAAATCCTACTTGTTATCCAAGGTTTAGCTCCAACATCCTGCCTTCCATGAACTCATCTATCTCCCTGTCAAAATTAATCAATTCTGTGCTTATCAGCATCATTTTTGTGCAGCTTGTGCCTAGTATGTTATTTGCTTGGGATTATTGTTCATTATTGACGTGTTGGTCTCTGCTACTAGATTGTAAACTTTGTGAGATCAAGGGACAGGCCTATTCTCACTCTTATTTCCCTTCTCTGTTAGCTCAGGTATGTCATTTTTAGATTTCCAGGTGGGTGGTGCTTCTTGGGGTTCTTGGACCACTTCTCATTTTTCTGTGGCCTTTAGGGAAACGAGCAAAAGCTCTTTTCTTGTTTGCTTTTTTAATAATATATAATGCACTGGGACTATGTTGAAGGTTATGTTGGATCAGAACACAGAACTTCATGCCTCAAATGCCGGCTTTCATTCTAACCCTTGGCCTATTCTCAAATTGCTCATAATAGAGTAGGACAGGTGGACAAGTAAACTATGATGCCATGCAATAAGCACAAGAGGAAGATCACCTAAATTAGTGTATGTAAAGGATGGGAAAAGCTCCTGGAGGCGGTGATAGTTAAGTTTAGTACTAAAGAATGAGTAGTCAGAGAAAGGGGGAGCTATATTCCATGCAGATGGAACAGTAAGTACAAAGGTGAGATTGTTTAGCAGGGCTGGAAGTTAGAGTTTTATAGGAGGGATCGGTGGCAGGCAGGCAGGCAGGCATCACATCATAATGGTTCTTAGATCCCAAGCTAAAAGGTTTGAATATTATCCTGATTGGAGGCATCAGGCTTTGGAATCAAGTAGAGCAGGGTTCAGATTTTACTTCATTACTTATACTTACCTTGTAATCTTGGGCAAGTTACTTAAACTTTCTGGATTTTCTCTTTCCAGTAAAATAATACTCTCTTTCAGCGTTGTTGAGCATTAGAAACAATATATGTAAGGTGTTTAGCACATAAGTAGGTACTCAGTAAATGTTAACTATTAATATTACTGGGAGGATAAGGAGTCACTGAAGGATTTTAAGGTGGATAGTAACAGTCTTGTCATAAAGATTGCTGGCAGCATTGAGAAGATTATCTTAGTTGGAGCTGCTGTAATAAAACCATAGACTGGGTGGCTTAAATAACATATACTTCTTATAGTTCTAGGGGCTGGAAGTCCAAGATTAAAGCACTTGCAGGTTTGGTATCTAGTGAAGACCCTCTTCCCAGTTCATAGACAGCTGCCTTTTCACTGTACTCTCTCATGACAGAAAGAGGGTGAGAGAACTCTCTGGGGTCCCTTTTATAAAAGCATTAATCCCATTCTGGACTCATGACCTAATCACTCCCAGTGGCCTCCTCTCCTTATACTATCAAATTGGTGGGTAGGATTTCAACATAGAAATTTTTTGGGGGGGACAAACATTTAGTTCATAACAGATGGATTATAGCAGGGAAACCTGTTAAAAGCAGGGAGAAAAAAGATTTCAGTTTTTGACAAGTTGAATTTGAGATGAGCATGAAATTTTTAGGAGGCAATTGGATATATGAGAGTGGTACTTAAGATATTAAGGTTTTAGCTGAAGATAATGGATTTAAAAATTATCAATGTATAGGCTATAGTTGAAGCCATGGGAGTAGATGAAATCATTCTGGGAGAATGTAAAAGAATAGCTATTCTGAACTAAACAACAAAAAACAAACGTGTGTTGTTTGTTTGTTTGTTTGTTTTAGCAGTGTATGTAACACCCAAAACTTTGCATGCAATTTTAGGTGGTTTGCAACACCCCCCTCACCTATGGATGCTTGGGCCCATGGATATCTGAACAGCCTTTAATCCAGAATGAAAAGGAAAGAAGGCTAAGGATGACCCAAAAGAGAAGGAACAACCAAAAAGGAAGGTGGAAAACCAGGGTAGAATGTAGTCTCAGATTCCAGAGGGAGAGAGTGGGTTTAGAACATAAAGGAATGATCAGCAGTGTCTTCTGGGTTGACAAAATAATTGTGGGGAGAACAGTTTCAGTAAATTTGTGGGGCTGGATGCCAGGTCACATAGTGGAGTACAAAGTAAGCAAGTGGAGATAGTGAACATTGTCATCATACTTACTCAGGAAGGCAAGGGGAGAGGGAGAAGAGATATTATACAAGCTAGGGGATAATTGTTGGATTAAGGTTCCGGAGGAGAAGGGAAGAAGTGGGATCCAGATTTTAAGTGGAAGGACTTGCCTCGGTTACAGTGAAATGAAAATAAAGAAAACTAGGATAGGTATTGGTAGCTTGGTGGTCTGTAGTGGTTTTAAAGTTGGAAATAAGTATTAAATCCTTCTACTTAAGTAACGCCCACATGATTATTTGGTACCTCAATATATTCAATCTAAGAATTTCCCAGTGGGCAGTTGGGGTCTGCTCTGTCAGTTTATAGCCTTGGATGGGGCTTATAAGAAAAATCTAAAAGAGTATCACCTTTTCTATGGTTGACCATTTTCCTCTCACATATAGGGTACCTCCAGAAAGATCTTTGCTGGGCCTGTTATTAAATTAGGGATTTATGTATAGGGAGCCACAGCTTAAATTTATTACAAACTGAAAATCTGAGCTGTTTGGAGCATTTGGAAGGTTTGTGTTAAAGTTGCTCTTTGACCTCCCTAATGAATTTCGTTGCTAAAATGTTAAGATCTTAAACTCCAGGCACTGCAGTATCCTCTTGCCCTGAGGCTTAAATCAGGAAAGAACTTTCCTGTAATTGATAAGTCTGCAACATAGGGTCCTAAAAAAAGGATTCTTCAGCTTTGAGGCAATGTTGTTTTATAAAACCTTTTCCGAAGGACTTATGGCTCAGCTCCAAGCAGGCTAAGTGGTTTGGGAAAGGGCTTGTAATCATGTTGCCTTTAGTAATTATATTCAGAATAAGTACTTGGACCTCTTCCCCCTGAATTGAAAGTCAGTTTTTTTAGCCATTGGAAGCATGACTGACATGAGACCATCAGGTTTCCCCAGTCCATTATCCCCATGGGTGGGCTTGGTAGGTGAACTGAATACCTGTGAAGAGTAGAATTAAAAAGACTCAATTGTGCTAATTGCACCTTTGGGTCTAAAAGAAAGACGGCAGTAGACTAAAAAGAAATCACATGAATTCTACCTCTTCTTTAAAATATTGATTAGTTTAAAAAGAATCTGTTAACTTTTTCTTTTACATCAATGTATTGTTAACCTGTTACAGCAAGCACATATATTTTTTATAATAAAAGAAATTCTAAAAAGAAAAGTAGGAAAGAAAACTTGTAACTTCAGAGTGAGAATTTTTTTTTTCCATCCTGTCTGCATGTCCCAGCACACAGGTGATACTGTTCGGGGTTTTAACATATGGACTGGACTAGTGTAGGTAAAATGGTTAGGTTTCTTTCCGTATGTTTCTTTAGCCAGTTTTCTAATCTTATATTGGCCCATCAAAGTTTTTGGTTTTGTTTTAGGTCTTATTATGCAAAGCTTTAGCTGTTAGAAGCTCTGGGAGGTACAAAAAAGAAAATCATGATCTCTTTCATTAAGGAGGTAATGATCTTATTGATGTTGTAAGAGTAAGTGTATTAAAAGTTCAGAGCTGTATATAATTATAGTGCTGATGGAATGATTAACATAGTAAGTACTGTAAAAATTTGGAGAACAAAGAGACTGTTGAGGACTGTAGTTGTCAGAAAAGGCTGCCAGAGAGTAATTTTTCTCAAATGCAAACCTGATCACATCATTCTATTTAAAATCTTTCAGTACTTCTCCTTACGTTCCCCCTTTACCAGTTTCTTGGCAATAATGTTTGGATACCTTAGCTTATTGTGAAAAGTCATAATTTGGTGCATTCCATCTTACCCAGGTTTAAGTCTCACCACTACCTAATACACATCCCGTCTCTCATTCTATTCTTAATCCTGTGCTGTGTTTTGAACATAAGTTCCTTCTTTCCATTATTTTGCATGAGGTGAAACTTTAGTAGCTTTGTCCTTTCTCTTTCTGGCTAACTTCTGCTCATCTTTAAAATTTAGTTAGAGCCATTCATCTGGAAACGTCTCTGTCTTCTTAGGTAGGCTTAACCACTTCTGTTATGTTCTTGAGCACTCTGCTTAACTCTGTTATAGCACTTATCAAACTGAATTGAAGTTAATTCTTTTCTCTGCTAGACCGTCATCTCTCTTAAATGTAGAGATTGTGACTTTGTGTAACAAAGTCTGATCTAAGCTGCTTAGGCCCTTAAAAAAAATAAATGAGTGAATGAATGAGCTGGATTTTAAAGAATAAATAACATTTGGAGAGGTGGAGAGGAATAAAGTAGTATGCCATGAAGAGAAAATACATAGTATGAGCAATGTGTCAGGGATTTGGATGCGACTATACTTGCAAGCTGATTCTGATTCACTTTGCAGATGATACAGGCATGGAAAAGATGATGATGTTAGATAACTGAATCAGCATCTAAAAAGATCAAATGATCAGCATATATTGGAATGACAGCGGTCAAATCTAATAAAAATCTTGGTTTCAAATACAGAAATTAGACTTTTTTTTAATTTAACAGTTCCAAATGAGAGCCAATAGGTTGAATTTATAAAGAAATAGATTATGACTATTAGTATGTGTTACTTTATGAGGTAGTGATGTTTCTATTATCTTAAGTTTTAAGCTTCAAGAATATTGTAGATGTATGCAAAATTTGGATAGACTTTTCAACCCTGGACATAAGACTTTTTGTTGCTGAAGGGATTTGCATATCAGGGAATTAGATCAGATAACTTTTGAAGTTTATACTAATTTCTCAGTTCTTTGGTTTATAGTAGGAAGAAATCATTGTTTCTTGCAAAGCAGGAAAGGGTTCAAGGCTGCAAAGAAGGGTGTGGAGGTAAGACTAGAGACAGAAATGAGGGAGCACTTATTGAATGGCTGTAAAAGCAGAAAAGTATGTGAATGTGCATTCACCTGGAAGTGAGAACAGAGTGTTCCCATTGTTTGGAATGGTACCTGTGTAACTTTTGCTAGTGAATCAGAAAGAAATGACTAACTGGACAAGTAGCAGACAAAACCTAACCGAAGTTTGAATTACTGGTGAACCAAATCTGTATAATCTGCCATTTTCTTCTGAGATGTTTTCTGGCTTGGAGAAGAAATGGAAGAGTCAAGCAATGGTGATAATTCAGGTTTGGAGATTATCATAGTGAATAAAGTAATAGAAGGTTAGGCAGATGAGGGTTCCTAGAGCATTAGTGATGGCAGCTTTGAATTGCTTAACCATGTTGTCTGGCACAGGCAGAGATAATGTGAGATGCTCTTAATAAATAGGGTAAATAAGAATGGAGTGTTTGAAAGTTTAGAATGATTAGGAGGTATGAGATATTGATAAAGATGACTTAGTATGTTTGGAGAAAAAATGAGGCCCAGGATGTGGCAGTGGGGGCTGGTTATGGATTGGAGATGAAGACAAGTAGAGCTACGCAGGCTCAGATGCATCGTCAGCATATATGTTGAAATAATTCGGGGACCCTGCCAGAGAATACATGTGGAGATAATAAATGTGAACCAAGTTGTTGGAGAAGGTTAAGGTAGATTTGCCACGTGGAGGAGGGCGGGCAGTGGTTGATGACAGTGAGGATGATTTGAACAAGATGGGGAATGGCAGGGGCTTCAAATAAATGCAGAAGGAGCTGGGCTGATGGATCAGTTGTCTGGATGTGGCTCTGGGGGATTAGCAGTTGTGGGGGAAAGTAAGACCTCAGGATTGTGTCTCTGTGTAGCAGTCATTGTCAAGTGCCGACAGTCATGTTTCTGTTAAAGAGGTGAACAAAATTCAGAATGAAGGAGAATTTGCGTACAAGAAATGGGGGCTCTGTAAGACTCTGGAGAAGGAAAGGGAGGAGGATGTACAGTGGGGTAAACTGGACAGCTTCAAGGGTTTGGCTGGTTGGTCATGGCTGGTAAGGAAATGAAAGTGAGGTTAAGTATAGGAGAGGGAGTGGAGCACTGATCACGCAGATAGGTGCATGAAAAGTGAGATTTAACCCCTGCAGTGTGAGTGTCCCCACTCTACGCTTTCTCTTGGTGGTTTTCACAGCTTTGGCTTTTTGAAGCTTGCTATAGGGGAAGCAGGGATTCACTCCTTAATGATGCTAAGGAGACTTTGCTATGACTTGGTTTGTGAGGCACGTGATTCTATGTCATCTATTAGGTGACAACATGGTCAGGACAGAAGAAGAACCTTCCTGACAACAAGACACGTTCTCACAGTTCTGTGGAAATTGTCTCCACATTTCTGGAGAAACTGGGGAGCGGGCAAGGTAGGGGTATAGGAACTTGTTGCCTGGGTAGTGCTAAGCCAGTGCCTTCTGTGTTTCCTTTACAGATGAACGGGACCGCGTTCAGAAGAAAACGTTCACCAAGTGGGTCAACAAGCACCTGATGAAGGTAGGCCTCCTTCACAGATGCTGCCTTAGCACCTCTGGCTGCTGTAATCTGGATTTATCCATCCCTTCTCTCAAATAGTTCTGATCGCTTCCATGTGCTCGAGTTGTTAGAGATACACCTGTGACTTTTTAATTTTTTAAAAATAACACATACTCATAGCAGTATGGGAACTTACTGATCAGTTTTGCCACTACCTCAAAGGCTGAGATTGAGGATACTGTGGGGTGATTCCTGGGATTCAAAGAACACTTTACAAACTATTTTATAAGCCTCTTTCTTTATTTTTTTAAATCTGATTACATTATATGTAACAATGAGGCAGAGGGGATGTTGGGTTCTCTCTCTCTCTCTCTCTCTCTCTCTCTCTCTCTCTCTCTCTCTCTGGACACAGATCTTAAATGTCCTGTTTAATGAGTTTTTTCATATGTATGAGGGATATTCAGAAAAAAATCCAGCCATAAATGTCTCTATTTTTCATATTGCATGGCTGGATGATTTCCAGACAGCCCTCATATATACATAAATGTGTAACCACCATGCAGTTTAAAATTCAGAACTCTTCCACCATGGCTTGTGTTGGGGCATATTTTATTATTTTTTTTTAACAGAGGAGAAACCAGGGCAGAGAAGTATTGAAGACCCACCTAAAGATAAACAGTATGACTAGTGTGGCAGTCAAGATGTGAAAATAAAGCATTTGAGTTATCATAATTACTCCTCTGGGAAAGATCACCTGTGACCTCTTAATTGCCATATTCTGTAGCCTAGTTTTATCTTCCTCTTACCGAAATCTCTAACACTGATACTGGAGCCTGACTACTCCTTAAAGCCTTTTCTTACATTGGCTTCTAGGACACTGCTTTTTCCTGAATTACCTCTTTGAATGCCTTTTTCCTGCCTCTTTCACTGGCTTTTCTTCCTCCAGCTTCTCCATGTTGATGGTCCCCAGGGTCCTGACTGTGGTCATTTCCTTGTTTAGTTCTCTATATTGTGCTTTGGCAGGCTCTTCTGTGTTAGTCATAGGGATCGTGTGGTTGCATGGAATGCAAGGAAGCACAATAGAAGAGGCTACAAGGCAGTCTCACAGGATCTGATGTCTGGATGCTTCTGAGCTTTATGAAAACTAAGCATTATTGGGAAGCTACACTCTCTTTTTATGAGCCTTATAGTCTCTCATTTTATTTTTTTCTACATGTCTTCTATATTCATTTCTTAGCATTTCTCCTATTGCTTGTGTGTGAGCTATCCCTCACATGGTGATATAAGCCCCTGCAGCTACATACTTCTAAAGAGACAAAAAACCTGATTGGCTGGGGTTTTGTTTTCCTTCATGGGTCAGGTTTCCATCCATAATTCAGTCAACTTTGGCCACGGAAGTGATTACATAAATCAGACATGGCTCCTTAGGGCCACTAGTTTAATTTAACCCTTTTGGTGCGGCTGTTGACCAAAGTCGACTAGGGGCTGGGTGCCCCTACATGTTTTCTATAAGTTTTATTTGTTATTTAGTTGTTTTAGGTTCATTTATTGGGTAGTTAGGAAGAATCTAACATAAACTACAACTATAATTGATCCCTTGTGAAATTCTTATTTTGACCCAAATTTTGCACAAAATATTCAGCACTTGGACAAGAGGAAAAATTTTTTTTCAGCACCAAAGGGTTAACAGAGACTGCAGGTGAGGGCGATTTTCAAACTATAAGATAGAGATTAAGGAGGTAATGAAAGAACCGTTTCCTGCATTCTTTCCAAAGCCAAGGTCCTATAGTATATATCTCACAGTGTCCTTGACACATTCATTGGGATGTTTCCCAGACACACCCTATATTCAGCACATCCTAAATTGCTAAATATTTTCACTTACGTACTTAGTTGTCCAAGTTTGGAGCATGGAATCATACTATATTCAGTCTTGCCCATCATCTCTACCTTTGTTACCAATGCCAGTCAGTCACTTCCAACTCAGAAAAACTTGCATCTGACTTCTCTTCTCCATCCCTGTTACTCTGCTGTAGTCCAGGGTCTCTTCACCTCTTGCCTGAACCACTATAATAGTTTTCTAATAAATTTTTCTATAATAATGATAGTAGTATTGGTTTCTTGAGTGTTTACTGTAAATCAGACATTCTGTACTAAATCCTTTACATGGATTATCTCTCTTAATCCTTAGCAACCTTATGCCGTACATTCTATTAGCATCCTTATTTTTGTCAATGAGGACAATGAGGTTTAGAGAGGTTAAGTAACCTGTTCAAGGGTTACACCACTAGAAGGAAGGCAGAACTGAAATTTTAGAATGCAGGTAATCTACGCTCTTAACCCTTGTAGTACTGGCACTGGCTTCTGCCTACCTTTTCAGGTTCATAGTACCATATTCCTTTATATCTTAAGCTCTTGCTGAAATATGTGCCTTGCTGTTTTATGACTCTGTCTTTGCTCATGCTGCTCCCTCTGTGTGGAATTCCTTCCCCAACTCTGTTCTGCCTGGATAATGCCAACTTGATACCTACTTAATAAATATTTTCTCTACTCTCCCTTATGGAATTAAAAACCTTTTTCTTTGTGGCCTCCCCTGTGCTCCTCAGGTACTTCTGTTACAGCACCTGTAGCATTTATCTTTCTGCTGGATTATAACTCAGAGGCGGATATTGTGTCTTACTTTTTTAGTGTGAGGACAAGGAAAGAAGGGGAGAAAAAAAACTGCTGCCCCCCTCTAATTCTTTCATTATGCTCCAGTTGCCTCTCATTTGATAACATGTAACTCTGTTATGATACAGAGCCCTTCACAACCTGGTTCCAAAATGTCCAGCTTTATTTCCAGGCATTCTCCCCTGTGTGGCCTGTGCTATAGCTACAGGAGACAACCCGCTGCTCCTAAACACTGTACTTTCACACCTTTTTGCTTGTTCATTTTTCTTCCCCTAGAATGCACACCCTGGCCTCCTCTGCCTGGCCACCACCCACTTACCCTTGAAGGCTCAGGTCCAATATTACCTTCCTGAGATTCTGACCTCTATTCCTTCCACTAAATTAATTCTAACTTCATCTCTATTCCATACCACTTCGAAGAGATGCCTTTATGTTTCACACATTGGCCTCCTCTGTTATATTGCTCATTGAGGGCTAGGACTGTATTATGTTATTCTCTCTACCAAGCACTGCACCAGGGACAAAAGAAGTATCCAATTAGTATTTGTTGTTTTGAGTAAATAATATTTTCATAGTGCTTTATAGCTTACAAAGCACATTCTTATCTATCTTGATCCTTACAACCCTGAAGGAGGGCAAGGCATTTTCTCCTTCAATTTTTGCAACTAAGGAAAATGAGAATTAGAAGGATGAAGTGACTTCCCAAGATCACACAGTTAGGGAAGGATGGAGCCGAAGATCAATCATGAATCTTCTGACTAGAACTACATGTTTGTTTGTTTTTTCTACTGAATATATCCCCAACTTGCTCTGCTTTCATACTTCATTTCTAACAGTTGGAAGACCTGAGTTTATTCTCCCTCAAGTTTGTCTCCCTAAACTTTGTAGTTAAATACAAATGCTCTGGTTCCCTGCTGTTCATTTGTAGTTGATGTTGCCTGTTGGACCTCTGCCTCAGTGCTGTGTGATGACAGGAGGCCCAGGGAGAGAGAAACAAGATGAACACATCATAGCATTGTTAGAAATTGGAGGCCAGCCAGAGCTATCTGTCATCTCTTCTCAGACTTCCAGCCTTAGAGTTCCAACTGCATTTTCTCGTCTTAGGGTATTTCAGAGTGAGATTCACTGCTAATCAGAATCATTGCTCCCATGCTGAAATTCTTTGAACTTTGGGCTGAGAATTAGGGATCGAAGTTTGTTTTTTATAACTCGAGCATCCTTTGCTTTGCTTCCCAAGTACACCCAGATTAATGTTGCCATGGGCAAGTAGACTGATGTAAGATCAAAACAATAAGCCTCTCAAGTTCTACACTTAGTTGACCTAGGATCTTTCAGATTCCCAAATATCCGTTTGTTTTGGAATAAACAGACTAATTTTTCTTTATTAGTTGAGAACACTGTCTGTCCAGTCTTAAAAGAAATTTGTTAAGGATGTAAGATCTGAAATATATAAATAACCTAATTTAGAGTGCAAGCCTATAAACCCAAGAGTTCTGCTTTTATGCCAGATCCATCAAAAAGAAAAATCTATAGTTTTAAATTAGGTTTTACTTAAATTAGTCTTGCCATATCTCTAGGTCCTGGTAGCTGATAAAGTACTTGTATATCCCCCACCCCCAACCCCCAAGAACTTCAAGAAAGTATGAGAGGATGGGACAGAACTGAGACACGAGTTACTAAGAAGGAGGAGAAATGCCTTCTCTGGTCATTTCCTATTGGCTTCAGAGGCTCGTGGGTATAAAGGAAAGGCCAGTATTTAATCTAGAAGATGGAATAGTTGGTTCCGTTTTTATTCATGTATGCCATCTAGAAGCCACTGACCTTCCTGGAATTTTACTTAAAAATTCCTGGTAAACAAGCAAAAGTTTGTCAACTCTCAATTTTTGCTGGTATTCTCAATTTTTCTCTTTCTGTTTGAGGCTTTCTGGTTGAACACAGGGCAATATGTAGCTCTGGTGGTTGCAGACCAGTGCGCTCTCCTGTGCAGCCTCTGCCATAGTACATGAACAACTCACTGCTCCCTAAACCCCGCGTGTACTTCACACCTCTTTGCTTAATCATGTCTGTGGGAAAGGTCAGAGGGAGACTGGCGGTGGAGTTAAACGAAGAGATTGACAAAGTAGTGCTGGTTAGACACTCAGGGGAGGAATGTTGCTTTGTTGCCCAAGTGTGACCTTGTGGTGGTGATTCATGGCTGTCTCTGCCTGGACCTGAGTTTTCAAGCCTTGACTTCACTCTAAGCACATCTCAGCTGCCTTTAAAAGTTTTAGTCTACGTTTGGACTTGGATTCTCTTACTCCCTGTCCCTAAGTGCCTGTCTATTAAGTAAAGCTACACTTGGTAGGTTTTAGAGTCATCCTCAGAGGATCTTGGCTAACTGGATTTGGCTGGTACCATTGTTAGATTTCTCAGAACTTAAGGAACTCTCAAAACAGGGGGATGACAGAATTCTTACCTGTAAAGAGCGTCACACTTTGCTGTCCTCTCTCACTCTGCTTGCTCCAGCAGGGATTCCCAGCCTCTACTCGTATTCCCTGAATTTGAGTTAGGCTTATAGTTCTTTCCTAAATGAAGAGTCTAGGCCAACTATAATCCATTTTTTAGCACTAGACTTTTTCTTAAGGATAAATTTGGCCATTGAATTCCCCTCCTTATAGTTGTGTTTTTTTTTTGTTTTGTTTTGTTTTGTTTTGTTTTGTTTTTTGCTTTTTTTGCTTTTTTTGTTATGTGGGTAGCTCCCTGACTGGGAATCAAACCCAGGCCGCAGCGCTGACAGCGCCAGCACCGAAGCTTTAAGCCACTACACCATCAGGGAACTCCTTCCTTATAGTTTAGAAATCTGTACATTCTGAAATTCATTTGAAGTTACCAGGCTCACTCTCACTTCCCATGAAATTTTTAATAAGTGCAGGCAAGAGTACATAACATACTCTTCTCTTATGTATAAAATAACGTAATCTTTAAAGTCTCTTAAAACTTTCTCCTTGGACCTATTTTTTTCTTTACAACATAGTCTGAGTCAAGGAAATTGAACTGCTTGTGTTATCTTTTTAACAGTTTTAGAGGGAAGTGTTTTTAAGTCAGGTTTTCTGCAAGCATCAAAGAATACTACATGATAATCCTTGGTTCCTTTTTTTGGGGATGGGGTTCCTTTTGTAATTGAACATTGTTGCTAATATGTCATTCCTACCCTTCAAGCATCATGGAAAAGTTGTGAAGAGAAAGAACACTGAACTCAGAGTTAGGAGACAGTGATCTGACACTTCCCAGCTAAATGATCTTGTACAAGTTATTTAACTGGGCAACCCTTTCCCCATCTGTACACTGAACGTGTTAGAGTAATGTAATCTTTAAAGTCCCTTAGGCTCAGATTCTGATTCCAAGCACTCAGGTACAATTTATTGCCTTTGCTAATTAAAAAAAAAAACCACTCAGAAATTGGGGAACATTGTTGTTGGTTTTTTCCCCATAACTTTAAGACAGTCTTTTAAAAAATTGGGAGAGCAGAGCTTTCCTTGTCTTATTAATGCTTGGGGGATTGGGGAAGATTGGCCTGGGTTAAGATGGGCTTGGTATTTCCAAATTTGGCGATTTATTAATTTTTCAAAATGCCATTTTTGAGATTTAATTTTAATACGCAATTCACCCATTTAAAGTATATAATACAGTGGCTTTTAATATATTTTCAAGAGTTATACAAGCATCACCACAATCAATCTTAGAATATTTCATCACCCCCAAAGATGTCCTGTACCCTTTAGTCACCACTCCTAACTCCCCATATCCATTCCTAGTCCTAGGCAATCACTAATCTACTTTCTATCTCTATAAATTTACTTATTCTGGATATCTCATATAGATGAAACCATAAAACATGCGGTCCTTTCCATTGTAACTAACTGCTGTCACTTAGCACAGTGTTTTCAAGGTTCATCCATGTTTGAGCATGTATCAATATTTATTGCTGAATAATATTCCATTGTATAGGTCTACCACATTTAGTTTACCCATTTATCAATTGATAGATATTTCGGTTATTTCCACTTTTTGGCTGTTATGAACAATGAATGCTCTGATGAGCATTCATTTATGTATTTATACCAGTATTTTTTCTGGACATGTCTTCAGTTCCTTGGGAGCAGAATTACTGGGTCATGTGGTAACTTGTGTTTAGCATTTTGGGGAACTCTCAGACTGATTTCCAAAGCAGCTGCACCATTTTACATTCCCACCAGCAGTGTATGAGGGTTCCAATTTCTCCACATCCTCATCAACACTTATTATCTGTTCTTTTGATTGTAGTCATCCTAGTAGATGTGAAGTAGTATTTCATTGTAGTTTTGATTTACATTTTCCTTATGGCTAATGATATTGAGTATCTTTTTATGAGTTTGTTAGCCCTTTGTATGAGGCATTCACTAATTTTGACAATGATTTTCACAGGGAGTGCAAACAGTTGAGGACCTGGATAGTTGATGTTTTTCACGCATCTTTTTTAGTTTCAGGTGTATAAAACAACATAATAATTAGGCATTTATATTCACTGATCTTATTTGTTGACTGAATAGGACTATTTCTTGGAAACAAACATACATATTGATGAGCGCTCTTGGCTTCACATGGCTGCCTCTAAAGCTTCTGCTGCTTAGTCCACTGGACTTTTTCTTAAGAAATTTGTAGAAAACTTTAGAATCAACCTAGAATGTGCAGAAGAGGTAAAGACTTTAGAAGGGAGCAGACCTAGATTTGATCAATCTGGTCATTTACTAGCTGTGTGATCTTGGAATGTTAATTGAGCTCTCCAAATTCTATCTCTGCATCTGAAAAATTTCTGACATAGAAGCACTGGTAAATGTTAGCTAATTCTTTATCCTTCTTTAGGCAGAGCTGTATCCAGTATGCTTCAGAAACAGACATTTGTTGTTCTCTGTTGAAAATTCTCCAGGAAATAAACCTCATTACACTCGCCTCCCTTGCTTACCTCTGTCTACATATATCACTCTCTGTTGATTTTCGTAATTATTTGGTTATTATAATCAGACAAAGATGGAGACATATAATAAGCTAGTTCTCTTCTGAATTTCTTATATGGTGGCTGAATTTTGCTGTTCACAGGTGCAAACATAACTGAAATTTTTAGGAGATATTGGGGCCTTGATGGGAAATTAACTTTACATTTTAAAGTGCCTCTTTTTCTTTTCAATACTCTGTGGTGTTTAATAGTATCCTCTTGATAATATGATCCCACTTGGTTCTCAGCCCTACCATAATTTATTTAAATGAGTTGTAGAATGCTCATTCCCAATTTTTATACTCTATGTTGAGGTCTTACCTATCAAAAATAAATCCCTCATTGTTGTCCTCTTCTTAATACTTAATACCATGCATTTACTACTTTCTGACTTTTTTCTTTTTTACCTTCCTTTCATTTATAATCTGATTTCTATTCCACCACTGTCTAGAAAATTATTCTTTCAAACCCTCTTATTTTCTTAGTCCTTGTCCTCTTTGTCCTATAACATTAGGCCTTGGAGATCATCCCTTCCCTGATTACACATTCTTGGTTTTGGGCCTACCTCTTATACCCCCCAATACTCCCCACCCCTTCCCTCTTGTTGATGGCTTTTCCATCTCCTGCCTTCTAATTTTGGCAATTCCCTCAGGCTTAGTCCTTAGCTCTCTCCTCTTCTTTCTTACCCCTAACCCAGCAAGCCCAACATTTCCCATGTCTCTAGCTAGCACCTCTATGCATATGACAAGTTCTCAGCTGACCCAAATTGAATCCTGGTATTTCCAGCTGTTTTAAGAACATTTCCATTTGTAGCTCATTTGCTGCTGTTTTAAATTCAGCATGTTTAAAATTGAATTTATTAAATTCATTCCCTTTCCAACCCTCATGACTGCTTATTTCTGTTATTGGTGCACTGTGGCTATTCCAGGCCCAAATCTTGAAACCTTGGAACCATTTGATGGAGGGGTCTTGAAATCTGGGAGTCACTGGTATGCTGGAGCCAGCTTACATGGGCTCACAAGAGCCAAATATTAAATTTTTGGGACTTTTGTGAGCTGGTTTCTAAGCACAGCCATTATTAAAAATTAAATTACATAAAGTTACAATTAAATATGTTCTGTTTAGGGGGGGTTCCCTGGTGGTGTAATGGCTAGGCTTCGGCACTCTCAACACTGTGGCCTGGGTTCGATTCCCAGCCAGGGAAATACCCCACCCCCCAAAATACATATATGTTCTGTTTAAAATAAAGGTAATAAATACTCAAAACTCATCACTTCTTGATTATTTTACTACATGTTATTATTTTCTATGCTCTTGAGGTTAATTTTGTCTATAATACTGTATAATGGTGTGCTACTATACATTTCTTCCCAGTATCACATTTAATGATACTATATTAGCAGGTTGAAATTGGTCATGGTGGGAGTATTTACAGCCTGGAATTCAACAAATGCTACAAGTTTGAGCTGGGCTCATTGTTCAGGTTTAAATTAATGGAGAAAAATGTAAATATTGCAAATTAAACTAGTATTATGTCTATAACAAGTACATTGTGAATAGCACCAAAAATAGAAAAAAAAACATTCTTTCAGTATTTGAAAGCTATTATGCAATTCATCTTGAATCATTTTCTCTAATTGAGAAATGTACCCATCACCTTCTTACTCTTTAACACACACACACACACCCTTGCATATTTCCACTTCTATACCATCTCTCTCCATCCCTCCTTCCCTCCCTCCCTTCTTTCCTTCCTTCCTTCTTATCAAAACATTTTGTAATTTTTCGAATCCTCTTTCTTTTTCTCTTTTGAATGCTAAATGTAGAAATTCCAGTATTCCAGTCTGTGCTTGAAAATTTCCAGTGACTAGAAATTTACTACTTCTGAAAGCCCTTTTTATTTTTTGTTGAAAATGAATCTTCTTTATAATCTTCTGATTCTGTTGTGAGTCATTTAATGAAGTTATTACTAGACTTGGAATGAGTCATAAGACCTACTGCCACTTACCAAAGCTATGGGACCTTAACATCTCAGAACCTCAGCCTGCTCAGTTTCTCCTATGGAATATGGGTAATAAGTAAACCTCACAGAGCAGTTATTTGGATTCAGTTAATAAAATGAGATTATGGTTGATTATAAAGCATAGTAGTTAATGGCAAAGTAAAACCCAAAAGACCAAACTGAGGCCAGTTTTTTCACTTGTGACCTTGGGCAAGTTACCTAACCTCTTTGTGCCTTGTTTCCTCATGTGTAAAATGGGAATAATAATAATAATAATAATAATAATAATAATAATAATAATAATAAACCTGCCTTATAGATATGAAGGATAGATGAGATAACATGCACAGCATTTAGAACAGTGTTTGACTTTAACCACACACAGTTTTCCAAAGTGAGATTTGTTTTTCCATAGTTTCCGTTATAAAATTGGAATTATTTTTCCCAAAAGGAAAGTAATCCTCAAATTCACTATTAGAAATACTTGGTAAGAGAAGGATTAAATTATATATATGCCCTGTATCATTGGCCATTGTATCACACTGTGGTCCATAATAATTCCTGAGATGTTTCAGGATGATTAAGACTCCCCATCACCTTGTCCAAACTTTCTAGAGTATTGTTCAGTGCTGGCTGGAGTATGTAATAGATCTGGCTTTGATTTTAAAAACAGGTACACTTCTGGTAAGTGTTACCAGTCGTGTGTTGTACTCCAACTTGAAAATTCCTGAATTTTATTATTAGTTCCAGTTTATAATTTTTAAATTTGTGTTTACTTAGAACCAGTCTTGTGTAGATGATAAAGTAATTCAAGATCAAATAAAAAGCAGTCTGTTTTACTGTCATACACAGGTCCGCAAGCACATCAATGATCTTTATGAAGATCTACGCGATGGCCATAACCTGATCTCTCTGCTGGAGGTCCTCTCAGGCATCAAACTGGTGAGCTTCTCTCTTCTAACAGGTCACCTCTTGTTGGGTGATAGGGCATCTTGTTGAATGATAGGGCAGTGGAAAGAAGGTGAAGAAATTATTGGTGGACTTTATTTCTAACTCAGACTTACAGTTTACAAATGATGTAATTTTATCTTGATTATCGTATTTAGCCATGTATATGTGCGTCCATGTATAATGTGTATCCACATTTTTGGCCCAAAGTTTCAGGGAAAAAATATTTTGTTTTAATTTTTTAATTCAGATTTTTACTTGTTTTTATTTAGGTACTTGTCTTTTGTATTATAAAGGAATTTTAGCATTTATTTTTTAACATATTATGGCACAAGAAATTTTATGTAACAAATAATCACAAAACACCAGAACAGATACAAGGTACAAGAAATTTTATGTATAAAATATTTTTATATTAAAAAAAATGATCATATTCCAGGGTATCATTTTGCATATGGATATCACTGTTGATTTCTGGAGTTAACGCTTTTAACTCATAAACATAAATAAAAGAATTAAAAACATTTATATAGATATGGAATTAGTACTACCCAGGTATAATGCACATCCTTATTTTTCCCTCACAAATCTGGGCAAAAAAGTATGCATTATACACAGCAAAATATGGTAAATTGATGTATCATATATTCTCATTTCTTGATGGATTCAAGTATCAGTTATATTCTTTTTATAACTGCATGTTTTCTCCTCACCTGTTCTTTTTTGTTGTTGTTGTTATTTATAACTTAAATTTTTTTATTATTAAATTTGTCGGGGTGACATTGGTTAGTAAAATTATATAGGTTTCAAGTGTGCAGTTCTATAATACGTCATCTATGTGTTGCACTGGATGCTCATTTTTACTTGATTTTTTATATTTATAAATATGAGTAATATTTTAGGAATGGTAGAGTCACGTTTAAAGGTTTTTGATTGTGTATTTTCTTTCCCTAGAATCTATTTCTATACAGACTTTTTCTGTTTCCTCATTTATTGTGATTGTTTAATTTTCTGTATTCAGCTGTGGACCTGAAGTTTACATCTAAAAGCCCAGGTGTTTAGAGTTATTTTTTCCCATTCATCTTACTCTGTCCCTTCTATGATTCACTGAGTCTCATAGGTTTTGAGAAGTGCTAAAGGTAATGTCTGAGCACTGCCCTGGATTCAGTATGTTTGGGCACCTTGGACAATTAACTATGCCTGTCTCTTCTTCAAAATGTCTTAAACATTGCTTATGGGAAACACCTGCATATCTAAGGGCAAATCCCACATGAACCTCTTGGCGTGTAGATGATAGTTCTTATACTTGTTTTATTTGCCGGATCGAAACAAGCTCACTTGGTGGGCCCATTATTTTTCATATATGTGAGCCTAATGGAAGCAGGTGATTTGCACAGTTTCTCTTCTCTCTTTAGCATCATAGACAACATACTTTTCATTTTGAAAAGTCCAGTGAAATGTCTGTGAGGAAAGAGCTAAAGAGAGGTGCACATCTTGAGTAGTCTGAGAAGCTCAGCCCACTCACTGCCTTTGGTGAATTCTTAGTCATTGTTATGTTTCAGGAACAGAATTTGGCACATTAGATTTATTCCTTAGGTGATACTCAACTTCTAGGATTGGGCGTGGCTTCCCCAGGGCCCTTGGTTTTGGTTTCACATCTTTTGTGCCTTGCAATAGAATTAATTTTATAATTTTTAATAGCCTAAAATTGACAGATGCTTTTATTAGCACAGGCAGCACATGGAGAATTCTAGTTCTTCTTTGGCCCTTATTTATAAATCTCATATGTAATCAGAGTTTCACCTTCACTGTGCTGGACTTTACTCTTCACTGCTCACTGAGTTATATTTTGTGCAATTTGGTTGGTATATTTGATGAACTTACAGTGATTTTTATATTGGAAAGTGACGTTTTTGGTGACGTTGCTTACAGAACAGGTTAAAACCACTCCAATCTAATTTATTTTCCTAACCCAAATCAACAAGTGTTTATGAAGCTATTCATAAGATACCATCTTATCCCCCAAAACCATCCAAATATCTTTCATGGCTGTTCACTTATCTCTTTATCCCTTAGTTGATTCATAAAAGCAGAGAGGGTGGGTGGCCACGGAGAATTGAAGATGTGTTTCAACCTAAGATGTGTTCAGGGTAACCATCTGCTCTGGTCTTGCATCTTTTTGGAGGTGGGAGGGTATTTTCATATTTATTTTCATCTTTGTTTTTTTAATGTTGCATTCATTTCCTTTTCATTTTTGTGTTGTGAATTTC
This sequence comes from Lyroderma lyra, assembly GCA_004026885.1. NCBI lineage: Eukaryota > Metazoa > Chordata > Mammalia > Chiroptera > Megadermatidae > Lyroderma > Lyroderma lyra. The sequence goes on along the minus strand of PVJL010001964.1, from coordinate 173,993 downwards.
CTGTTACTCTGTCATATCTTTGCCTTGGTTGGTGGCCAAAGGAGCCAGCAGGGCTGAAGACCCTCCGTCTGGTGAGCATGCCCTCCTGGCGCCATACAAACAGCGAGGAGCAGGAGGAGGAAGATGATGATGATGTAGTAGGTCCTCCTGGGGATGCCAGCATCTCCTCTGGCACTGCAGGGCCATCAGAGAGTCTGAGGTCTCCAGTAGCTCAGTTACCAATTGCCTTCTTCCCTATCCACCTGGGAATTTGGGTCCCAAAGAAAGCGGTTAAAACTAATTGTGCTTCTTACCACTGTTATATGATCCTGAAGTGGGGATTGTTTTGCTTATCTGAGAATGGTTGGCACAAAAAGAATAATGGTGTTTGGAGGTGTCGAGTTTCTTTGTGACCTGGAGATCCATAACTTTCTGGTGGCCCTGCTGTGTTGCCTGAGTCCAGATTGCAGAATTATGGAAAGTTTGACAGCATGTCGGTTACCTGCTCATCCAGACTAACTGGTACTCTCTCTCCACCTCTCTAGCCTCTAGGTTCTCACCGCACAACATGTCATTTGTTTTCAAAACAGCCTGTTTGCAAACCACTCACTGCATGGAGATTTTTTGCCTTGATCAATAATAACATCTCTGGTTGCTGTGGAGGACAGACATTTAACTTGCATGTTCTTAAAGTTATTTATTTTGGGTGGGGAGTACATAAAAATAAAGATTAAAGTGTGTGAGAGGGGCATTTCCTGCTTGCAGGCCCTAAATTATAGTCCCTGATCTTTCTCCAAAAACAGAGATTAGACAGTTTTCTGTCATTTAAAAAATCATCTTTCTACCTCATTGGTCTCCCTTTCCATTGCCTTAGAATCTTAAGTTTCACAGGCTCTGTCATTCTCTAAGTTAGCAGTGTCCAACTTTTTGGCTTCCCTGGGGCACATTCAAAGAAGATTTGTCTTGGGCCACACATAAAATACACTAACACTGACAGTAGCTGATGTGCTTTAAAAAAAAAAAGTCTCAAAAAAATCTCATAATGTTTTAAGAATTTGTGGTGGCCCTCATTCAGAGCCTTTCTGGATCGCAGGTGGGACATGCCTGCTCTAAGCCATATTCACAATAATTTAGCTGAAATGACTGAGAAGAGGTTCTTGCTAAAAAGATTTTCCCTAAACTTTTGACTTAAGAAATTATCCTGTTGCCCAGAGAGGCCTCAACATCACTGTAGATTATCCTAGTTTGGGAATATTACTTAGAAGTATTGAGGGTCATTCAGAGAGATCCTTCCACTCTTTATCTTTTCCACATGTTGGGTTACGTTTTTCTCATTTCAACCTGCGGGGAGGATTCCTCTGTTCAGGTGCCCGTCAAAAAAAAAAAAAGCTACTTTATATTTTATTACACTTTAATTAGTATCAGTTTGACATTTACAAGTGAACTGGGTGTATTTTAGGAAATTAGGAGTCCCAGTTTTTAGGAAAATAAAAGCAACATTGGAAAGTGAGCAGGAGAAAAAGTTCTAGAGGTAGATAACCATCCCTGCATGTATTCATTGGGCTAAGAGACTTCATGCACATTTGTATGGATAGTAGCTGAGCTATGGACCAGGGTACTACAGGCACCGATGGGGATGGGCCTCTTCTGTCCTATGGCTTATATGACATTCAGGATTGAGTGACTGGCAGAAAATACCTTTCTTTGGGTTATTGTGTTGAACATCTCTACATCATCAAGGTTTTGTTTTCTCTGGGTGTTTCATGCTGGAGTAAAGAGTAACTTTCCTACATTAATACTCATCTTCCTGGGAAATAGGTTTCTTCCTGATTTTTGCCTCTCATTTTGGATTTTTTTCACTTATTTATTGAGCATTCCTTAGTTTAAAATTAGCTCTACCTCTGGCATCTTTTGCCAGGTTTACAATAAGGTTGGCTCTGTCCATTACTGTGCATTATGCAATTAGAACTTTCCACCTTTCCCTTACAATAGCATTTAACTATGATTTTAGGAGCCATAGAGCCAAGTATTTGTTCCCATGAACCTCACATCCAGAACCAAGTTCTGCTACACATGACTACAAGAGGACCTGTAGAGAAGCTGCAACACTGATTCAGCATTAGTAGTCAAAACGTTCTGTGTTCCTGGTAATCAGGTGGTAAACAAGGCCTTTTGGAGGCCTCAGAGAGCATGGTGAAACACACATAAGTCCTGCCATTGAAGGGTACTTAATGTAATGGATGTAATGCTCCCACGCCTGGCTTTAACCGTGATGAATTCTTTGTGGTCTTTCAGTCCTGAAATGAAGAAGAAAGTGGTCTGCATGGGTAAACTGGTGCAGATAAAATTAACATGCCCCCTTTTTTGTTTGCAGCCCCGGGAGAAGGGTAGGATGCGCTTTCACAGGTTGCAGAATGTGCAGATTGCCCTGGACTTCCTAAAGCAGCGACAGGTAAGAATGTTCCTTGCGTTCCTCATTCTGCCAGGCATTGTTGGCATTCAGTTCCTATTTAGGAGTGTTCTCAGCGCCCCTATTAAGCCCTCAGTAATTGCTAAATCTGACTGACCCAGTTCTGAGTCTTACTTGCCAGTGACCAGTTGTATCATGGTTGGACCAATCATTTCGTAGTCTTTGCGTAGAGCTTGTGGCCTACCTGAGTGGGAGAGTGTTAGCAGAGAAGAGCTGGTTGCTAAAGATTGAATTGCCTGGACCCACCTTACATGGAGGTCCAAAGGAAGATTACAGGTAAATCAGCAAAGAAGATGGGAAAAAGGTACAGCATGCAGAAAAAGGGAAAAGCAGAATGCCACATTACCATGAAAATTAGATGAGGGGATGGTGTCACATCAGGTCTGAGGAAAAGCTCTTAGCTGTTAAGCATTGGTGACTTAAAAGGACAGTTTTAATAGAGCAGAAAATTATTTAGAGAATATTGGACCTCAATTTAGGAAAGGAAAAAGAAGTTTTTCCCTTTTTAGATAAGGAAGGAAGACAGCAACACATTTTTAGATTCAGGAGAAGCCAGTGAAGAGGAAAATGGAAAAGGAGAATGAGGAGAATTAAGAGCCATAGAATGTTAGACCTAGAGATACCTTATAGATCTACTAGTCCAGTTTGTTCATTTTATAGCTAAGGAAACTGAGGTCTGGATAGGTGAAACGACCTGTCCCAAGTCATTCAACAAGTTAGAGCAAAGCAGGGACTTGAATGTAGATCTCCTGATGTGTGGTTTGATACTTCTTCTGCTATCCATGTTGTTTTCTATGCCATCCTTCCTCCCATTGTTTCCTAATTGGTGGAACCAAGTCTAGGGATTGAGGGATGAGATCCAGAGCATAGTTGATATGGTGCTCTTTGAGAAAGAAAACAAATGCCTCTCTTCTGAGCTAACAGGGAGAAGGAAGGGAAGGAAGAGGGTAAAGAGTTTGTGGTGGAGAGGGAGATGGATGAGAGAGTTGGACAGTTCATCTGCTTAGAGAGAGCTGTATGGAAAAATTGGGGATAGCTACAGTTGCTAGGCAGCAGCATGGGTCAAGATGACATTAAATGGTATGCACATTTTTGGAGTTTGTTCATTTTTTTGGTTCCTCTTATCAGCAGTTCTCATTAACTTGGAAAATTCTCTTTCTGTGTACTCCCATAGCAGTTTACTTCTAATGTAATACTTACCACTTTATTGCTGTTTCTCTCTTTGCTCTAATGCACTGTAGGCCCTGTGAAGGCAGGGAATATAATCTCACTTAACATTGTTATCTTCATCACTTGTACTAATGAATGGTCGGTCCGTAATTGGCACTTCATAAATATTTGTTGAAATAAATTGGTAAGAAAAGTGGTAGGAGAAATGGAGGCTGAACTGTTTAGGGTACTGGAGAGAACAGCATTGAAATGTCTATGTGCAGAGTTAGAGGAAACCAGAGGAGACCTTAATGTGCAAGGTAAATTGAGAACAGTTGATTGACTAGAAGTCTAAATAATGATCCTGAATAGATTTGGTTACTGTGATAGAATGAAAATGTGGACAGGTATGACCACCAGACTCAGAGAAGGGCAGAGAAGACTCCAGAGCAGTTCTTGGTAATGATGAGGTCCCAAGTTGCAGCTGTGCAGATGTCCAAAGCCGAGTAAAAGTGGAAGTCCTCAGAATTGAGAAGGCAGGTGAATCGTGCAGATAGAGCGATATTTGGATCATTCAGATGGGTGCTAAAATTGCCAAGAAAGAAGGTAGATCAGGTAGGAAGGAAAAATAGGAGTTAGGTACTGAAGTCATCAAGGAAAGGGTTAGCAGAGATTGGAAGGTGGTTTGGCTCAGGGAAATAGACTTCAGAATAAATGTGGAATGCTGGGGGTGGTGGGACTAAGGAATATGGGCTTGGTTGATACTGCCAACTGACCACCTGTGGGTTATTAGTGATTCGAGATGACAAGAACTACATTCTCACACAGGAAGGACAGCTCTTCCCAGCCCCAGACAGTGGTGGATACAGAAAAGGGAAAGAACTTGCCCAGGTGTCTTAGTCATTCAGGCCGCTATAACAAAAATGCCATAGACCGAGTGACTTATAAACTACAGAAGTTTATTTCACATAGTTGTGAAGGTTAAGTCTAAGGGAAATCTAATATCAAGGCAGATTCTGTGCCTGGTGAGGTCGTGGCCCAAAGATGGCTGTCTTTTAGCTGTGTTCTCGCATAATGGAAGGAGCTTTCGAGCTCTCTGGAGTCTCTTTTATAAGGGCACTAATCCCATCCTGAGAGCTCCACTCTCATAACCTAATCACCCCAAAAGGCCTCATCTCCAAATACCATCAGATTGGGTGTTAGGAGTTAACATACGCATTTTGGAGAAATACAGCATTCAGTTTATAGTATTGGTCACCTTTAGTGTAAGGGACAAGTCAGGCTTATGTTTGAGGTCACTAGTGTTCTTCAGAGACATACAGGTTTCAGTTCAGTTGAAGAGATAAAGGGAGGGCAGCTCAAGGACATTTTGCATTAATTGAACAGTAGTTCCATGAGGCTATGACAGAAGAGGCTCGTGGGGATTCAGGTGGAAGTAGGCTGGTTTTCCTGGGCCATTCTTGGTTTTACACTGGAAGTCTCATGTCCCAGGAATCCCCTCAGTTTCTAGCACACTGGGATGGTTGGGTACCCTAGAGAGGGGAGGACCTGTATGTATGTGCACATTGCATTGTTGGAATGGTATTTTAGGAGTAAAATAGGTGCTGTTGGAGTCATGGGCAGGTGAGGGTATCTGTGACAAAGTGGATGGAAATAGAAGAAAAATGAAGGAGGCTGGAGCAGGCCAAAGACTGATGAGGGAGAAGAGGCATCTCCCGGCACCCCCTTAACCTTAAAAAAGAAAAAAGCAGAGCTCCCTGTCAGCGCTGTGGCCTGGGTTCGATTCCCAGCCAGGGAGCCACCCACATAACCAAAAAAAAAAAAAAAAAAAGAAAGAAAGAAAAGAAGAGAAAAAAGCACGTAATATCATGTGCTTATAAGGTTGTTTTGTTGCTGGGAATGTAAAATGGTACCATCATTCTGGAAAAGAGTTGGGCAGTTTCTTATAAAGCTAAACATATACCATATGACCCAGCAATCTCACTCCTAGGAATTTATCCCAGAGAAATGAAAACATGTGCTCACACAAAAACCTGTACATGAATATAGAAGCTTTTTTTATAATTGCTCCAAGGAACAACCCCAGTGTCCTTCAGGGGATGAATGGGTAAATACAGTGTATGCAGGGTATCAGTACAATGGAGGCTACCCAGCAACAAAAGGAGAAAACTATAGATACATGCAGCAACTTGGATGGGGCTCTCAAGGGCATTGCGCTAAGTGAAAAAAGCCAGTATCAAAATATTACATACTGTATGATTCTATTTATATGACATTCTGGGAAAAACAAAATAGAACAGATCAGTGGTTGCTAGGAAGCAAGAGGGGGGGAAGGATTTGACTACCAAGGGGCAGCACAAGGTCACCTTTTTGGGGTGATGGAACTGTTGTGTTATCCTGATTGTGGTGGTGGTTACACAAATCTGTACGTGTTAAGACTCAGAACTATACACTAAAAAGATCAATTTAATTATATTAAATGATGAAACTATAAAAATGAAATAAAAACCAAAGTCACACTCTGAAACCAGTTTTTCATTCTTTTTCAGGTGAAACTAGTGAATATTCGCAACGATGACATCACAGATGGCAACCCCAAGCTGACCCTGGGCCTGATTTGGACCATTATTTTGCACTTCCAGGTAGGATCTGTGAAGTTTAGGGTCCCTGTTGCTTGGTTTGGACATGGCCTAAAAGAACTAGAAGTTGCGCTGCCTTTCACAGACACACTGAGCCTTCCTTCTCTGTATTTGGCAGTGAACAAGGGTAAGAGTGGGAGTTGGAAAGGAAGATAGGATTGGCCTGCAGACACAGCTATTATAGCCTAAATCCAGAACTTCTAATCATTTTCATGATGAAATGGGATTTTTCACTTGTTTGGGTTGGCGCTATCATTGGCAGTCTGGTTATTAGAAGTCTGCTCAGCTGAGTCAAAACTAACTCTTTAGGGACTCAGAGTATGAGGGATGGGGAGAGATGTTGCTTTTGATGCTTTAGGAGGGTAGAATGAAGATTTACAATCCTGCTTTGATGTAGTCTTTTCCTCGTCTTTAATGATCTTAATTGAAATAAGCCTGGTTAATTGTGGTATGGTCTTAGTCTAGGCTTCTGTGACGAAATGCCATAGAGTGGGGGCTTAAACAGCCGACATTATTTCTCAGAGTTCTGGAAGTTGGAAATCAGGTCAGGGTGCCAGCAGGGATGGGTTCTTATTGAGAGCCTTCTTCCTAGTTATTTTCTCATGTGACCTTTCCTTGGTGTGTGCATGCAGAGAAAGAGATCTCATGTTTCTTCATCTTTTTATAAGGGCATTAATCCCATTATGGGGTTCCACTTGCATGACCTCATCGAAACCTAATTCCCAAAGGCCCTACCTCCAAATGCCATCACATTGGACATTAAGGCTTCAACATATGAATTTTGAGGGGAAACAAACATTTAGTCCATAGCAAGCACCTTAGTAGCTGGGTTTGTTTATGGGCTCGTAAGTACAACTATGTAGCATCTGCCATGTCACACCCAAGAGCAGTGGCATCTTGGTACTGTCCACATGGTCACATGGCCTTCCTAAGAAGGCAAATAAATACTTTTCTAGTTAACTATAGCCCTATTTTTATAAAAAGACTATTTTAAAATCACTTTAGCCCAACTAAAGCTATTTCTCAAACCGCTTTCCCATACCCAATTACTGTACAGGAGGCTGGTAATTTAGAGGGAGCACTTTAGGGGCAGGTAGGAAGATTATGTATTAAAGCCCTAACTCCAGGGGAATTACTGCCACCTGCTGGTCGAAGGCAGAGCAGCAGTGTATCAGAATTCCTAAGAACCGGAGAAAACTCTCGAGAGTTCAGGGCTTATTTCTTGGGACTCTGATTTGGAGCCATTGCTGGCAATTGGCAGCATAGGCATGGTTAGGAAAGTATTTTTGTGGAACCACAGGGTGACCTCAGGCGTGCTTTGAATATAGGGATAACCAGAAATAGGAACTTGGCAAGGTGTTCTCTCACAGGATGGAAACAGGAACTTTGTTGAGCTTTGTAGAGGACTAGAGTTACCCACTTGGAACTCCTATAAACAGAGGAGTTTTCTTTTAGAGAAACTGTATTTTCACCACAAACCTTTCCTCACTGCGAGTGCCTAATGTTAGTCTCATAGATGTGAGATAAGAGGAATCATCTACTCTGTCTCTTTTTACCCTGACTACAACTAAATCTCTTTAACAGGGAAACTTGGGGGCTAAGGAATAAAAACCGAATTGGTTAATTAAAACATTGCTGGGACAGAGAGATGGGGTAATGGATCTATTCCTATCCTGACAGGCTCCATCAGTTAAATGTTTTCTCTCTCTCTAAAAATTTGTTTTGAAAATTTTCAAACATGAGTAAAAGTAGAGAGAATAGCATAAAGAACTACCATGTAAGCCATCATCTACCTCAGCAATGATTAACTCATGGCCAATATTATTTCTTCTATATCCTAATCTACACCTCAAAGCCCAGTAGGTTAATTTGAAAGAAATCCCAGACTTCATATAATTTCATCTGTAAATATTTCAGTGTGTGTTTCTTAAAGATACTCTTTTTTTTTTTTTAAAGCAAACCACAATGTTATAACACCATGAAAATTAATTTCTTAAAATCATCAAATATCTGATCCGTGTTCAAACTTCCCCAATTATTTTATTTTAAAAATGGTTAGTTTGAATCGGAATCTAAAACAAGATCTACATATTGCATTAAATCCCCAGCCCCTTGCAATTTGTTGAAGAAATCAGATCTTTTATCCCATAAGGTTTATTATAAAGATGCTTATGGCATCTCTGGCATGTCTTTTATCAATGTCCTCCAACCCTATATTGCATTACCTGTAAACTGTTGGTTTAAATCTGTTTCCGAGGCTCAGTTCACATCTAGGTTTATCTGGAGGTGGGGGAAAGGATGGTGATAGTGTATTGTATACTTTTATTGCTGTATGTCAGGAGGCAGATAATGTCTGTTGTCTCTGTCTTCATGATGTGTTATCGGCCTGATCCACCCATCCATTCTACATTCCCTGTTAGCTCTTCACCTAATAGTCTTAGCAACTGCTGATCATCATTGCTAGTTCTGTTATTTCCTTAGAAGTTGCAAAATGGTGATACTCAAATTCTATAATTCCTTCTTTATTTAGCTGCAATACTTCTATGAAGAAGAGCTTCACTTGTCAGTTACCTTGAGAGAGATTAATAGATCCTTTAGGAAAGGCAAGATAACAAGTTAAATGCTCCCACCTTTCCCTCTATCAGTTTTCAGAATAATTGGAATAATTAGTTAGTTCTCCAGAGGTGACTTATAAGGGTTTCTTTGTTGATTACCACCCCCCCTTAGTATCACAATGACTTATGGATTTTTTTAAACAGACTTGTGTTTCAATTACATACAGCTATTATTCTCCCTAATACTTCATATATGTATGTGCATAATGTATGAACCTTGTTTGGATTCTGATTGAAGCAAATCAATTTTTAAGTGAACTAATTAGGGAAATTGGAATACTTATTCAGATATTTGATCATTTTAAGAAATTATTATTTATATATAACTTCATCTTTGGCCAATAAGAGCCTTTTCAAGTTGACTCTGAGTCCTTTGGCATAACCCTCATAATCTTTGCTAATTTCTACTTTTTCTTGTGTAATGAGACATTCAAGACTCTTTTTGTGTATTTCCTGTCCCAGGCCTGAAATTAGCAATTTCTCCAAGGAACTCTTACAGCCTGTGTGCAACTGGTTGGTCATTGTTTCTAGGCTTTTTCTGTACCCAGAGCTAGCCAATATTTACATTCTTCTCTTTAAAAAATCCCGAATTTATACCTATATTTCTAATTCAAACTTGGAGTTACAGAGCTGTACTTAACTTCTTTGACTTTATATTTGTGTTCTTTTTCTAACTTGGCTGAAAATCCTGACAATAGTAACATATTATTGATTCCCTTTTCTACCCACAACACGCAAGTCTGTAAAATCATGTAGATTATATGTATAATATTTGAATCAAAATAACAATATCAGTGTTATTATTAACTAAGAAGATTGTGATTTCTTTACATTTTTTTTTTGTCCTTAGTGTATATTTCCTAAGGATGTACAAATAATGGTACTTTAAAGTTGTTTGAAATAATTTCTCTCTGTATTGTATCAATTCAGTACACAGGTTCATTTGTTTTTATTTGCTTTCAATTTGTAGGGATTGCTTTGCTTCCTTTCAATTTTATTTTATATTATGCAGATTATATTTTGTACAGTATATAATTTCATTGTTCCAAAGGGAAAATGAGTACAAGGTGTATTCAGACAAGTCTAGCGTTCATCTCTGCTCCATCCATCCTGTTTCTTCCCTCTCTCTGTGGTTACCTAACTTTTTAAAAACTCTTTTTGCTTATCATTCTATTATTTGTTTATGAAAATACATTTTATCAAAAAACAACTTTGTTGGTGTAATTTACATACCTTGAAATTGACCCATTTTCATTGTATAATTGAATGATTTTTATAAGTTGTACAATAAGTGCCATAATCCACTTTTAGAACATTTTCATTATTCCAGTAAAATCCCTCTTGTTCATTTATGATTCTCCATTCCCATCCATAGCCTCAAGTAACCACTTATTTTCTGTCTCTGTAGATTTGCCTATTCTAGACATTTCACCTAAATGGAACCATACAATACATGGATGATGTTTTGTTATCTGGCTTCTTTCACTTAGCATATTTTTGACATTTACCTGTGTTGTAGCATGTCTCATTCCTTCTTAATGCTGAGTAGTATTCTCTTGTATGGATATAACATATGTTTTCTCTGTTCAGCAGCTTATGGACATTGGGGCTTTTTTTTTTTTTTTTTTGCTATTATAAATAATGTTGATAATTGAGTACTAGTATTTGTATGCTTATATGTTTTCACTTATCTTAGCTATATATATAGGAATGGAATTACTGGGTTGTATAGTTAGTGTATGTGTAACTTTTTAAGAAACTGCTAAACTGTCTTTCAAAATGGTTGTACCATTTTACATTCCCACCAGCAATGTATGAGGGTTCTCCCACATCCTTTCCAACATTTGTTGTCTCTTCTTTGGATAGTAGCCATCACAGTATGAAATGGTATTTCCTTGTGGTTTTAGTTTGTGGGAAAATATATTATTCTTTAACTGAATTGCACAAACATTTACTGAGGACCAGCTATGAGCAGGATTTTGAGTAGAGCCTAGGAGATACAAAAGTGAAGTAGACAAATTTAATCTACTTTGACTGTATAATTCAAGGGTATGAGAAGAGACAGACATACTATAAAATAATTTGATAGAGGTTTAAAGAATCAGGGAGGTATGGGACAGGGAGATGGAACACAGTATGTGCTCAATAATTGGTAACAACTTGTTATAAATCCTGATGAATATTATTATTTGCAGGACTTTCACCCTAGCCCACTATTCTCTGCCCTGTTACCAATTTTATTGGAAGATATAAACAGCTTTGGCTTTGTCTGTCTTCTGGATGCATATTGATTGGATACCTGTTTTTCTCTGTTTGCTATTTTAATGTAGGTGAATGCCTATTTTATCTTGTTGAGGGAAGTTTTGCTGCCAGAGTATTTTTCCAGATGCAACTAACTATAAATTTCCTTTATTTTGCTGTTTTTGAAGACTTGGTATTTGCCTTTAGGACTAGCTAAGTGTTTGGGAGTGTGGGGCAAGGTTCCCAGCTTGCAAAGCTTTTGGTTGGCTGATAATAATTATATAGAGCAGGCACGTCTAACCCACTGCCCAGGATGGCTTTGAATGTGGCCCAATACAATTTTTTAAAACGTTATGAGATTTTTTTTGCAACCTTTTTTTTTTTTTTTTTTTTAAAGCTCATCAGCTATTGTTAGTGTATGTTATGTGTGGCCCAAGATAGTTCTTCCAGTGTGGCCCAGAGAAGCCAAAAGGTTGAACACCACTGATAAGGAGCCTCCAGCCTCCTTGTCTTGCTTCAGATAGGGTATGACATGTATTTTGCTAGTTATGTATCATTGCAGTTTTCTAGTCTTTTATTATGGAATGTCTATTAGCTATTCTCACCAAGATCATGTGCTATCTAAAACAAAATATAAATATCAAATGTTAGGGGATCAGTAAAATAGTCATCATTGTCAATCTCTGTTATTGTTGCTAATGAAGTAGAATAATGATATAGATACAGGTGGTGGTTGTCATCTCAAGGGAGTATTCAATTGAAGGAGAGGCTACTTCCAGATTTAAATATTGCTACTACTGATGAGACTGGTAGTATTGATAACTTATAAAGGCATAAAACATTTCTAATATAGCCAATTTTCTTGCTCCTTCTGTCTCCCAGGTAAATACTGTCCTGAAGTTGGTGAATATTCTTCCTATATATGCTCTTGTACCTTTATGACAGAGGAGGTAGTCATAAACAATATGTTCTGTTGTTTGCAAAAGAATATCATCTACATGATCCTGCTTTTTTTAATCTAAACTTTTTTCTTGAGGTTTATCTATGTTGATAAAGGAGGACCTGATTTGTTCATTTTAACTAATTTACATAGACTGTAATGTGAGTGAAGCCCCATGCAGCTGTGCAGCACAGCTATTATTTGTAGCCTGTTATTTAATTGTGTGGTGAAGGCATTCATTACTGCAGTGAATATCTGTGTACATGTGTCCTTATGCATGTAGGAAAGAGTGGGTTCGGGATAGATAACTGGACTAGAATTGCTGTGTTGTACATGTTCTTCCTGTGTTTTGCCAAATTGCTGTCAGAAGCACTGTGTAACTTACAGTGTTGTGTTGGATGACACCTACTACTGTTTGGTATGTTTTATTTGTTGTCTGAACCCCTGTGCTAGGATGCAAGCTTCACGACAGCAGTGATTTTTTTCTCTTTTGTTCTTTTCTTTGCTTGGCATAGAAAGAGGCACTCAATACATATTTGTTAAGTGAATGGATATTTTATTAATTTGATCTCAAAGCTGTGGGGTAGGTAGACTAGAGAAATAGATGGTGATGTCTCTCTTCCTGTGCCCATCATTCAGATGAACAAACTGAAAACACAGAGACCAACTGACTCTTTCTTTCTTTCTTTCTTTTTTTCTTTTTTTTTTTTTTTTTATTATTATACTCCAGATACTAATAATAGGATACTCGTGGCATGGTTTTGTCTAAGCCTGTTTAAAGGTACATGTTAGATTTATAGTTTTTCTAAAAGATAAGTAAGTCAGAATCTGACAAACTAGTTTTTTAACTCTCAAATATTTATTAAATACAGTGTGTGTCTAGCACTCTGAAATTTAAAAACTTCAAGGAGTTCAGGTCAAGAGTGACCTTCGCTGGGTAGACCTGAGATTTACATTTTTGTGTACTTCATGGCCCTTAGTGCTTGGCATATAGATGAGGCACCATTCATGTTTGTGGAATGAATGAATGAATGAATGAATGAATGCATGAGCTCTTTCACTCTGGAGTCTTACTCTGGCTGTCTCTGTGGGAGACCTACAGAGAGTAAACAGTTAATGAGAGAACACCAAAGAGGACAGGAAGAATAGGTAGGCCTGAAAAGTGCTTTCCCAGAAGGCAGCAGGCCCCCTGTTAAGAGCTCAGGCTAAATGAGAAAAAGTCCCAGGAGAAAGCCCTGGTGATCAGAGTTAACTTACTAAATAGTAGAAGCAGGGCCCCTGCACAGAAAAACAAGCACCCAAATTTTGGACCTTGGAACATACCTATTTTCCTTAGAGCCTAGTCAATAAAAAGAATATTAGGACCCTGGGGAGGGTGGTGGTGGTGGTGGAGGAGGAGGAGGAGGAGGAGGAGGATCTCATACCTTTTAGCTCCATTAATAATACATGGCAGGAAAAGGGATTTACTGTAGACCAGGCACTGAGCCAAGCACTTCATAGACATTATGTCACTCACCTTCTCTGCAACCCGGATAAGTAGTGTGCATATTTTACAGGTAAGAAAACGGAATTACTCAGCAAGTTAATCTACTTAGCTACTAAGTTAACAGAGCAGGGAATTTGAACCTAGGTCTGCCTTAATAAAATCTCTTGACTCCTTTCTTAGACCCATTTTTCTTTCTTTCTTTCCTTCTTCTTTTTTTTAATGTGGGTAGTTCCCTGGCTGGGAATTGAACCCAGGCCACAGCGTTGACAGTGCTGAAACCTTAGCCACTACACCACCAGGGAACTCTGACCCATTTTTCTTTAGAGCAGAAGGAAATAAAGGCCTTATTTCTCCAACATATGCAGAAATTTAAAAAAAGAAAATGCTCTCAGAAGTAAATATGCTTGGTTCTGTCACGCTTCTCCAGAAAACTCAAAAGTGGCCACAGTCATACTAAACAGCCATCTCTCTAGGCCATGAGCTGATCAGTTTTAGGAATTTAGTTTGCTTGTATTTCATGAATAAAATTCAAGCTTAGGCCTTAGGTATGCATCTTAAAAGGTCCAGAGCTCCAGTTCCCTTCGTTGGGGGAATGAAGGCCTGGAGCCTGTCTAGAGAATTATATTGGAATGTCAGACTTTTTGCTGATTAATTGATGTCCTGTAGTCTGATTAAATTTCTGTCCCACGCTCATCTCATCTTGTTTCTTGCTGTGGTTTATGATGGCCATAAGATGGTGCTGCAGCTTTATAGTCAAGGCAGTCTTAGGAAAAGGCCTGGGGGAGAAACACCCACTGCAGCTGTGAACTGACGGGGTATCAGGGTCTCAGAAGCAGCCTTGTAGGAGCTGTTGCTTTAGGGCTTCGTGATACTTTCCCTTGTGGAGGGCATTTTTCAAGTTCCCAGGAAAGGTAGGTAGGGCTGTGCTGATACAAACCTTTAGGGCTGACACAGGTAGAGCCAGGCAGGTTATTTCTTGGCTGTGTGTTCTGGATCCTTTTGGCATCCAGGGGTGTCTAATCTTTGGGCTTTCCTGGACCACATTGGAGGAATTGTCTTGGACTATACATAAAATACACTAACGATAGCTTGATGAGCTAAAAAAAAGTCCATGCATAATTTTCGTGATGTTTTAAGAAAGTTTATGCATTTGTATTGAACCTCATTCAAAGCCGTCCTGGGCTGCAGGTTGGACAAGTTTGGCATAAACTAAAACAGCTGCAACTGGGAAGAAGTGCATATAACCTCTTTCTTCCACTCCATTCAGAGACCTTTGGCTTGTGGTGGTATCTCATCTGTCAGACACTATACTAAAATATTGGAGTGGGCAAATTCCACTGACATAACAGGGTGATTTTTGAATCCAGCTTCTTAGGCCTGTACTTCAGACTTCCTCCTACCCTATTGCAATCTAAGTAAAAGCCATCTGGGCCTCATTTTGGCAGCTTCTTCCCAAGTAGCAAGTCCTGGGTCTAAGCAAGCCTGGTTGCCAGTTCAGAACAGTGGGGGATCTGCCTTCTTTACTGAGTACAGACTTCCATCCCTGACAGAGTTAGATGGTAGTGTGACATAGGGTTGAAATTAAAAGTCTTAAACAGGAATTCGTGTTCTGGCTTTGCCACTTCCTAGCTGTGCAGCCTTGAGCAAACTAATCCACTTTCTTAAACCTCTGTTTCTTCACCTGTCAAATATAAACCAATAGTTTTGACCTTTCATGGTTACTGTGAGAATTAAATGAGATAATCCGTAGCTTAGCACAGGGCTTGGCATATAAACCCTAAAGAACGGTTAGCTATCAGCCGCCTCAGCAGTCCCTGTGGTCACATATCGTTCAGCAGAGATTCTGCTTTTCTGTTGTATTTGGAAGTGTCCAAATACATACTATTAATATAAACTGATTTACTGAGTATCCACATACATACTACTAATATAAACTGATTTCAGGTTCTTTCCGTTGTGTCATTGGTCAGCAGCTTTAACAGACCTCTCTTTCTCTCTCCCTCTAGAAATAAATGCTGTAGGAGGCTACATCTTTAAAGCCCGTGTTTCTTAACCGCGAAGATTAGGCTCTGGTCCCACTTAGGTTATAATTTGATTAAGATAATTGTATTTCTGACCTGAAAATATAGCGAATATGTCTGTCTTGTGTGATAATCGTCTTATGGACATCTTGGTGCAACAATTGAACTCTCTTTCCTCTCAGAGTCTGGGGGCCGTAACTGCAGCCTCTCCAGCCCTGGTCCTTTTTGGTCCTTCCCTTTCTAGTTGGTACCAGCAGCGCAGGTTTGCTTTTACCCTCCTTCTCTTCCTCCTCCCCCTTTCAGTTACCTTCTCCCTTGGCCTCTCTTCTTTCCCCCTCCCTTTCCCCTTTACTCTTACAATCTCCCTTCCTCCTCACCCTCCCTAATTCTCTCCTCCTCCTCTCGTTCCTAGCTCCCTTTTGCTTTCTGTTTGTGTTTCTGAGGGCAGTGCTCCAATTACCTCATATTTGGAGAGAGGAAGCTACAGCCAATCCGGTTTCTGTCTGCTTTTAGGTCAAGTGATTTCTGAACTGCAGTGAGATGCTTTGAATTTGTCTTGTTGCAGCTCTGAGCCTGTAAGATGGCTGTCTGAATCGGCAGCGGCTGGGAGAGACAGAGAGGCGGGAAGGGAGGGAGACAGAATTGGAGGGATTGCCGGCATAGTGCATGTTTCTAAATGTGCATCTAATCCGATGAAGCCAAGGTTGGGATTTCTCTGGGATCCCAGGACCAGCTTAGTGCATTTTTACTGAGATTAGGCAATGGGAAATTCACTAGGCTGTGTTAAGGAGCCGAAAGATTCAGTAGCTATTCCTGAGAAGGCTCCCATATCTCCCAAGAAAAGGGTTCGGTTCAAAAGGAAGTGGAGGGGGAAGAAAACCCCTAGTCCAGAGGTGTCTCCTGAGGAAGAACCCTTGGAAGGAACTGGAGTCATTGAAGAGACTGAAACCCTAACCAAGTTAACAGTGAGTCTCCGAAAGGAAGGAGTGGGAGGGGCACAGCATCCCCCACCAGACATTTTACTGCCTGGTGACTCAGCCCCCAACTCAGGGGTGGGAGATCAGGGGATGATCGTGCAGGTGAAGGAGAGGTTCCAGGGAGAGGTCCAGACCGCCCACCTTTTGTTAGAGAATGAGTCATCAGTTGCCGGAGGGGTCTGGGATTCCCTGGAAGAGGGGATGACTGTCATTGCTCACCTGCTTGATAACCCAGCAGAAAGGAACTGTGAGAAGTCAGTGAGCCAACTGGTGGAATTTCCGAGGACAGCATCCTGCAGCAGCAGGGCTGTGCTGCTGCCATTGCAAGGAGAGGCTGCGGTGGAGAAAGCGGATACTCAGCCTGGGTATGAGAGCAGCACTTTCCCCAGGACAGACTGGCAGACCGGCACAGGAAATCAAGACCAACTTTCAGAGGGCTGGAGCGTGGGTGGAGCAGCCAAGGGGATTTTAAGTGCCCCTGAGACAAGTTCCTGGATTACAGAGCCTTCTGTCCCTTCATCACTAGTGGACCAGTCAAGAGGCCATAGGTGCACAGAGCCTGCCCACTTGGGTCGAGTCCCCCCCCAAGGTCCCAGACTGCCTACTCCTCAGAGTAATGATGTATCCATCAGTGGCGTGACTGTGAGCTTTTTGCCCTCCTCCTCTGGCTATGGCAGTGATGGGCCACACTTACATGGGATCCAGCCTAAAGATACAGAACCTGAAAAGAGCTCCACGTCCTTTTCAGAAGAGGATGGCACCCTTTCTTTGGAGGCAGGCCACACCCCTTCGTGGGGTCTGAAGGAGGTAGGTGGGCATGTCCAAGGGATACACAGACAGCTCTTTGGATTCGTGGCCCTCAAACTTACTGAAGTAGAATGTGATGAGCAGATAGGATCTTGGGGCTTCTTAAACTTACCTCTGTGTCGGGGACTGAGAGTTAGTGACTACTGGGCTTGGCAAAAGGCGTCTGTTTCAGGTCTGCCCCTGGATGCTTGGATCCAAGTCTTGTTGTCCCTGTGGAATCCCTCGTTCCGGGTAACCATGCAGCATAATTGTTTGAGCTGTCTGCTGGGGTTCTCTCTCAAGTTGCAGTGCTAGTTAGTACTTGCTCTCAGGCAGGTCTGTTGATCAGCTTCCCTACCACAAGAAGTTTGTGGTGTCGCACAAAGGATAGTGGAGGCCTAGCTGAGTCTCTGAAATGAGGGGAGAAGGGGTGAAGAATGTTGAAGGGCTGAGGGCTGAGGCAGCTGCTTTGGTGTAATTGTGCTTCTCCCTGGGAGAATGAGGTTCTCCTAGAGCTGATGCAATCCCACTCCTGTGGGGACAATGCTAGTGACAACACTTGTTCAGTATTTGTACAGACCGAGAGGGCTAACCCTCCTTCCGTTTCTAATTCTGGCATTAGAGCAGAGGGACGTAGAGTTATCCGGAGACTAATCCAGAGAGGGGAGATGGGGCAGTTTGAAGGTTTGAGACTAGAAAAAGTTGGTTTTCTGATTGGCCTTGTTTATGACTCTAACAAGTTTTTGTTTGTGATATATATATATTGAGACACAGGTGGTGGTAGTAGTGATGGTGCTGGGAATGTTTTTTGGGTCAAGGAGCAAGTGAGAATTTACAAGAGGTGGACACTGAAAAGGGAGGAGGGAAAGGGGACTCAGCAGGACCCTAAGTGGCACAGGGTCTGGCATGTAGGTGTATGATTGCATAGGTGAGAGAAAGTCATAATTCACCAGTGACTGACAAACTTTTGTTGGCCTGTCAGCCTCTGCAGCAGAAAAAATAAACACTCTAGGGTCCCAGAGCAGTAAGAGGTGGAAGATGAAGTAGGACACTGTCTTTGCTGAGACCAAGGGCAGCTACACTGCTGTCTGCAGGGTAGGGATGTGGCCTGCCTGTTGGTGGTCTGCTTTTCACCAACAGCATGAGGCTGAGGAGAGACACAAATTTAAGCTGATCTCTCCTTAAAAAGTCCTCTTTGGGGATGAATTTTCTCCATAGATAGGCCCATTTCAGTGCCCTTTGTTATTACAGAGTTTGAAGACTCCCAACAGTTTCAGGGAAAAGTGTCCATTGAAAAATATTTACTATATGGTTGGGCAAGAGGCTTTCTTGGGCTTTTCCATATATGGGGGGTGGGGTGGAGGGCAGTGTGTGATGGTAGGAAGGAAGGCAGTGAGGCTTCTGGGGTGGGGTATGTAACTATTTGAATTTTATCAAATTAAGAGGCAATGTCCAAGTCAGCTTTTATCTTTGTACGGAATGAATGTAGACTAGTAGAGGATAAAACCAACTGCTGAATTGAGTGCTGTTTTGATTACCACTAGCATTAAAGCTGAAGTTGTGGAGGCATCATAATATTTTAAAATTCATGCTTAAAATTGAGTGAGATTTTCAGAAAGTTTAGAATATAAAATTTTAAGGGATTCCGAGTAGAAATCAGTCCTAGATAATGAACCATATTTGACCATGGCAGTTTTAGTATGGGATTTTCATACTGGGAAGGGAAAGTTCCAGACAACTGCACATATGAAGAAGGAGTCTTAAAGAAAAAATGGGTGTGAGAAACCTTTGGACTATGATCTATAGTTTGACAGTATTGGTAGTGGTGTGATTCCTTTGCTGTTCAGTGTGTGAATCAAATTGCTACGTGGCATTCTCTGGGCAGCCAAGCTCTATGCCTCATCCCTTCTACCCTTTCATAACAGACACAGCCAGATTACTCAGCCATAGCCCAGAGTGAAAAACTAAGTGATTGTCAGCTCAGGCAGCTGACATGTTTCTGACACTCCATGTCCATCACATGATGTCAGGACCACAGACTGACCATCCTATGTGACAGATACAAAGTATCTTCTCAGGTTAAGTGTGAAATTCCTGTTGAATGCAAGGCCACAGGGCCGCAGGGCCTGAGACCCTCAGTGGTCTCTGAAGGAACTATCTTCAGGGAGCTGCTCCCTCACCAGCAGGCTGTTCACAAGGCCTGAGGACAGCAGCAGCCAGAGAGACGGAGGCAGCGATTCTGACACTGTGGGCCTGCAAAATGTGGGTTGATACTCAGAGCGAGAGCATCGGACTAAAGCCTGAATTCCCTCTGCTGAGAGTGAGAGCACTGGGAGGACACAGGGTCGGGGAGTAGCTGCTGCTAGTCATATGCCACCCACCTCCTTCCTAAAGAGGAGGCAGTGGCAACTCAACAGAGTGGATTTTGCATGCGCATGTGTGTGTTTTGATGCTCATTTTGTTGTTTTTAGTATGTTACAGTAGTAACCTTCTTCAGGAAGTAATTTGTGCTCCAGAGTGGTGTCTGTCCTTGATGTCAATCAGGCCTCATTTTCTCTCTTGTTGATCAGTTCCAGCCATTTTTGTGGAAGTGGGACCAGGCTATGCCTGGGCATAAACTTTGCAGTGGGTTTTGTTTCTTTTCAGGGTGGAGATAAATGGGAACTGATTCTAAATCTTCCTAAGTGCAGAGTTTAGATAATGGAAGATAAATGGTCTGCTTTCCTGTTCACCTGATATAGTTGATTCTTCCTTTGTCAGGAAATAGTTAACACAGAAGCAGGATGGCAAGGGCCAGCTGACCATAATGATTTTGAGTGACAAGTAGATGAGGATTTGGAGCTGGATGGGAGCATTGTACTTTGAGGTCAGAGACCAAGGCCTTCCCTGGCCCATTCCTTCTCTCAGGAGGACTCCCTAACCCCAGCTGCCATCAATAGCCACCATGCCTGTCTTATTGGAACAAGGAAAGTGGTTGAAAATCCTTTCCACCTTCCTATCTTGGCTCCCACTGCTAATCTGCTGCCCACACTGTTAGTAGATTCTGTTGAATGAATTTGGCTCTGTTCCAGTGTCCTTGCTGTAAATCCTTACGGTCCCTACAATTTTGGGTGATGGTCAGATCTAACACTGGGAGCTGGGAATGCTGAGAAAGATCAGTTGGTATAATATATTATTTTCTGGGCTCAGCCTTATCAGTTTACAAGTATTCATTTCCCATTTCTCCTCTTAAATTATAAGTTGTCTTACTATAATAATATTGGCTTTGTATTGCAAGAAGAAAGCAAAATTAAGCAGATGATACTATTGGAGGAATGTAGCAGTTAAAGTTTCAGTTAAAGCTATTTAAGAAAGGATTTTTTTTCCTTTTTCAAAAAAATTTAATTAAAAGTATTTCTAAGGAACCATCATTAGTTTTTAGGTATAACAATGGTGGTGTGGTTATATTACAAAGAGTCCCTATCTTTTAAAGATACATGCTGAAGTATTTATGGAAGAAATGATACATGTGGAATTTGTATCACTTCACAATGATGTGGGGGTGAAGTGGATGACTCGAGTGTACATGAAATAGGATGAGCTATGAGTTGATAATGGTTAAAACTGGGTGATGGCTACCTAGGAGTTCATTATACCGTTCTGTCTCTTTTTGCATATATATATGAAAATTTCCATTTCAAATGGAAAGTTAAGAAAAATAATGGTAAAATTATGATATGCATATACTGAAAAATGACTTCTATCCAGAGTATAAGAAGTAGTGTAGGATTGGTGATTGAGTATGAAGCCAGATTGGCTGAGTTTGAATTCCAGCTCTCCTGCTCACTAGCAGTGTACCTGGGGATAAGAATAGTATACATTAATACCTTGTAGGGTTGCTGTGAGAATTATGTGACTTACTACAAGTACAGCACAATAAATGTAAGTTATTAATATTATTAATTAAAGAATCACTGCAAATAAACAAGAAAAGGGTAAATGTTCTAGTAGAAAAATAGGAGAAAGCTCAGGAATAAGTAACTCACAAAAAAGGAAACCCAAATGCCTCATACACATGGGTCTTTGTCGCTAGTAATCAAAGATATAGAAATTAGAACAAAAGTAAGATACATTTTACACTCATCATATTGGCAGTAAATAAAAATTCTGAAGGTACCTAGTTAGGTGAGGATATAGAGTTATAGAAAATATCTTCATACCTTGTAGGTGGAAGTATAAATTGTACTTTTTTTTGGAGAGTAGTTTGCCACTATTTAGTAGAATTGAAAAACACCTGTATTCTATGATCTCCATTCTTGTTACATTCACTGAAGAAATCTCCACAATTCTGATTGGAATACTAAAAGGAGCACCCCTGACCTTTACCTAACTCTGATGTTTGTAATGAACTACTTGCACTGTGCCCCCACCTGCTTCTTGAGTAAAAGTTTTCAAAGTCTGATGCCTTCTCTGTAGTGAGATGAGTTGGGTCAGTTAGAAACTTCAGGACATGAGAATCAAGTATCTGTTTGTTCATTAAATCCAGTCTCATTCCTTGAAATGTATATAGACTTACACAACATCCAAACTCGTTTGCCTGGTATTCCAGCCCCTCCGTAACATATCTGATCTTCTCTCCTATATCACTTCCCAGTTTGAACCTTCCTGTTTTAACAGGTCATCCCCTTACCCATCTCCTATTCCTGTTTCAACTTATTTCAACTTAGAATCTCTGCATCCATTTTCTACCTGGATTTTTTCCCCTCTTTCTTTTTGTGTGTTCTATAATAATCCTTTAAGTATGAGTTTAATTCATACTTTAAGAAATATTTTCAGGGGGGTTCCCTGGTGGTGTAGTGGCTAGGCTTTGGCGCTCTCAATGACACAGCCTGGGTGATTCCCAGCCAGGGAACTACCCCTCCCCCAAAAATATTTTTTATAATTCCAGCCCATACTAATTTTTTATTCTTCTGAGATCCTGTATTGGGAATTACTATTTACTATATTACTGTTGCTCTTTGGGGGCCTTAAGTTGTATGTAACTGTTTTATGTGATATACCACATATGACTAAATATAAGGTAAGAAACCCCTCCCCCCAAAAATTAGCTTTCAGAAAAAAACGAATCTCTTTGTATTTGACTTTTTATAAATTCTTTCTTGTTATTACGCTCTCAGTGAAATTATAGTCAGTTCATGAAAAAAAGTGAATGAATTTGGCTCACCACCCGCTAGTTCAATTTATATCAATTTTTATAGAGATCAACTGACATAATTGGCTAAACAAAAAAGAGAGACCAAAAATCTAAGACAATTTTAGTTATTGTTCTTAGGAATATAACCTCCTAATTTGAAGTATTGAATATAATTGTAAATAAGTCTTAATCATATTAAAAACTTCTTTAAAAATCACATCAGTTATAAAAAACACAGCAGGTGGTCACATGTTGAAAATCATAAATACATACCAATAGAATGAATGAAAAAAAAATTAATCCATGGTTATGCAACTGGATTCTTGTGGTGAGGGTGAAATTTTCAGTGACTGCATGGATTCAGAAAAGTCTTGAAGGTAGATGATGTTTTCTAGAATATTCACTCAAATAGTAGCTTTATTTTTCAAAAGCTTTATTGATTAATAAGACATAGATGTCAAAGATGCAAAGAGCTTGAATAACACAGTTTTTTTGTGAAATGTTAAAGTAGAAAAAGCATGAATACTAAATTCATTAGATACACTGCTTAATTTTAAATATATGTATATGTGTGAATACATTTCCAAAAGTTTACATATTCAAGAGGATCACAGTGCTTCCCTTCCCACATTCCTATCTCCCATCTATCTGTTGTCATTTGGGAAAATTGGATGACTGCCTTATTTTGGCCAGATGTGCCATGTCTCAGTCAAGTTCAAGATGGGTAAGCTTGTGTGTCCTTTTGTTTCCCCGTTTTCACCTGGCTAACTTGACTCATATCTTAAAATGCAGCACAGGCATTGTCTCAGAGAAATCCCTTGGCATTGCTAGTTTGGGTTACTTGTCACAGCATATATTCTGTATAGTGTATTGTCTCCTCTACTAAATTTTTTGAGCTTAAGGCTTAAGATTGTGCTTTTATCTTAAAATACCAAGAACCTAAACACAGGTCCTAGAACATAGTAGTTACACAAGAAATAACAACAGAATGAATAAATGGTGTTTGACTTTTTTCTTCTTTTCCATGATGCTTGGAATTGTGTTAAGTGCAGATGAGATGTTCAGAAATTATCTGCTGAATTATTAAGAGCACATTAAGTTTCTAGATTTGCTTTTGAGAAGGAACTAATCTAGCCCTGATAAGTGTGGGACAGAAGAGAATTCAGGTGGATGTGCACGGTCTCCGTAGTGGTATTGAGGCTTCCTTTGAAAACTCCAGATGAGGGAGAAAGCCTCTGACATTGAAGCTGAGTATCTGCATTCAGGAAATTAAGGTAGAAGCTTCTGCATAGTCCAAAGGACAACACTGTGCACAACACATGTGAGTATTAAACGAAGAGATGGACAAAAGCCAAATTTAATTACTGAGGTGGTTGTGACAGTAATCCCATTTTTCTCATCTAGTTCACAGTCTAGGAAGGGCTCTAATGTAAATAGGCTATTTTTCCCCCTGAGGAATCCAGACATGTTCCTGTCTCAGTACAGCTGTGTGGAAAATCTGAAGTAAAGCTATTAATTGAACTATTTTCAGTGCAATATACAGAGATATTCCAATTGGCAGATAGGTGATGCCATCAGAGAGATTGACTGTGCTTGTACTGGACTTACAATGTCAATATGATTAACTGGAATTTCTTTTTGAGGTAAAAAACACAAATACTCAGATTTCATTCTATTTATTCAAGTACTATCCATTTTTACTTCAACAAATTGATTTCCTTTTCCCAACAACATTTTGCTCTAATATGTATGTGAAGTGGCTACTGTGAGAGTACTGGGGTATGTCAGTAGTGGTGGGTGGTACCTAGCCATTGAAACAAGCAGCTAGAAACGTTAAGGAGAACTGGAATGGAACTGATACTGGTGAGGAGCTGTGTTTACTGGACTCTTTGTCCACTGTTGGGTCCTCAGCTTTGCAACTTCATAGCTCCTTTTATCCCCCAGTATACTCGGAGTAGATCGAGTTTTGGGGGATTGACTTAAAAGTGATTATACTTGTTAGAGATAGATATAAATTAATTAATTTATAGCATGACTTCTAACTGCTGAGTGAGACAGTATTTGAATTGGCCACTTGGTGTATTTTGTTACTTTAGGATATGAGGTGGGAAGCAGGTAATAATCCAAAGTTTGTCAGGTGAACATGGAGTTAGAGCAGAGAGGTCAGGGGTAGAGGATAGATTGATGGGATGAACTTACTAGCTGGCATTATCAGAGTTTGGCAGACTGATTTCTCCTGTAGAAATGTACCTGTCAAGGGGACGAGAATCCTGGAATGTGCTGGTTAGAAGATGACACTGATTTCCCATTTCTAGACTCCATGCCTGTGACCCATACTTTCTTATTCTCATAGTCTTTCTTCAGACATCTTGCTGAGATTTATGAGTCAGCAGCTTCCTTTTATACTCAATAAAGTATTATTAAAAGTTCCTGGTCCTGTTTTTTCTGATTTTAAAGTGTTGTCTGCTGATATTTATCTAACCTATTATGAGCTGAGTTTGGAAATTTAGTATTCGGAGACTTGGAAATGCCTTACTGTCAGTTGTGCCTTGTACTGACCACCAGGGAGGCTGCACCTGATGGAAACAACTGAGAGACAGGTATTCTGTTGAACACAGTCCCTTTTCTGCCCAAATCGCCCAGCCCAAAAATTGTGCTGGGCATGCTTTTTAATTACTATGGGAAGGAAATATATATTCACCAAGCACTTTACCTACATCACCTTATTTAATCCTTATAATGACCTTATATGAGAAAGTTTTAATTCTGCTTTAAATATGGGGAAGAAAGTAAAAAGAAATTAAAATTACCCATACTCCCATTCCAGGGGAGACAACCATTGTTACTATTAGCCCAATCTTATTTGACTATACATACTGCTTTGAATTTGGTATAAGTTTGCTATTTTTTATTTATAAACGAGGTGATTATTAATTAAAATGTGTGAAATGTTCACCATATGGCCAGCATAAGGTGTAATGGGCGATACACAGAAGGACTGTGATCACTGAGTCCGAGTCGGAGGTTATTTCTTCCACAGTGTCCTCTGTTCTGCTTGAATGTGTCCTGTGTCAAGGAGCTCACCCTAATGGGGACTGCTATTCAATATTAGATGGTTCTGAATATTAAGATGTGGTATGAGCTCCGCAGGAAACATACACTCTTGGGGAGATAAGATCAGATATATGAAATAATAGTCAATAATGCATGACAACATTTAATTAAATGATGATACAGGCTGTTAGTGCTTTGGCAGTTTGACAAGTAAGAATTGAAGGAAGACCATCATCCACATGAAGAAGAGTGAAGAGAACACTTTGAGCACAGCCTTGTGTTTGCGCCAGGGGCTTTACTGATATGATCTCATTGATGATCACAGCAGTCCTGAACGGTAGTAGGTGTTACTCTCACTTTGCTGATAGCTATAACTGAGGTCTGGCTCACAGGTGCTGAAGTTGAGAATCAAACCTAGGTCCGCATGCAGTCACAGACACGCACTTTTCTTCTCTCTCACACTGTCACCTCTCTAAAGTAGGTCCTGTGCTAGATTTTGGGAATTTCTTAAAATAACTTCTTTTCTTATTATAAAAATACACGCAATATAGAAAATTTGGAAAATGTAAACCACCTATAATGTTACCACCTAAGGATAACTGTGATTACTAGTTTGGTGAATTTCTCTCCTGTGTTTATACTTACACACATATATATATACATTTATCACATTCATTATGCATATGTATACAGAAAAAATCCAGCCATAAATACCTCTATTTTTCATAATACATGGCTGGATATTTTCTGGAAAGCCTTCATATATGTATGTATATATGGCTATAAACTTAGATATATATTTTTATATATCTTTATGTAAAATTAGTGTTACTGTATATTTATTTGCTTTCATAAATTATGGTGATCATTTTCCTATGCTATTAAAATTTTCTAAAGCATACTTTTTTAAGTGCCTCAAAGAATTCTACTATAGTATTTGCTGTAATATGTAACAAACCAATCCCTTATTAGAACTTAAGCTCTATAGCTTTTGCCATAATGTTTATAATATTTTGATAAACATTTTTGTACAAAATTTTTTGAGCATATGTGATGGTTTCTGATTAAGTATATGTATATTTTAAGACTTTTAATTCAAAACTGCTATCCAGAGAAGTTAGATTATTTATGTTCAGTGGCAGTGTTTGAGACTATCCAATGTTAGATTTTCTCTCCAGTACTGAATAGTAGTTTTTAAAAATTCCCTAATAGGTGAAGAAATGACCTCTCATGGATTTAATCTGCATTTCTTTGACTCCCAAAGAGAGTGAATATAAGGTGTCCTGTGAAGTGTGGCCCACCTCGGATCTCACTCTTCTAAGAGCTGTAATGTATGAAGAAGCAAAGGTTATTTTGTGTCCTATCTTTTGGCAGATCTCTGACATCTACATTAGTGGAGAGTCAGGGGACATGTCAGCCAAGGAGAAGCTGCTCCTATGGACCCAGAAGGTGACAGCTGGTTACACAGGCATCAAATGTACCAACTTTTCCTCCTGCTGGAGTGATGGGAAGATGTTCAATGCACTTATTCACCGATACAGGTAAGTACAGTAGAATTTCAGTGTGCCTGGAGGGGCTTCTTTTCTTCTCTTGTTTGTACTTAGTTATAATGTCACTTTTCTCCTTAGCCAAGAATCAAGAATCTGATTCATTTTAAAAAGGAGATGTATTAAACTCATAGTGTTCCAGGCAGTGGACACAAATAGCAGTAAATAGCAACAAAAATTATTGCTCTCATTGAGCTTGCTTTTATTAGGTGGTAAACAAATCAATATATGCTGTCATGCAGTGATAAGTGCCTGGAGGGATCGAGAGTGAAGGGGGTTGTGGCATTTTGGACTGGGTAGTTGAAGAAGACCTCTTATTGACATTGATGTAGAGCCATGAGAAGTGAGCCATGCAGACCTCTAGGGTCAAAGTGTTTCAATCGGAGGACAGAGCAGTGCAAAGGGCGTGAGACGGGCTTGCCTGGAGTGGCTGAGGAACAGTGGTGACCGCGGTGAGATGAGTGAGGAAGATAGGAATTTTGAATGACAAAAATCAAAATTACTGTACTCTTAGTGGTCATAAACACACCCCAGTTTTCACTCTGTACTAATTTATGACACTTTTCCCATGAAATTCAACAAGGCTACTGTTGCATAAGGTTAGAATAAGGGAGCACCGGGCTCCTGGTGTGTGATTAAAAATGGGATTAGTACCTTTCTAAACCTCTTGCTTTCTCTCTAACTTAATCAGTGATTTTCAGCTCTGGGTACTTTTAAGAGGTTTTCTTTGTGTGAACTCGTGTGTGGTATGTAGATGTGGCCTTTCATGTGCCTTGGGGGACTTTTGCAGACCTGATCTGGTAGATATGGAGAAAGTACAAATCCAAAGTAACCGCGAGAACCTGGAACAGGCTTTTGAAGTGGCAGAGAGACTGGGGGTCACCCGGCTACTGGATGCGGAAGGTGAGAGTTGACTGAAGTTGTATGTGTTTGGCACTCTTCCTTCTGGCAGGTTACGACTAAGAAATTTCTTATCCTTTCTCTCTCAGATGTGGATGTGCCATCACCAGATGAAAAGTCTGTAATCACTTATGTATCTTCAATTTATGATGCCTTCCCTAAAGTCCCTGAGGGTGGAGAAGGGATCAATGCTACGGTAAAAGAACACTTTCTTAAAAGACTGATTTGTTTGGGTAGAATGTATTGATTAGACCATGTTTCTTAAGCACTTATTACATATAGAGCATGTATACAGAGCAATCTGAATACACACCATCTTTATATATGGTCGTTACCTGTGGTCTCAGGAAATGAGTCTACATATTGCTAATTTTGTAGCATCCAGCCTAGACTATTGTAGGGGTCAGAAAATTGAATCCCATCTTCAGAACCCTTGAATAGCTTTGAAACTGGGACCCTGAGTGTTAAACTGAGCAGCTGGACAGGCAATTAGAGGAAAAGGATTTTATGTGATTTGGGATGGCCTCAGCTTTCTCCTGTGCTTGTTTTGCATGCTTCTAATCAGAAGGTGTGTGATATTTACTTTTGGCAATAGGAAGTAGACTCCAGGTGGCAAGAATACCAAAGCCGAGTGGACTCCCTCATTCCCTGGATCAAACAACATACAATACTGATGTCAGATAAAACTTTCCCCCAGAACCCTGTTGAACTAAAGGTAAAGCCATGGACTTTAATTGCTTTCTGTAACTTCATTCTAGGGAGTACGTCTCAGAGCTTATTGCTGCTGATTTCTGGGTGGGGGTAGATGAAAATTTGAGCCATTTATTCATTCACTGAATATTAATTTTGTAGGCACTTTATAACCAGTATATACACTTCAAAGAAACAGAAATTCTAGCCAAGGAGAGAGAAAAAGGAAGAATCGAGGAATTATATAAATTATTAGAGGTAAGGAAGCCTATCCTTTGCTGAGATTTGAGGTTTGCTGGTTTGCCCCATTGTTGCTGCTTTGGTAGATGGAGCCCCTGCATCCTCTTCCCAACCTACATTGACAGCAGTATTCTCAGGGTGACAAATCTGGCATCACTGTCAGGCAGGTTTTGAAAATTTGTGGTAAAGGGGTAGTAGCAACCATTGGTATTTTTTAAAGGACCTACTGAAAAATGATGTACATTTATTCAGAAACTTTTTTTTGCGGGGGACGGTAGTTCCCTGGCTGGGAATTGAACCCAGGCTGTAGCGTTGAGAACGCTGAAGCCTAGCCACTGCACCACCAGGGAGCTCCCTATTCAGAAATCTTGAGTTTCGTGGATGAGTTTCCCTGTTTCTCAAAGGGTAGCTAATTCTTCCCCTCGGACAGGGAAAAAAGAAAAAAAAACCAGACTTCCATTCACTTTTTGATTTGAAGCTGTCGAGATAGGTATTTGACCTTTGCAGAATGGAGGTTATTGAAAGGACAGGAGGAGTTATATAACATGTTAGAAGGAATGGTGGATTTAGAGCAGGTAGTCCCTGTATTTTAGAGGTGATTAATTTGCTCTCACCTCAAGGTGAGGTAATGCTAACTGTTCCATTGTTTTCTCTTGTTAGACAGTGGGAGGAAACTGCTGAATGGCTGGGTAAAGAAGCAAGAAGTGATATGCAAAAACTAAATTAAAACTGGCCTCCCAGCCAAAAAAAAAAACTGGGGCCAAAGGGCCTGTCTGTATTTTGACTAAAGAAATATCTCTGGATTTTTTAGGTGTGGATTGAATTTGGCCGAATTAAACTGCCTCCAGGCTACCACCCTAATGATGTAGAAGAAGAGTGGGGAAAGCTCATCATTGAAATGCTGGAGCGAGAGAAATCACTTCGACCAGCAGTAGAGAGGTGGGCCCAGAGCCTGAAGGGGACCTGAATTTACTCCTGGGCTGGTTTGGACCCTGCACTTTACTATGGTTTTCATCTTATTTTAGGCTGGAATTGCTGCTACAGATTGCAAACAAAATCCAGAATGGTGCTTTGAACTGTGAAGAAAAACTGACACTAGCTAAGAATACACTGCAGGCTGTAAGTCTCTGGCTGTGTTGTCTCACTTCTCCTGTCACATGCTTTGCACTTCTTACCCCATGCTCTAATGGTTGAAGTTAGCAGTTGAAGCATCCAGCCGTGTTGTTTCCTTACTCTCAAAATTGCAGCGGGCCCCTTGGCTGCCTCGGTCCTGGTGGGTGGGAGTAATGGGAGTTTTCCCACTCTTATCTCCCTTTCTCTCTCAGGATGCTGCTCACCTGGAAGCAGGACAACCAGTCCAGTGCGAGTCTGATGTCATAATGTACATTCAGGAATGCGAAGGTCTTATCAGGCAGCTGCAGGTGGATCTCCAGATCCTCCGGGATGAGAATTATTACCAGCTGGAAGAGCTGGCTTTTAGGTGAGGAACACAGGTCTCGAACGGAGGGTTTACTTACTGCTGATCAAAAGTCAGGTACTGAATCTTGTAACTTGGGCCTTAGAGGTCAGTGTCTCAATGGGGATGCTACCGGTATTTTGGCAGGAAAATTCTTATGGTGGAGGACAGTTTCCTCTTATTGCAGGCCCTGCCCACTAAGTAGCTAGGATTTTCTGATCATTGTGGCATCTTGCGACATCCCACATATTTCAGAGTGACCTGCAAGGGTGTGGTACCACATCTGGTTTAGAAGTGCTGGTGATCCAATGCATCCTTTTATAAAGGAGGAATCCATGACCCCTGTCAGGGATGAGGAGCATCCAAGTCACATAATTTGTACAGAGCCAAGACTCACACCCATATCTTTGGATCCTTATTCTGTTACACCATCTAGGACTTACATAATTGGGTATTGGTTTGCTTTTTTTCACTTAACACTATAACTTGGTATTTGCCTCAGAGACAACTCTAAACACTTAAGATGTCAATAATACCACCTGGCATTCATATAGCACATTTTATTTCTCAAAACATGTTTTCTGATATGATCACATTTTATTTTTATATGTTACAAATGTCAGTCTCTTCCTTCTTCCATTTCAGGGTTATGCGTCTGCAGGACGAGCTGGTCACCTTGCGTCTAGAGTGCACAAACTTGTATCGGAAGGGCCATTTCACTTCACTTGAATTTGTTCCACCCTCAACCTTAACCACTACTCATCTGAAGGCAGAACCTTTGACCAAGGGAAACCATTCTTCTTCTACCTCCTGGTTCCGAAAGCCCATGACTCGCGCCGAACTTGTGTCTATCTCCTCCTCTGAAGATGAAGGCAATCTCCGATTTGTGTATGAGTTGCTATCTTGGGTAGAAGAAATGCAGGTGGGTGTAGGTTCCAAATTCTTATGTAGCGCACTAAGATTTACCGGACCCAGCAGCTTGTTTAGGAACACTAGGTTGCTATATGCCACATGTATAGATTCCCTTCATTCTTTGATGCTGCCCAGGACTCTGCTCCTTAAATTTTAAATGGACAGGATCAGTTCAGATCCTCAAAGCCCCACACTGAGTAGCATAGGCTTTTCTAATTTAAAGCCCAATGGGAATCGGGCACTCTAAATGGGAGCTTGTGGGAGAAGTTGCAGAGTCTGTAAATCTTATCTTTTCTGAAATTTCCTCACTGGTAGAGAAGTTTATTTTTCACTTCTTGTTTTTGGCCTTAGTGCTTACATTTAAGCAAGGCTGCTGTGCTTCCCAATTCTGAGAGGTACTATTTTTTTTTAATTTATTTTTCTATTACAGTCGACATACAATATTATATTAGTTTCAGGTGAACAACATAGCTTTTAAACATTTATATACCTTACAAAGTGATCACCCGAATAGCCTAGTACCCATCTGACACCATACGAGATCTGATAGTTAAGTTAGTGAACTTGCTACCGTGTACTTATGTTGGCAGCACTGGACAAACAACTTGGTAAGGTTTCATAACCTTGGTTATATGTTTGTGTCAGTGTGTGACAGTGTCTTGCTAAATGGCATTCATTATTGTTGTTGCATGTTTTTGTGTGCCATCACAAAAATGTCAGAGCTTGAATTAGAGCAATGAACAAACATAAAATTTCTTGTTAAACTTGGCAAGAATGGAAGTGAAATCGGGGACATGTTAGTCTAAGTTTATGGGGTAATGCCATGAAGAAAATGGCAGTGTACAAATGGATTAGACATTTTTCTGAGGGGAGAGAAAGCATCACTGATGAAGAGAATAATGGCCAGTAATAAGCAGAACTGATGAAAACATTGCAAAGATTTGTGGAGTTGTGTTTCAAAATCATCACCTGATTATAACAATCATAGCAGACCAAGTAAACATCGATAGAGAAACAGTTAAGAACATCTTTACTGAAAATTTTGGCATGAGAAAGGTGTGTGCAAAAATGATTCCAGAAGAGCTCACCGACGAACAAAAGCTAAGGAGAGTCAGAGTTTGCCAAGACCTTTTGGAGAGGCAAGACGATGTTTTAGGCCATGTGATCACTGGTGATGAAACATGGGTGTACCAATACAATCCTGAAACAAACCTTCAAAGTGCACAATGGAAGTCAGCCAATTCTCCACAATCAAAAACGTTCTGTCAGTCCAAATCAAGAGTCCAAATGATGTTGCTAAACTTTTTTGATATCAGAGGGATTGTTCATTATGAATTTGTACCAACTGGACAGTCAACCAGGTTTAATGTTTGCAGGTGCTGAAAAGGCTGCATGAAAAAGTTAGATAAAAACAACCTGAACCCGAACCAACTACTCATGGCTCTTACATCACGGAAATGCACCAGCTCACACGGCACTGTCTGTGAGGGAGTTTTTAGCCAGTACACAAAAAAGCTGTATTGGAATACCCTCCCTACACACCTGATATAGCCCCCAATGACTATTTTCTTTACCTGAAGATAAAGGAAGTATTAAAAGGGAGACATTTCGATGACATTCAGGACATCAGGGGTAATATGACAACAGTTCTGATGGTCGTTCCAGAAACAGAGTTCCAAAATTGCTTTGAAGGGTGGGCTAAGCACTGGCATAGCTTCCCAAGGGGAGTACTTTGAAAGTGACTGTAAGTGATACTCAGCAATGAGACATGTAGCACTTTCTCTAGGATGAGTTTGCAAACGTAGTTGTCAGACTTTGTACTTAGTTATTATGATATTATTGACTATATTCCCTATCCTCTACTTTACATCCCTAAGGGACACTATTTACATGTGTTCTAAGATAATGGTTCAAGTTCAATATTGTCTTTCTTATCCGTCTGATCCTTTTCTTTTGTATGAAATTCTTCTTGTCTCCTGATGATGGATTCCCCATTACCAATAAGTAATATTCAGAGACAAGCTGATGTTTTAAAATTTGTTGGCCAATAGTTGGTACCATGAATGAAGCTTAATATTTTCAGTTATTTCTCTCTAATATCCATTGTGATTGTGAAAGGAGGAGACTCCTTAAAGGAAAATGCCTAAACTGTAAAGTTAAGCATCTTCAGCCTATGGAAACACCGTTCTGATGGGTAAATTTAGGAACATCAATTTGGTGCCCATAATGCAGCAGCAAAAGGCTGCCTGTGCTGTTGTAGCTGGTAGGGTTTAGTCTCTAGCTCCTTGGGGGTGACTACGGCATATTTTCTTGTAAGAGGCCGCGATATTGATGGTTTAGATGTCCTTTCGCACAGTCCTTTGTCCTCAGCCCTTTTGTCCAAAAATTGATTCTGACAGTTTTCTTTTTCTGCCAGCATAGCAGTAAATTGTTTTTTTTTGTTTTTGTTTATTTGTTGTTGTTTTTTTTTCCAGATGAAACTGGAGCGAGCAGAGTGGGGCAATGACCTGCCTAGTGTGGAGTTGCAGCTGGAAACACAGCAGCACATTCACACCAGTGTTGAAGACCTGGGCTCAAGTGTCAAAGAGGCAAGGTTGTATGAGGTGCGTACAGTCAGAATCCATTATGGAAGGTGGGGCGGGGCAGGTAACCAGGACAGTATGCGCAGTGGAGCAGTCCCTAAGGAGAAGGTGGCTCTGGAAAAGCATAGCCATGAGCAGCATTTTGCAGCAAACTCCCGTGTCACTGAACTAGTATTTTGCTCTATGACATAATCTCGTGAGAAAGGTTTTTTTTGTTTGTTTTTTTAACCCTTTTTTACTAACATTCCAGTGATACTGAAAGCTAAGGTCAAAATTAGTAAGTAGTGGATGCAGTTTCCAAACTCAGGCCCTCTGTTCCAAAAATGTATGCTTTCTACCTCACCTTTTGTCTGCAGGAGAGAGTTGGTATAGAGAAAATATTCAGTCTCTCTTCTCCCTCACTCATTCTGTCTTCAGTTTTTTAATTTCAGCTCTCCCCTTCAAAAAAGCAGTTAGTAGTTTGGGGGTCATCAGGCATAGGTTTTGCTTAGAAACCTCCCAGGATTACTGGAATCAGAAGACAATGGCGTTTGTCAGCTGCATTCATACTGCTGAATTGTTCCTCACTTAATGCTCCTTCAAGCTGTTAATCTGACCAGAGATTTCTTTTCTAAGCTTATGCTTTCTCATAGTAACCATTCGTTACATATGTGCAGACATAGTATCTCACAGTTGAAATCATACCATAGATATAGTTTACTTATTCTTTCTCTAATGTATTCTTATTTTATTCCTTTTTTATCAGGGAAAAATGTCTCAAAATTTTCATACTAGTTATGTCGAAACTCTTGGAAAGCTGGAGACACAGTATTGTAAATTGAAGGTAAGTTTTGACTAACTGTCTTATGATCTGTTCGTGGAGAATCTGGTTCCATCCAAAACAACTCTTTTCCTTAATTCAGAGAGCTCTTGGTTTGCCCCTATTTTTGTTTTCTGTTTATTAGATTATATTATTTACTATGCAACTGTTCGAATGTATTATAACATTTTATTAATAGATCAGAAACCACTGCCCCAGGAAGTAAGTAGAGCCTATCCCAGCTATCATGCTTCACCAAAGCAGTGGCCATGTGTGTTTTGAGACACCAAAACTAAAAATTTGAGATTATAGGGAGGGGACTTCTATCTGTTGTTCTTCATTCTTGTCTTTTAAGATTGTCCAGAAGGAGTTCCCTGATGGTGTAGTGGCTTGGGGCTTCGGCGCCGGCGCTGTCAGCGCTGCGGCCTGAGTTCGATTCCCGGTCAGGGAGCTACCCACATACGGAAAAGCAAAAAAAAAAAAAAAAAAGATTGTCCAGAGTAGGACAGACCCAGGATCATTAGTTCTGACTTCTAGCTAGAACTGACAGGGCTTGTACTAAATTTAAATCTATAGAGGAGCACCCACAGGTTAAAAAAGCAAGGCTAAATTAATTTCCTGAGTTATTCTTTGCTTTGATGTCAAATATACTATCTTCTGTAGATGAAAGCCTGGCAGTCTAACCTTGTAATCCTTGCTTTGTCTAGGAAACTTCTAGCTTCCGGATGAGGCACCTTCAGAGTCTGCATAAATTTGTATCCAGAGCTACAACTGAGTTAATTTGGTTGAATGAGAAGGAAGAGGAGGAACTAGCATATGATTGGAGTGACAACAATCCCAATATCTCTGCCAAGAGAAATTACTTCTCTGTGAGTCTAGCACTACAGGCCTGTCATGTTTATGTAATAGCAGCAGAAGGAGACAGAGGAGCTAATCTGCTGGGCTTGGTTTTTTGGATTTGCGTTCTTCTAGATATAAGCAGGGACCCGACTTAATGCGTCTGTGCATGTGAGAAGTGTCTATGGAGAGAGGGAAATCAAGCCCTAGAATGAGTTTATTTAAAATGCACATGGAAAAGCAGTGTTTTGGGTGGATAGAGCAGCAGCCTGCAAGTTGAGTCATGTCAGCAATATAACTTTGTGGTTAAGATTACAGGCTTTGGAGTGAGATAGACCTCACTTCAAATTCTTACTCCTCTGCTTACTAGCTCTGTAACCTTGGGCAAGTCATTTAATCTCTCTGGACCTCTGTAAAATGGGATACTAGTACCACTTGAAAGGGTTGTGTAAAATGCTATGCAAGATTTAATAAGCTAATATAGCAAAGCATTTGGAACAAGGCTTAGTACATTTAGTTGAGGTGTAGTCTTGGCTTGTCAATTCTGAATTTTCTTTAGTTCATTTAAAAACTTTTTGGTCTCAATCTTTTCATTTGTAAAATGGGAAGAAAAACTTAGCATTGGACTGTGGGACAATGCTTTGTATTTTCAGTGAAAGATGTATACAAGTAAGTAAGGTTAATTTCTTCTACTTTTAGTGTTTCTGTATCTCAGAGGATTTTTAACCTTGTAATAAACTCTATGTAAATAGAAACTCTTATTACTAATACTTACTTTAGATACTTCAATTCCATTAATTTATAGGTTTGTTTTTTGTTTTAATATATGATTCTGATTAGAGAATGGTACATGGTCCTTCTGAAGTAAAAAAAAAAAAAAGAATAGATAGTATAATATATTACAATACAATAGTCTGTATGAGAATGGAAATTAGGCTCTGATAGAGATGTAAGTGCAGGGAAAGCATCAAGAAGAAGGGGTTAAATCTGATGGTGAGGATCAATCGCAGCTTCACCGAAGAGCTGGCATCTGAGGTGGTTCCTGGAATGTTAATAGGGTTCAGAGCCAGAGGAGGGCGCTGCAGGCTAAGGAAACAGTAAAGTCAGCCAGTCAGCGATACTGGTGTTTTAGGTGCTGTGTTAACTGGGAGCAGACAAGCTAGCTGGCCAACTTACCTCCTTTTTCTGCTTCCAGTGCTCATCCTCTGTCCCACTTACTCAGGTCTGGCTTGGGTCCCATGTCCCTTGTGAATCATTCTCCAGTAATTCCAGCATTTTGCCCTTCTCTGCAACCCTCTTACATGTACTGTTTATGCATCTCATTTTGGCACTAACCCAGTGCTGGAGGGTTTTAAAAGTAGAGCAGGGAACACAGCTTTTTCTTTATTGTTACTCCTCCCTTAACAGCACTGGCTGCATAACACCAAATTCAATTTCAGGAGTTGACAATGGAACTGGAGGAAAAGCAGGATGTGTTCCGGTCCCTACAAGATACAGCAGAGCTGCTGTCACTTGAGAACCACCCAGCAAAGCAGACCGTGGAGGTATGCAGCTTAAGCATGAGAGAGTCATGTGCCCAGAGTGGATGTATAGAAGTATTCAGCGCAGCAGCTTTGTTTTGCTAGAAGACTTGGAGGAACTGTTAGGGATTGTTTATCTTGGATCTTCTCCCTTTTTGTCCCAACCCCCAAAAGACTGAAGACAGCTTGATGGCCAAGGAGAACACTATGAGAAAAAAAGAGATACTGATTCCTAACTTCATGGGGAATGTGACTTGAACCATAATTTTTCACATAATTATCCAAACAGATCCTGCCTCTTGGTGTGGTGCCTTTGCCCTGAGAAGAGAGACAGTGGAGGAATCCAAGAGGGATTTATTTATGCCTGGGTTTTGCCAGCCAGATCATTTATTCGCAACTGGGTGCAGATTTTTTGTGTAAACCCTTCTCACAAAACCCTGTTGGGTAAAAGACAAGCCTCTTTCTTACGGGGAGCATTGAACAGCTGCCAGTCAAGTATCTCCATGTATCTCCTGTTGGCTTATCATTAGCAGAGGTGTCCTTGGAAGAGAGCA
Organism: Lyroderma lyra; assembly: GCA_004026885.1. Classification (NCBI taxonomy): domain Eukaryota; kingdom Metazoa; phylum Chordata; class Mammalia; order Chiroptera; family Megadermatidae; genus Lyroderma; species Lyroderma lyra. Next base: position 136,426 of record PVJL010001964.1, on the reverse strand, counting down.
TTGCACTTCTTTATTGGATCTGTTAAACTCGTGCCATCCTATGTGCTTTGTTGTTACAGGCTTACAGTGCTGCTGCCCAGTCCCAGTTGCTATGGATGAAGCAGCTGTGCTTGTGTGTCGAGCAGCATGTGAAAGAGAATACTGCTTACTTTCAGGTATGTGGACTTGGTGTCTGTGTGTGTGTGTGTGTGTGTGTGTGCATCAGAGAAGATGAAAAGACTATTCCTTTTTATTCTAGCAAGAGATTTGTGTGTGTGTGTTGTGTGCATGTAGATAGGAAAGGCAAGGTTAACATCTCATCTGTATCAGTTGCCTTCCGTTGTATAAACCACCACTCCAAAAGCTAGTTTCTGTAAACAACGGTCATGTAGTTAGCTCATGATTCTGTGTGTTGACCATTTGGGCTGGGCTCAGCTGAGTGGTTTTTAATCAATTTGTCTGTCTTAATCATGGCTGCAGACAGCTGACTGGCAGGCAGGGTGGGGGCTGTTTGGACCCTAATGGCGCCACTCACATGTTTGACACTTGGCTGGAGTGACAGGGTGCAAGTCTGTATACAAGTCTCTAGCATCCAATAGGCTATCCTAGGCTTCTTCACAGAGTGTCTGTGTTCCACAAGCAATGAAAGAGAGTAAGCCCCACACACAGGCACTTGTTTCTGCTCTGTCACTGGCTGAGGGAAGTCATGTGGCCATGCCCATCTTCAAGGGGAGGAGAAAAGACTCCATCTCTTGATGGAAAGAGCTATAAAGTATTAGGCTTATTTTTTTCCTGTAATCTATTACAGCGTGAAGAATATACTACTTGTTTTCAGGTTAGGGTGGGAGGAGGAAATAAACAATTATCTCTGTTTGACTTTTTTCCTAAATTAAATAACTTCCCTAATCATTTTGTAATCATATCAATGAACTGAAACATTTGATCACTCAACCTCTAGGCTTTTGTGAAATACACCTCACAGCCAAGTGCTGTCACTAACCAGAAGTCAAGAGGAGGCAGCAGTGATTTCTGAGGGGGTGAGGCAGACTGGACTTTTCTGTAGGGTTCAGTAGGCTTTGTCCTGGTAATCACTAGTATTTTCCAGCCATGGCATTCTAAAATTTTAGTTTATATTGATGTGGCTTTGTAATGAACCACTGCTAATCCAAGAAAATGTAATCAGCTTTGCTCGGCCGTGCATAGTCAGATTGTTCTTTCTCATTTAAGACCTTGGTGTTGTGATGTATTAAACCTCTCTTCTGTCCCCACAGTTCTTCAGTGATGCACGAGACCTGGAGTCATTCTTGAGGAACCTCCAAGACTCCATCAGACGAAAATATTCCTGTGACCACAACACCAGCTTATCTCGCCTTGAGGACCTGCTCCAGGACTCCATGGTGGGTGTTGCATCAGTGGGATGAGTAAGGAAACATGCTCTGGGAAACAGTAAATCCTATCAGCTGCTGCTCTTTATATCCCTGGAAGCTCCCAGGCAGGGGGTCATTGTTGTAATGTTTGGCTCACAGGCACGTAGAGTTTAATCAATTTGTTCTTTTTTCTTTTTTTCTTTCTTTCTTTTAAGAAGTTGCTAATAAGATTCCTTTGGGTATGTTAGTGAAGTAAAGTTCTAGTAATGTTCCCTTGAGCCACTTAGGTGCTCCTCATACTTCTTTGCATTGTTCGTATCTATTTTAATTTGATAGTTGAAGCCAAAGATGAGGTGCAGAGCATGAAAAATAGGGCTGAAAAGGATTAACTGGCATTAAATTCCTTTTCAGTCTCTCATGCAAACTGAATTAAAAAAAAAAAAAACTCCAATGAACTAGACCTGAGCCAAATTTTTCCTCCTTAGCAGTTTAGTAATGGCAAGGTACTAGAAAACAGATTTTAAGGATGACATTAAAAATCTTATTTAGAGGTAATGCAATAACATCATGCAATTTATTTATGTAGAAATATTTCCTTTTTAAAAAGTATTGTGTCCAGTATTTAATCCAAATCAATTTTATACTTATTTTCTCCAATGGATTATTCCTTCAGCAGTGCTGGTATTAAAATCAGCTGCAGAACTACTTACATTTATTGAATGTATATTACATAGAGTTGGCAAGACAGAGCTCAAGGTACGACATCTCAAATTAAGATAGAAATATGTATGTAATAGAGAAATTACAATTCCTGCATGAGATGCCAGGAGATTCTCACATTTCAATAGAAAATTATAAATAAGAGAACCAGAATAGCCCAAAACAGTGTCATTTTTTTTTTTTATGGGTAAGACTTGGGCATTTGTGAACATTAGTTGATTTTTTTTGTTGTTTTTACACTTTCAGGTATTGTAAACCTGTGAATGGGCTTACATTCAGTGTTTCACCTGGGCAAATAATCTGTTCATTTAATTAATTTGGAATGAAGGGTAAAAACCTAACTTTTCAGATGTTGTTTCTGGAATGTCTCTCTTAGAGATGCTTCAGATATGAAGGAGGAGTGTAATAATCCTTGGCTATTATCTCCTCCCTCCACAGAGTTCCTTCCTGTCATAGGGTAACTCTTCTGCAATTGTTGTTCTATCTTCTTTCCTCGAGGGTCGCTGCTCTGTCCCTCCTCTCCAGGTCAGGGGCATCAGGTTGGCGGCATCATCGGGGCCTGGAGTCACCTGGGTCTGTTCCTCAGCTTGTTCGTCAGCTTCGGGAGCATCTGTCCTGGCTTCTGGTTCTTTCAGAACTTGTACCACGCTGAGCACTTGGTCTCTGGAGTTTGAGATGTTTGGCTGTGGGTTAGACAGAAATTGACATCTTTATTGCAAGGAAAATGACACGGGTAGACCAGCTCTCAAGTATGGAACAGTGTGGCTGTCTCCCTGATAATTCCATTCCTCTTTCTTAACTAATAAGTTAAAGTTGTATTTCTTCCAATCATGCTCCCGGGGACAGGCACAGGTAGTTTATTTAAGCATTTCTTTTCTTTACTTGCATATTCTTAATTCTTTAATGGCATTTCTGAACATTATTAACTCTTTACTCTCATCACATCTACTTCCATCCTAAGAAAGCCCTCTTCTGGGGCAGTTTTGTATTTCAATATGGGCTTGAAATATCCTTTTTAATCTTGTACTCTAATGGAATTGGTAGTAGATTGCTACCAATTTTGTTGACAAGAGGTTCATTAGCTTTTAAGATAATTGGGTTTGCAGAGACTGGAGAGTTTCAATTTTACACTGCTTTCAAACCAATCAAATTTACATGACTGTAGCACAGCAAGACACTAAAAAGTGAACCCTAAATTGTTTGTCACAATGCCTTCATCAACAGTATTGATTTGTAGATTGTTGGTTGAAGAGCTAAGATCTGTCTGTGGAAAATTTGATTCAATTTAAGAAAGTAAAACCTTTGTGGTAGAGCTTGGGAGATAAAACTATTAAAAAATTTTTAAACAGCATAACCAGCTTTTCCTAAGCAGAAGACAATAACTGGATTCTACTGATGAGAAATTAAATAATAGTAACAACAATAATAACAACATAGTTGTTATTATTGTTTTTAACTTTCATGTTCTCTGAACCTTAATTTGAGGAAATCCTTAGTTAGCTTTATAGCTATATTTGGCAGCTAGAAGTTGTTTTCTGTTTTATTGATCTATTTATTTATTTTGCATGTGGCTTTACGGTTCCTTAAAAGGGCATAGGGAGAAAGCTGCAAGTTCTGAGTACAAAAGCACTTGATAGAAGACAGAAGTATTCTCTCCTTTTCCTTTATCCTTGAGTGTCTAAGACGGCTCCACCAAGGATCCCTACTTAACTGAGAAAAGACTTTTCTCTGAGGGAGTGGAGCACTCAGCTTTCTTTTTAGACTTAGTTGCCCTGAGTAACAACATTAATGTCATTTTGATTTTCTTCTCATTTTGTAGGATGAAAAGGAGCAGCTTATACAGTCCAAGAGTTCCGTTGCCAGTCTTGTTGGGAGATCAAAAACCATTGTTCAGCTAAAGCCTCGCAGTCCCGACCACATGCTCAAGAGCACCATCTCTGTGAAGGCCATCTGTGACTATCGGCAGATTGAGGTGAGGAGGTGGGAGGTCCCTCTGGCTCCAGGGGGAAGACTTCAGTTAGGGCTGTGACAATAAGGAAAGATCAAATGATGGAGCTTTTAAAAATTAGAATTAAAACATGCTCAAATCTGTCCTGTCATTTAAAAAAAAATAAATGCTTCAACTCTGCATTCTTGGTGTGCTCCCTGCCTCCTTGGCCTCAAGAAGCACCTGGAAGATACCCTTGACTTCTCCCCTCTTAACCCCATAGCTAGTAGGACTACCAAGTCAAGACTAATTTGCAAATAAATATTCCTTAGACGAAGAGGTACTTCTTTCTGTCCCTGCTGCTGCTGCCTTACGTTAGAGTCAGACCGAGTCAGCCCATAAGTTTCTTGCACTAGGATCATTGCATCAGCTTCCCATTCGATGCATTTTTTAACCCTGCCACCTGCAGTCTTTTACAAAAATATCACTCCCTTGCTTAAATCCTACAATTCCCCATTTCTGATTAGAAGGTCTAAATTCTTACCATGGCTTCAAGGTCAGAATAATTTTTCTTTACCCCTCTAATAAGACTTAAGTCCTGTGGCTAGGCTTCGACACTGTCAACGCTGCAGCCTGGGTTCGATTCCCAGCCAGGGACCTACCCGCCCCCCCCCCCAAAAAAAAAAAAAGGACTTAAGTCCTTTTCACACATTCCCTGGTAAATTCATTTGCCCCACAGTGTCAAAACTATATGCCCCACCAGAATATGTGGAATATAGACCATGTTTGTCTGTTTACCGTTTTACCATTTTTATCTCTAGTGGCCTAACATACTTCCAGCTACATAGTAGGCTCAATAAGTATTTGTTGCACAAAGGAATGAACTTCTTCTGCACTTTCTGTCTCAGTATTTCTGTCTATAAAACAAGAATTGGTTACTTGTCATCCAAGAGAAAGAACTGATGATTCCAAATGCTTAAACATCTTCAAGGATTTGGGTGGGATGACAGGAAGGCAGGAGGAGGAAATACCACAAAAGCAAAGTTGTGGGTATTCATGTCCCTTTAATTTTACCCTGAAGGTTGTAGATAACAGAGAGATTGCTCTTGAAGGTCTTACAGTCTCCTTCTACCCTTCATATACTGAGTTTCTTGACATATAACATGCATTTAATAAACACTTGCTTCCTTGATTAATTTGATGTCTGCAATCTTTCCTGTGTTATGTATTTTTATTGTTATCTTTTTGTCAGAAGCAGAAACTCTTACTAGGTGATGGAAGATTTCCAAAATGATATTTTCTTAAAGATGTCATAGCCTTGGGATCAGATACCAGGTAATAATGGGTTATCAATTCATCCATTAGCAATTACTTGTAAATTTGTCTCTTCAGATCACTATTTGCAAGAATGACGAATGCGTGTTAGAAGATAACTCTCAGAGGACCAAGTGGAAAGTGATCAGCCCCACAGGGAATGAGGCAATGGTGCCATCGGTCTGCTTCCTCATCCCCCCACCCAATAAAGACGCCATTGAGATGGCCAGCAGGTAACTGGGCTCACCTGCTGTATTGTGTGGGCCACCTCTGCTGTATGGTCTAGGTGAACTGACAGGAGGGATGAATCTGCATTTGTTTCTCCTTGAACAAAGCGATCAAGTTTTACAGTTTCTTTTGGGAGAGACCTTCAATTAGGGTATCTAGTCTTGCCCTGCCAGCTATACAGATTTTCAGTACATGCTTTTGTTCAATTGAGATGTTTAGTGATCATTCTTTTTAAAAGAATTCTTGGTTATAAAACAGTTTACTCTTAGAAGATTTTTTTGTAGTGACAGCAATTTTCTTCAGTTTATATTTTCTTTCTTTCTTTTTTTTTTACAAGAATACTTTATTATAATATATGCAAGATATCATTCAGTTTATATTTTCTTAAAGTAATGTTTGTACATATTTTAAAAAGTTGAATTGTACCACAGAGCTTATAATAAAAACTAACAAGCACCTTCCTGAGTTCGCCTTCCCAGAGTCAACTATTTATAATTCTTTGAGCAGATATTTCTGGTTTTACTTCTAAATTTCTAAATAATGTGACACCCTCACCCCCTTTTTTTTCTGATTTTTTTCAACTTTGGAAATTACCTATTGATTTCCTATGCTAAGAAATTAATATTTAGTTTTCTACACACACACCTGCTACATACACTTCTCTTTTTCCCATCTTCTAAATGTAGTTATGTCACAATTTTTGTTTAAATTGATCATTTTTGTGTTATTACATTAAATTATTTGTAGCTGAGCCACATAGTACTATTGGGGATTGTCGTGAGACTTATCTCCATTGTGCCTTTCCTCTCTAAACTCATCCTCTGCCAGTCTTCCTGCTTCTGTGCAGCTCCAGTCACTGATCTTTTTCCTGTTTTTCAAACACCACAAGCATCTTCTTTCCTTAGGCCTCTGTGCTTCCTTTATTTGCTGCAGGTATTTACGTGAGTCACACCCTCACTTCATTCAGTTCATCTTACTGTTCTCATGCAGCCCCCACCCCCCACTCACTGCCTATCACTCAATCTCCCTTACTCATCTTTATTTTTCTTCAGATTATACTCGTATATTTGTTTATCGCCTTTCCCCTCCTGTTAGAAGTTCCAAAAGAATAGAGGTTTTTGTCTGTTTTGTTTAGCCCTGTAGCCTCAGCACCTAGAAGCATTGATGGCACATAATAGGTACTTAGTAAAAGGTTATTGAGGGAAAGACTGTATGAGTGGGTGATTGAATATATCAGGGCTGTCCAGCCATGTAATATGAAAAATAACAACATTTATTGGCTTTCTTTTTCTCCAGACAGCCTTGTATGTATAAGTAAATTATTTCATTTGCTTTCTTGTATAATTTTTTGTTTCCTTGAAGTTGATAATTGCTTTATCTATTCGCATATTATGAATTTATTCCCAAACTCTCCTACTTTTCTGTAAAAGCCTTCTCAATATGGCCAAACAGTACAGGTAATTTTCATTATTATTTTCTCTTGGAAACAACTCTTCTGGATGATTTTATCTTCCTTTTCCAATCTGGGCTTGCTGTGTAGACCTGCTCCAGTACTTCATCTTTATCCTGAAGATTTTCTTTACCTCTCTTCTGTGCTGAACCATCTGAGTCCTAGAAACCAAGTCTTATTTATTGGTTTGTTTACTCCTTAGTTTGGGAGAGCACAATCTTCAACAGCTTACTGAAAAAAAAATGCATGAAAAATAATCTTTTTTAAAAAATTTATTCTGAAAATGTCTTTCTTCTCTCTTCATAACAAATTGGTCAGTTACAGAATTCTTTTGGAAATTATTTTCACTCACAATCTTCAAGGCACTATACCACTATTTTCTAGCTTCCAGCATCTGCTGTTGAGAAGTACAATACCATTCTCATTCTTTATCTTTCTCTTTTTTAAGTTTACATAACTGCCAAGTTCTCCCTTTGTCCTGAGCAGTTCTGTGGTTTTGAAAAATGCATAGAATTGCATATCCTCCACTACAGTCATGGTACAGAACAGTTTGATACTTTAACCTTTTGAAGGCAATCTTTATCTTTCTGAAGCGTTTATAATCATACTCTTGTTTGTCTTTAATATTTCAAGAGGATGCTCTATGTTGGGGTGAGTATTCTAACCCTGAACACAAACTGGAAACTCATATCTTTCAGATCTGGGGAAATTTTTCTTGGATTATTTTTAATTATTTCCTTCTCTGTATTTCTTCTGTTCTTGCTTTCAAGAACTCTCATTTATCAGATGTTGGACCTCCTGAACTGATTTTCTAATTTTCTTTCTGTTTTACATTTCTTTGTATTTTTAGTCTTCTTTGAGATTTCCTGAACTTTTATTTCAACTTTACTGACATTTTATTGGGATTTTTGAAAAAAAGCAACGATAAACTGGGTTTAATGTTTTTTTTATTTAACTGGCGTCTAGTTTTCCATCCTGTTCTTAATATCTCATATTTTTCAACCTGAAAAAATTCAAGGTAATTTGCTATTTGTTGTGTGTATCTATGTCTATCGGTGAGTTTGTTAGTCTTCCAGAAGTTGAAATTAAATCAGGCATGGAATGCTTAAGAAAAAAATCCTTTTCTCAAGTCCTTCGTACTGCAGTTTACGTTTATATACCAGATGAACTTCTTAAATTGCTATTAACTTTTAAACATTTTATCAGTTTTATAACTATACAGAACATAGCATATCATTTTTTAAGTGTTGATATTGCCATTGTTCAACAGTTTTAAATGGAGTTATTATATTTCCACTTTATTAATGCTTTCCCTGGGTATTTTCTTTCTCTAGCATCTCATAATTGTATTACATTCAGCTAACATTTATGAGATTACTAAATATGTGCTGACATAATATACATAATAGTGTAGAAAATCCAAATTGTTTGAGGATCAATTAATTTACTTCTAAAGATTCCTGTGTTGTTAGTATTTAACTTGTTGTGGTGATCTGCTCATAAACTCAGTTCTGCTAAGGCAATCACATTTTTTTCCTTAGGGCGGCTCTAATGTGAAGCCCAAGTTTTGTAAAAGCTATAACCTGGTTCTGTGTTGTCCCTAGAGTGGAGCAGTCTTATCAGAAAGTGATGGCCCTTTGGCATCAGCTACACATCAACACCAAAAGCCTTATCTCTTGGAACTATCTGAGGAAGGACCTTGACCTTGTAAAGACCTGGAACCTGGAAAAGGTAATTGTGAACACTTTGCCCCAGGCTTGCATCCTGCTGGCAAGCTTTTTTCAGAAGGAACTTTTTTTCATACTCTGAGACTCCTACCCACCTAATTAGAATAAAATGGAGTCAGGGACACTGTTTCAGGGTTAGGGACTTGAAGATCTTAGGAATTAGAAATAGTAGCCTGATCGTTAAGGAGACTCCTGATGAAGTAAATAATGTATTTGGTCTTCTTGGCAGAGAGAGTTGTAGACTTCTTTTCACTGCAGGATACACATCTCTTTTGCATAAGTGTATATAGTAGGGGAATACTGGTGAATTAGCCATTATTAAGGATTGTGATCCAGGAGGCACAAAGGGTGCTTTTGGCGTGCTAGTGATGTAATTTCTTAATCTAAATGCTGAGTTTGTGGACAAGTTCAATTTGTAAAGTCAACCTGTTTATAATTATTTTGTGTCTATGTTAAATGTCAATAAAAAAGAAGGAGGGGAGAGGATTGTATTCCCTTTCTACTAAAATTTCTTCTGGTTTTCCTCTAGCTTCGATCATCAGCACCAGGGGAATGCCACCAGGTTATGAAGAACCTCCAGGCCCATTACGAAGACTTTCTTCAGGATAGCCGTGACTCAGTGCTCTTCTCAGTGGCTGATCGTCTGCGCTTGGAAGAGGAAGTGGAGGCTTGTAAAACTCACTTCCAGCACCTGATGAAATCCATGGAGAATGGTGGGTGCCTCAGGAAGAGGGAGAGGGCAGGTGGAGTGAGAGCCCTGAAGGGTACTGCTGGACCCTTCACGTGAATTATAAAGTAACGCCACCGCTAAAACTAACAACTTGAGATAGTGAAACACTTACAGAAATGACTTCTCAAAATCAGATCCTGGAAGAAGAGGCCATATTTCAGTCTTTATTCCTAATGGATCTGTCACATTTTCTTGTGGAAGTAACATGTTTGGATCCTTAAAGATCATTATACAAGGTTGTATAGTTAATTTCACGAACTCATCCTAGAAAGTGCTACACACCTCATTGCTGAGTATCACCACAGTCACCTTCGAAGTACTTCTCTTGGGAAGCTAGGCACTGTTGCCAGTGCCTAGTCCACCCTTAAGGCAGTTTTGGAACTCTCTTTCTGGAATGGCCGTCAGAGCTGTTATCATACCCAAAACCTGACAATTGAGTTCGTGAACTTGCCACCGTGCGCTTATGTTGGCAGCACTGTATAGACACCTAACCAAGTTATTTGTACAGTGCCAGCAACATAAACACACGGTGGCAAGTTCATGAACTTAATTGTCAGATTTTGGATATGATGATACCTGACAGCCATTCCAGAGGAAGAGTTCCAGAACTGCTTTGAAGGGTGGACTAGGCACTGTCGTCAATGCACAGCTTCCCAAAAGGAGTACCTCGAAGTTAACCATAGTGATACTCAGCAACGAGGTATGTAGCACTATTCTAGGACAAGTTCACGAAATTATAATAATCGTCCGACCTCATTTATACAATGCAGGGAATTTAGGATCAGGCTTAAGTTTCCCCATGTAATGCCTCGGTATTACTGGTGGAATATTAGGTCTGCTGGAACCAGTGGTGCCTGCTGTGTGAGTGAGTCTGTTGTTCCCAGGATCTCAGGTGTGGTGCTTAATGGTCTTCTGTGCTTGTGCATTCACAGAAGACAAAGAGGAAACTGTGGCCAAGATGTACATTTCAGAGCTGAAGAACATCCGGCTACGCCTGGAGGAGTGTGAACAGAGGCTTGTCCAGCGAATTCAGACCCCAGCCAGCCCCAGGACTGACAGAGATTCCCGGCAGGACAATGCACTGAGGATCGCAGAGCAAGAGGTGAGCCCTAAGAGCAGGGTAGGTGCTGGTTGCCAAGTAAATGGCAAGAGAATACGGACCCCACAAAGTAAGGCAGGGCACTCACGGCGGTGTTACGACGGAATTCTTCCCTGCAGCCCATAAATGCCTTTTACCTGTGCAGAAGCTTGACTTCAGCTTGAGAAAGGTAAGAAAAATCACTCCTCCTCAATAGCCATTCCTTTCCATTCCCTTTAAGCTCCCAGATCAAATCTAATAATTCTTTTTTGATTGCTTGTAATGCTGGATATTGATTAGTTTTCCACACAGTTGGGAAGGTGCTGCATTTGGGCTATGTAGTTGAAGACTGCTTAGTAGAAATGCTGCTCCCTGCTCTATCCCTTATATATGTGTGTGTGTGAGTTACTTTATGGCATGGTTACCATCAGTCATGTGACTCAAAATTATTAAGGAAAGAATCAGATTATTCTGCTCTGGATTTTAATGTACTTTCTCTGTGACTTTGAGAAAGTTAACTCTCTTCTTTAGTTTCCTTTCTTATAATATGTAAGTCACTGAGTTGTTTTGAAAATTGATACAACTTTCTGGAAAAGTAAATGTAGAGTAATGTTCTTGACACAAAAGCAGCAAATATTAGTTGCTTTATTAAGTGCTCAGAGGCATGCAAAGAAAATGAGCCAAGGTTCTTGCTTTTTGCTTGTAAGTGTAGTTGAAAAAGAATGAAAGGTTGAAGTCAGAATTAGAGATTTCAGTATAAGAGATGTTATAAGGTAGTACCTGGTATATTTACAGATTTCCAACAAACATTGCTGTAGGGATTTAGAATGTTACTAGAACATTTATCCTTGGGATGGTATGAGAGAGCTCTGTGAAGAATATTAGAATTGGTGTGTGCTTCAGCAGTCTATATACTAAAATTGGAATAGTACAGAGATTAGCATATCTCCTGTGCAGATGACATGCAAGTTTGTGAAGCATTCTGTATTTTTATTGGCCTATGTGCTTCAGGATCTTACTGTCACAGGATTCTTACCATTTAATATAAATCAGCAACCAAAAAAGCATATTAGATTTGATCTGGGAGCTTAAAGGGAATGGAAAGGAATGGCTAATGAGGAGTGATTTTTCTTACTTTTCTCAGTTACTTCTAAGCTTGAAGGGAGGAGGAGGGCAGTGTAATTTTCATCGGCCAACAGGGATCTAATAAGCCTGTATGAGGAATATCATGAACCTGTAATTCTCATATTGAAGCTTTTTACTTTTATGTAGTCATTCAAAATCTATTATTTCTACAAAATAGAACATTCTGAGACATACAGTTTAATATTCAGCTCTTTTAAAGGACCTTCCTTTCTTTTAAAACTTTTTGCTTTGAAATAATTTCAGATATATACAGAAAAAAATTTTATTCACATATATCTTTCACCTAGATTCCCCAAATGTTAACATTTTTCTGCATCTGCTTTATCATTTTCTTCTACCTATATGCTTACATAATAACAATCTCTTTTTCTTGAGAGTAACTTCCAGGTATGATACTTCTTTACCCCTAAATACTTAGTATGCATTTCCAAAAACAGGGTTAGTCTCTTAAATCACCACAGGACAATGATAGATCAGGAAATGAACACTGATATAAGATTTTATTAAAAATATTTTTTATCAATTGACCTAATAATGTCTTTTGGGATAGCACCCTCAACCCTACCTCTCCCCATCCCCCTTGGAAAGGAAAGGTTTTTGGTATAGGATTCAGTCCAGTATTACACATTGCATTTAGTTGCTCTGTCTTCTTAGATTTCTTTAACCTGAAACAGTTTTTCGATTTTTCATCATCTTTCATGAGCTTAACATTTTTGTAGAGTGCAGGCCATTTATTTTATAAAATGTCCCTTTATTTGTATTTATCTGAGACTTCTTCATGGTTAGATATAGGTTCCACATTTTTGGCAGGAATACCACAGAAGCGATATTGTATCCTTGGTGCCTGATATCAGGAGGCATGTGATGTTCATTTGTCCCAATACTGGTGATAAATTTTATCACTTGTTACTGTTTTCCCTATTATAATTACTAAATATCTTGTGGGGAGGTATTTTGAGACTGTAAATATCCTGTTTTACATCAAACTTTCACCAGCTAGTTTTAGCATCTGTTGGAGTTATTATTTATTAGTCGGACTGTTGCCAAAAGGTGATTTTCTAATTTTGTCATTCCTTTTACATTTTTAAATTTCCATTCTATCAAAAGGGAAGAGTGCATCTCCCTCCCTATCTCCTTTCTTCCTTCTTTATGTCAGTATAGACTTGTAAATTCTTATTTTATTCAGTGGTTTGTAATTTACTATCTTTATTTCAGTGTTTAAAATTTTCCAAATTTAGCCATTGGGAGCCTGTTCAAGCTGGCTTCTATGTCATCATTATTCTCTGAGCACTTTATTTCAACAAAATAAGATATTGCTGGTTCATCTTGCTCTTGCCAGCCCCAACCCTGGAGTCAGCCACTTCTCCAAGGAGTCCTGCATCCTTTAGGTGGAGAATGTTATTTTTTTTTAATTATTATTTATTTTATTTATTTTATTTTTTATTTTTTTTAATGTGGGTAGTTCCCTGGCTGGGAATTGAACCCAGGCCACAGCGTTGACAGCGCCGAAGCCTAGCCACGACACCACCAGGGAACTCCCGAGAATGTTATTTAGAACCAAGATCTGGGAGCTCTTGGACTGCTCAGTACATAGAGCTAGAAAAATACATACTTGGAAACACATGCACACCTACATAAAAATACACCCCTATGTTATACATGCATACCTATTTATATACATGCACACGAGTGCACGTATACATATACATATGTGTAAGTATATACATATAAATGTATCACAAAGGTAGGTCAATGTATTTATGTCTCTGTCTCTACACACACACACACTCTCATACACACACGTACACGCACACGCACACATCTGTTAATTCATATGCATCTATCTCCATGTCGTTCCAAACCAGTACTGACCACAGGGCTTATTCTACCCTTTCTTCTTTACCTTCCTCAGGACTGAAAGACCTACTTTACATTATCTACAACAACCAGTTCACTTAGTGCTCAATCACTTCTAACATGTACAGATAATAGTTTCAGAATTGCTAGCTCATACACTACAAGAAACAAACCTATGAACTAGGGTTCAACATTTGTTTATAGTTCTTTTTGTCATTTGCCTAAAGGTGTGTCAATAGTTCAGATACTGTGTTCAGAAATTACTGTGTCTGTATTTCCCCCTTTGCCCCCTTCAGTGCTATTTCCTAGTTTATTTAACAGCTCTCATAGATGACATTTAGGTGGTTTCCAATATTCTGATATTCCAAACAAGGACTTTCTAACCTCTTTGTTTAATTGTCTCCATCTTTGTTGTATGTTGTACCTGACAGCATACTCAGGAGAATTTGCAGCAACTGAAGTCCGACTTGGACACTGTTTCCATGAAATGCAACAGTTTTCTCCATCAGTCTCCATCTGGTTCAAGTGTCCCAACTCTGCGCTCAGAACTTAATCTGCTGGTGGAGAAAATGGATCATGTATATGGTCTCTCCACCATCTATCTGAATAAGTAAGTGAACTGAGGATTTGGGTCCAAATGGCAGTGCTTTCCACTGGGATGAAAAGGGGAAGTGCCTGGAGTGTTTCATGAACAATCCAGAGAGACTGCAGATCTTGAAGAACATGTACCCATGACAAGAGCCCTCTGAAAAAAAGAAAGCAAAAGGGACACTAAAGAATAAAAAGAAAAATATTAAGCTAAACTAAATACTAGTCTTTGAAGGCCTTCCCTCTACTTACCCATGACCTTGAGGAGTAATAGATCTTAGACTCTTCGTAGTGTTGAGTGGGTTTCTGGCCTCATGCCTTTTCGCCCATGAGTCCACCATATATGTGCATGTCCCACTGCCACCTAGAACAGGGGTGTCCAATCTTTTGGGTTTCCTTCCCATTGGAAGAAGAAGAATTGTCTTGGGCCACATATAAAATACACCAACACTAATGATAGCTGATGAGCTAATAAAAGGTCACAAAACAATCTCATAATGTTTTAAGAAAGTTTACAAATTTGTGTTGGGCTGCATTCAAAGCTGACCTGGGCTACATGCAACCCATGGGCCACAGGTTGGACAAGCTTGACCTAGAACTTTAGTTTGAATTGGCTTAAATTGGTAGCACAGATACCGTGCTTTCTTGTTTTTATAAAACCCTGTCATCATCTAGGAATAGTGAAATTGATTTTGACAGTTACATTTTGTAAACCTCTCTATAGTCCTCTGGGTCTGTAGCCCAGCTCTTAAAATGTGTGTGTTAATGAAGGTGATTTCATCCTCACAGGCTCAAGACAATTGATGTTATAGTGCGCAGCATCCAGGATGCTGAACTCTTGGTCAAAGGATATGAGATCAAGCTGAGTCAAGAAGAAGCAGTGCCAGCAGATCTCTCAGCTCTGGAGTCCCACCGCTCTACATTACGGGTTGGTTGCTCTTGAGTTTCTTAAGTTAACTTAACATATCCATTGCTTTGGGTTAGCAGAGAAACACAATTTTAGATGGCATGAAACTGATTTAAATTTGCATTTGAACTAGGCAGAATATCATATTTAATATATTCTAATATGGATTCAAAGAAGAGGAGACTGAGAAATTTGTCTAGCTAGAAGGGCATGTGGTGGGGGCACAGGAGGGTGGATAAAGGACTATGCCTTTCTATTTCTTTTTTCCCCAGCAAAATCATGGCTTAATTGGATACAGTCAGTGGTTTTGCTATAAGTTTATAAATTACTTAGCTGTTACTTCATTTGATTCTCAAGGCAACTTTGTGAGGTGGATAGGGAAGGGACTTTCATCTCCATTTATAGATGACAAAACCAAGATTCACATTGGCTAAGCAACTTACCTTGGTTTCATAGCTTGTAAGCAGTGGAGCCAGGTTTCAAACACAAGTTCTTTGCACATTTCTCTATACTGTACTGTCTGCCCTTTACTGCCTAGTGTGCATAAGCACTATAGAAGCATTTCTGGAACAAACTATAGGATCTAGCTTCTGAATCAACAGATATATTGCAGAGCCAGCTGTAGACCATGTCCTTGTGTACCTTAGTCTAAGTTCTTTTTACTTTTTAATATGGAATATATTTAACCTGTGGCTGTACTTGTGTTTGTATAGCACTGGCTTGGCGATGTGAAGGACAAGAATTCAGTGTTTTCAGTCATGGATGAGGAAATTGCCAAGGCCAAGGTGGTAGCAGAGCAGCTGAGTCGTCTGACTCCAGAGAGAAACCTGGATTTGGAGCGCTATCAGGAAAAAGGCTCCCAGCTGCAGGACCGTTGGCACCGAGTCATAACCCAGCTTGAGACCCGGTGAGTAGTGGCCCCAACCATCTCTTCTATTAAGGTTCGGGGACTAGGTTTTAAAGAAAAATAGTTATATCTGTGTATTCTTGTTTAAAGGCAAGAATTAATAGGGAGAGGTAGAAATTATATGTCTGTGAATTCTTGACAAGATAAGTGACAGGAGGTTGGGACAACCAACCCTGAAATGGACTTGAGATCTGCTTTTGGGTCAGCAGAGATAATCCTATTAAGCAGTTGCCTCTCCTGTTTCCCAGGTCTTAACCTAATGAAGCCATGATGAAATGGTGTCTTAGAATATGGACTGAAAAGGTGACCTGGTGGTCTTTTCTCGAGAACAAAACCTGAGTTCTAGCTCTTGCTTTGAATCTAAATATGAGGCTTTTTCATAGTGACCTTTGCAGAATTTCTTGCTTCCTTTTCATTTGCTTATTCAGTGGTTTTTTTCACTTTTAACTTGAGGTCCTGCTTCTAATGATTGATTTGAATAGAAAAGACAGAAACGAGGTTGGATAGGCAAATACATGGGGAGAAGAGTTGTAACCACTTATGTAAGTTTAGATTGGTTCTCTATAATTGAATTATTATCCCAAAGCTGGTTAGACTAACAAAAGTTGTATAAGAAACTGTTCTGAAATTAACATGAATAACTATTATTTTTCACCCCCCCCACCCCGTCTTCCCCAAGAAATTACAGTGATTCGTAAATCATAACTGGAGTACTCTGATAGGCACTCACAGGGGACAGAAGTGTACAGCTAGTACTGCCTTATTGGCCACCCTGGTGATCCTTGGCAATCTGGGTAAAAAATTTGACAGTTTATCATGGGATGCCAGGCCTCAGGCAGTTTCCAGAGCCAGCAGGGCACAGGAAGTTTCTATTCCCTTTTTACCCCATAGGGCCCTGGTACATGCATAGCTCTCACTCATCATTTCATTGCTGTTCCCCCAAAATAAAGATGCATCCTCTGTGGTCAAGTTGAACTAGAGACAGACTAAGGAGGGAATTGCCTCATTTACTTTGTTGTATTTATACCGATATAACTGATGGAAGTTTTTCTCTGCTGCTGCAGCCAATCTGAGCTAGAAGGTATCCAGGAAGTTCTGGGAGATTACCGAGCCTGCCATGGAACTCTGATCAGATGGATTGAGGAAACCACTGCCCAGCAGGAAATGATGAAGCCAGGCCAAGCAGAGGACAGCAGGGTGCTATCAGAGCAGCTCAGCCAGCAGACGGTGGGTGTGGCAGTAACCAGGAAAGTTGCAGGTTGTGGGGGGAGGTTAGGTCATCATAAAAGATGCTGTGCTAGCAATTAAGTTTCACCTAAATGGCAAGACATTCCCAGCCTCTTTTCCTGAAAAGGGTTCAAGCAGCATTGACTCAAGATACTGGTTTTGCATGTTAGCCAGAGGACCTGTAAGGTCCCTTTCAGTCCTAAATTTCTGTAGTATGTATTAAAATCACTAGATGGACAGATTAAAATTATTTTGCTTTATTTTGTTTCTTGATCATACATTTTATTTTACTGGGATTAGAAGATGGGAGAATAAAAACCCAGGGAAAGCTATGAGTGGGAGAAAATGATCTCATTCAAAGCAGATTTTATTTGTTGACATTTTGGGTTTTATTTGTTTTTGTATAACATTATGGTTAAGAGTATGAAGTCTGATGTCAGATTACCTGGATTCCAATCCTGGCTCTTGCTCACTTACTGTGAGACCTTGAGCAAGTTCATCTCTTAGTATTCCACTTTCTCATCAATAAAACAGATAGAATCTATTATTTATTCAACCAATCTTATAAAGTTATTTTTGTTAGATGTAAATGAAGTGATACATGTAAAGTACTTAGAATATTGGTTTTCAAAGTGTAGACCCCAGAGTAGCAGCATCACATTCATCTGGAAACATACCAGAAATACAAGTTCTTGGATCCAAACCCAAACCTACAGAATCATAAACTGGAGGTGTGAGGCACAGCCATCTGTGTTTTATGCAGTCTTCCAGGTGAATCTGATGCAGCTAAGGTTTGAAAAGTACTGCCTTGGAACCTAATAAATGCTCAGCTGCTTCACTGATGGTAATGACAATGATAATGTTGTAATACTTTGTTTCTAGGATTTGTTTGCAGAAATTGAGAGAAATCAGACAAAACTGGACCAGTGTCAAAAATTGTCCCAGCAATACTCCACTATTGTGAAGGTAACTCTTCTGTGTCCCCAAAGAAGCATAAATGACCTCCAACTTCGGAGGATCTGCATTGTCACTATAATTTTGTTTCTGGACAAATGAGCAGAGTTCTTCTGCTCAAGGCTGGCCCCATTCTTTGGTTAGTGCAGTGTGTATTTCTCATAGCCCCACATTTGAGGGTGCTTAGAGAGTTACCAGACATCAGCTGGCCTTTTAAATTTACCATGTCAGAAACAGAATATTTGTGTTTTCTTCTCAAATATACTTCTCACCATCTTGCTTATCTCGTGATATAGTACCACCATTTTCCTATTTGCTGAGGCAAAAAACCCACAAGCCATTCTAACACTTCCCTTTGCCTTAAACTTTATGTTCAGTCTGTGAACAAATTGACTCTGTCTTCCAGTATCTCTTGGATCTCTCATTACCCAGCCCCCTCACCATTTCTCTGGTTCACATCCAAGTGAGGAATCTTCCTTAGACTGCCCCAGTACTTCTGGGCTCATCTCTTGCTTTTGCTCCAGCCTCACAGGCTATTTTCCCACACAGTAGCCAGACTCACCTTTTCAGAACATACTGCATGGCATGGAATCTCAGATACCAGGGATTATAAGCCATACCACTACTTTATACACCACCAAAAAAGAAACTCTGCCAACTATGCAAATGCCATTAATTGTAAGACATACTGCAATTTTAGAGATAACAATGTGAGGAAATGTGTATCTTACAATAGATGAAACATAGTTAATTGAATCATGACTTTCTCCTTAAGACTGTTCAGTGGATTTGTATAATATTCACAATAAAATTCTAAATCCATATATGGTTTTTGAGGCCATGCCTGATCTGGTTCCCCTCCTTGTTTCTCTGATAACATCTTTAAATAAAAATGACCTGAGATTATTGCATATTTATTTGTTTATTCTGTGCCTTCTCACTAGAATATGAGAAGGCACAAAAAACCTTGCTCTAGAGGAGGAGCAAGGTTTTTTTCTGATTTGCTCCCCACTATGTGTGTAGCACTCAGAACAGTGACAGGCACATATTAGATACACAGCAAATAGTTTTTGAATGAGTATATATTTTTAGTTAATAACAGAAAACTTGATGTCACAAAGAATTGAGTTCAAATTCTAGGTTCACCATGATCAGGCTTCAGACTTTAAGCAAGCACTTAGCCTTTATGAGTTTCTGTTGCTGTATCTTAAAAAATGGAAACAGTAACTACCTTTCTGAGTGATTGTAAAAATTAAATGGAATAATGTATATATAGGACAATACCACAATATTAAAGTACATTCAGTAATTGGTAACATGTGCTTTTATTATTGTTACTACTGGTTTTTTTTTATAGGCTGCTTAAGGAACTGATTTCATGCCTTCCTCCTGCTTAGAGTTTTCTAAGTACACAATAGAAAACAGGACATTCTAGGTAAAAGGAACTGCATAATCAAAGGCACAGAGGAATGGCCTCACCATGATTATATGTGGAAATAGCAAATATTCTGGTATAGCTAGAAGGTATACATATGGTTCAGAAGAAGAAGTGACTGGAAACAGAGAGGAGACTGGGGCCTTTCTATGAAAGTCCTTGTTCAGTTCTTTTGGCTTATCTTCTATTCTTGCTCCTCGGAATGTGGTCTTTGAACCAGGAGCATCACCTGGGAGCTTGTCAGAAATACAGAATCTTCAACCTGCCAAGTCAGAATCTGCATTCTAATAAAGATTCCTAATTGATTCCCATGCATGTTGATATTTGAGAAGCTCTGCTCAAGGTCATTGAAAGATTTCCAGCAGAAGACCAAAGTGGTCATCTTTGTGTTTTAGAAAAGTCACTCTGGTAGCAGGATAGAAAATACATTGGAAGTGAGACCATAACCAGAGAGTAACAGAGAGCCTCTTAGCACCTGTCCTTGGGAGAGATGAAGAGGGCCTGGACTAGGGCAACAGTCTAAGGATTACAAGGGAAGTGACAGAGGAGTATGGTGACACGACCATAATGTTGGTCTAGGGTTTGGAAGACTGATCCTGTTGCCTACCCACTGAGTTAATTAGGAAAACCTACTTCCTAACTCTGGGCTTCAGATTTCCCCATATAAGATGAGAAGGATGGTCAGCAAACAACCACCTGGAAACTCAGAGGTCAGCAAAGTATGACCCATACGCTAAATCCAGCACACACACCTATTTTTATGTGGCTCATGAAAATGGCTTAAAAAAAAATTAAAAGACAAATAATACTTCATGATATATGAATATTATATGAATTTCAACTTTCAGGGTCTGTAAGTAAAGATTTATCATAACATAGCCAAGCTCTTTCATTTATTTATTGTCTATGGCTACTTCCACGTGCAATGGCAGAGCTGAGTGGTTTTGACAGAGATAATATGGCCTGTTTCCATCTGGCCCTTTACAGAATATGTTTCTAACCTCTAGTTTAAAAGATCACCAAAATGCCTTCCAGCAGTGAAATACTATGATACTGTTACATGCTGTGCATGAACTACGAAGCTCTATGTAAACGCAGTGAAATTTCTTCCTTCCCAGGACTACGAATTGCAACTGATGACCTACAAGGCCTTTGTGGAATCACAGCAAAAATCCCCTGGCAAGCGTCGTCGCATGCTCTCCTCATCAGATGCCATCACGCAAGAGGTGAAAGGGTGGGGAAAGGACACGTGTCACTGTCTTCCCTTAAGGGAAGATTCCTTTGTCTGGGCCTTGGAGTTTGAATTAAGGCTGTTGAGCATGTGACTTGAAAACTTCCTCTTATTTTCAACTATTTAAATTTACTTTTCTGACAGATAATTTATCTAAATTGTTTTTCTGAACATAGTTCATGGACTTACGGACTCGCTACACAGCATTGGTGACCTTAACAACTCAGCATGTGAAATACATCAGCGACGCGCTCCGACGGCTGGAGGAGGAGGAGGTGAGGGCAGCTGCACCCTACATCATCTTGAAAATGGAATTAAAAATCTTATGCCTCATCTATAAAAATTTAAAGGGGACACAGCCGATTTTCATTATTCATAGTTGTGTTCTATGAGGCTGCTGCAAATGCTGTATTAGCGCATACTGAATTTCTGCACTGAGGGGAAATACAGTCCTCTCGTCACAGAATGTTTGTCAACGAAATGCATAACCTTGTTTTATGTGTATTTTTTTTAAAAAACACCTCATTAATGTATTTTGTTGATTTACTAGCGTTGAACTCATGGACAAGAGCACTGTAACTCACACCTGAACATTTAACACACATTTTCTCTATTAGGCAGATCACAGTCTTCCTGTGCTTAGGAAGACAAGACAGCACCTCAGCACTACACTTGGGTCCATTTTAAACAGCAAAATCACCATAAAAACCCCACAAAAATATGAAAACCATGGCACTAAATAGACTGTGAAAAGGACACTTGTTTACAGTATGAAAGTCGGAACAAGAAGGCAGTGTCACCTTGTTCTGCCCCAGCTGAGAACACTGGACAACTAACATTTTTTGCCACTTTGTGCATGTCTGGGAATGACTGAAAATGCACAAGTATTGATTTTGGGGTTACAAATAAATTTTAGCGAGTAGATAAATTCACAAATAGGGAAATTGAATAACTATGAGGATTGACTGTATAATGTCCAACATTCCCACTTCTACAACTAAGTATCTTCATTATAGAAATACTGTAGCTAGGAAGAAAGGTATATGAACAAAGAACATGAATAAAACACAATTTGTTAAAGGGAAATATTAGAATTATCAAAAATCTGTATATACAGTGAAATGCTATGCAGTTGTTAAAAATAATGAAATAGATTTAAGTGAACTGATGGAGGGAGATATTCCTAATATATTATTTGGGGAAAAAAGAAAGTTAGAATACTATATTTAATTATGATTTCAGTAAAAACAACTGTGTGTGCCACAAAGACAGACAATATGAGCATACAAATTAGTTTAGAAGTATATATACCAAATTTCTGAGGAAATGAAATCAAGGAGATATGTATTATATATTTCAGATTATTTGAATTTATTGTAATGAGTATATAATTTTTGTAATTATAAAAGTCTTTTATGTCTTTGCAAATTAAGTTTCAACATATTGAACCCCTCTTATAAAAAAATGTTTTTGGAAACATTAACTCATACCAACTTTTATCTGTGTAAATTTAGCAAAAAACTTTCTTTGTGTCAATACCTACCTCACTTAATCTCTGTAGACTTTAATCTCTTCGCTTATAAATCTAAGAATTATGAAAATAAGTAAAATGCTATATGTGAAGGACTTTTTAAAATTAGTAAATAATTATTGAGTACCCCTCAGATATAAAACTGTGCTTTTTTAGAAAGGTGCTAACTTAGATATAATGAATTTAGCTCTTAGTATCACACAAATAGACACCTGTGAGCAGTGCTACTGGCTGGGTAAATTTTATTTAACTTGGGTATTTCAGCTGCATACTGATTTAGATAACTTTTATGTCTCTGTTTTAGGAAATCTGAAGTCAACTAGTCTAATAAAACATTGACCAATATACTGATTTTCTATTTCCTGTTCTAGAAAGTGGTAGAAGAGGAAAAACAGGAACATGTTGAGAAGGTTAAAGAACTTTTGGGCTGGGTGTCTACCCTAGCAAGGAATACACAAAGCAAAGCTACCTCATCCCAGACCAAAGAATCAATAGACATTGAAAAAGCTATTTTAGAGCAGCAGGTGAGTAGAAGTTCCATCTCTCTCTTCCTGGCTACAATAATGTATGATGATGCATTAGATGAAATAATACAAGTCACATGTGGTCCACCCAAGAGTGATTGTTATCACAATAAATGTTAACTTACAGTACTTAAAAAAACTTAAGAAGTCACCTTATATATATTTCTACCTTAGCTACATGTAGTTCATTGGGAATAATAATCTGACCTAAACCAGATTTTTCCCTAGAATTTTAAAAAAGTTATTTCAAATAAGTTTTTGATTCTTTAAATTTTTAGTTTCTGAAGCTTCTATCTTTATTTCTACTAAATAGGTTCTGACAGAGGAGCTGACAGCCAAGAGAGAACAAGTCTCCGAGGCCATTAAAACTTCACAGATCTTCTTGGCCAAACATGGTCATAAGTAAGTAGTAAATGAGAGATTATCGCACATCTGGGGACCTAATCTGCCTGGCTAAAACATAGGGTCATGATGAGAATTCAGGATGGAGAATTAAGAGCAGCAAAAGCCACATTGTGAAAAGCTGTGTAGTTCATGCTGAGGGGTTCACATTTGACATTGTCAGCTATGTATTTTTTCTTTGAAATAGGCAGAGAGGTTGTTTGTTGAAAGTTAGAGTGGTGCTAAAGGGAAAGAAGGAAGGATTGAAGGGGAGCCTCCAACAAGATTGTCAGAAAGGCCTGGAGTCCAATAGAGGTTGGAAACCAGTAGAAGCTCTTCTACATGGCTGTAGGATTTCTCCTTCACTGGATACACTTAGTAGTCTGCAGGTGCAAGCAGAAAAGTCCAGTTGTTTGGTTGATCTGGGGCTGGAGTTTTATCAGATTAGTGAGGAGAGAGTACAAGGATAATAGTAAGTAACTGACTGAGATGCTGGACTGTGAGGTCTGGACTCTAAAGAGAAGAAACTGAATGTAATAGAGAGGACTGATAGATTAAGAGAGAATGAAGGAGTCAAGGAAGACTTGGGATATCTCAGTGAGTTGGCGGATAGTTGTAACATGAATTACAGAATTCATTCTCAAAAGCATAATGTAGAATGAAAAAAGGGACTTGCAGAGTTCACCAGATTCGAGACAGTGGTTGCCTCTGGTGAGAAGAGGAAGTAACGGGGTTGGTGACAAATACACATTGGACTTTATATCTGTAATGTCTTATTTCTAAGAAAAGGATCTAAAGCAAACCTGGTAAAATACAAAATTTGGTAAGGCTGTATAGTTGGATAATGGGTAAATAAGAGTTTGTTATATTCTTTTGTCTGTTTAAAATATTTCATTTTTAAAAGAGGTATAGAAGTAAAGAAAGAAAACTACAAATATAGGGTAATTAGAAGTTATAATCAGGTAGTAGATTCATGAAGATTAAAATTTTACAAGTGGAATAATTCTAGATGATAGCAGGGTCTAAGTTTGCCATGTGTGGGTGGAAATGAAGTGGAATGGAGGCCATGTGGATTGGGAAGTTTGCAGGACTGCACGCATAGAATGTTAGACAGTTCATGACAGAAGCATTAACATGACCAAGAATCATGACTTGATTTGAGATAGACAGGAAACCCATGAGCTAGATGCCGAAGTGTTCAGTGAGCATGCAACTGCATAGATAATTTATAGTTAGCAGTGACAAAGGAGAATGCCGCCCAAGGTAGAGAAGTCATGGTTTTGAAGCAGTAGAAGACAGTTTGGAGAAATTGATAGAACTTTAATGCTTCACCTTCCAGGCTCTCAGAAAAAGAGAAAGAACAGATATCTGAGCAGTTGAATGCCCTGAATAAGGCTTACCATGACCTTTGTGATGGTTCAACAAACCAGCTTCACCAGCTTCAGAGCCAGCTGGCCCAGCAGACAGAACAAAAGGTACTGTCAGTTTTACTCTCCAAATGTTGGGAGAGTACCTTTTCAGTGGTGTGAAAGCAGCTTTGCTGATTGAGAGTCACGACCACTAGCTTTCCATGACCAATGTGTGACTTAATTTTTAACATCACTGTAGCAGCCATTTGTCTTGTGTTTCTTTAAAGGGGTTCCATGATGTGTTGGTCAGTCAGAAACACTAGAAGACACTTACTTACAGCTAACCCTTTAGACCTGGTTCACCATTTTTTTTGTCTGCCAATTTGTGGTACACTGCAGTTAGGGAGAACATAAATTTGTATCTGATCACAGAACAATAAGATTATTTCTTTTGTGGCGTTGTCATTCAAAAGCTAGTAGCCAAGAGTTCTGAATATTGGGAAGTAAAGGCCACGAACCTCTTCCCCCCATACTTTTAAATTTCTACTAAATAAATGAGCAATGTTCATTTCCAGAGCAAACTGGTAGAGTAGCTGCACTGACTGAGACGCTGGTTCCCCTCACCCATAGTCATCCCATCATGTGACATCTTCACCAGTTCCCACTCATGTTCATTTCCTGGACCATATGAACATTGTTAAGTTCCTGCTGGTTGTCCTACTTCCTGGATAGTTGTGTGTATATGTAAACTTACCATATTATATACATGTGTCTCTGGGATTTATATGTGTGTTTGCCTGCTTATTTCCTATGTTGTGAAGCAATGGCCAACTTACGTGGGGCAGGCCAAAACTGAAGCTCACATGCTAACCAAATTTGGTCTAGATGATACTCAAAATGATATTCAGACAAAATATGCCTTTTGACTTTGGTCCTTGAATATGAAATTTGTGCAGCAGTAGCTAGTGTTGTAAAGACAAGACAGAACCAGCTATGGTTTATTTGAGAGTAGATTTCCAAAAGGAATGCTGGTTTAGCGTTCTGTATCTATGTAAGGTAGCCCACTTTTAATGGCTTGTTGCTTCACCATATAAGGGAGTATGTGAAAAGTTTTTAACAATTGCTTGCTGAGAATATCCAGTTCTCATTTTGAAAGTTTAAAAAGGGGAGAAAAAAAGAAAAGAAAGATAAGCTGCTGAGCACCACTACATTGAGCATGATGTGTCCCCTGTTACCGTTTGTGTGTTTCATGTGAAGTATTGTTCTGATTAACTGACATCCTTGCTTACAAGTTTCACTAACCCTTTGGAGTTTAAGCACAAATGCACAAAGGGAAAAGAGGACGACCTGTTTGGGGTTCTTTTTTTGCAAAAACAAAAACAAAAACAGTCGCATGCTGGACTCTAACACCAAGCTTACACTGTGTGTGCGATACGGCTGAGCTGCTCCGTAAGGCTCTATCTCTTATCTGCCCAAGGCACGCCCTGCAACTCTGGTAAGTAGAAGCCTTTTATGTTTTCTCTTCTCCTCTCTCTCTGTCTTTCCCTGCTGGTTGAGGTCAGAATGCCCATGTTTGGTGGGACTAAAATGGATTTCTCTGGATTATTTCCCAGCTTAGTGCTTCCTGCCTGTCCTCCAGTTACGAGGATGCTGAAGCAACAGTGTGTAGTCTTCTCTCTTTGCTAGCCTCCAGGCCTTTCTTCAGCTCAGCATTCTGAGACTGAATCTCACAGAAGAAATCAAAAGTTTGCAAAAGTATCTTTTCCTTTGTTACATTGTCTGCTTCTGAGTAGTCTTCACATGGATTTTGTCAAAGGACTTTCTAATGTATCTCCAAAGAGTCATACAACAATGTGATTTTTCCTTCAATCTCTATAAAATTAGATACTTAGTAGAATAGAGTCACAGAACATACATTTACCTTATACAAGTTAAGCTCTACATTCTGGGTCAGAAAACAAGGGGGGATGTGGAATAACATATAATATTTTAAATAGTATGGAGAACTTGTCAGTTCCATTATTTGAACATAGTAACATGGAGAAGTGAACCAAATCTGTTCCCTCATTTGCTATCCATTCTGCATCTCTTACTGTCTGCTGTTAATCAAGCTTGCAGTGCTCAGTGCGTAGTTTTAAAATCTGGAGGGGAATAGGTTAATGATCTTAAGGATCTCCTTACTATTTATCAATCTACTCATTTATTCACCAGTTGTTTATTGAACTGCTGGTACTGTTCCTAGACACCTTATGGGCAAAGTACCTGCTCTTATGGTGCCTACTCCTCATTGAGACAGAGATGAAATGCATTATTTAAGAGGCAAGGGAAGTAATTGGCTATTGCTTCAACAAGATCCTCGGTGGATAAGTTAGAGTTACATAAGATCAGAAATTAATACTGACCGAAGAAGGACAGATAAAACCACATAAGAAGATGAAGATAATGAACATGAACAAGAAGAGCTAGAACGTTTGGAGGGTGATAAAAGTGAAGTGTTATAAGCAGTAAAAACACGTGAATGATTTAATTTCTGAATACCATCATTCTGTGATAAAAGCTTCAAAGTGGGAATTCTGTAGGAGCTGTTGTTAGGCCTTTTTGCGAGGGTAATTAGATGATGACTAAGGTTTGTCTCATTCACTGACCTCAGGACCTAACTCCTGTGTAGGATGCGACTCTGTGGTACTTTTGCTTCATGTTTTTCTAGATCTGACTGGGAAGGCATAATGATAGCCCAAGATTTAGGAGTCAGATCTTGGTTTGATTCTGGAACTCACTAGTTTTGTGACCTTGGACGAGCTACCTGACCTCTCTATGCCTCATTTTCTGATCTGCAAACTGAAGATTAAAATAATTTCTTTCCTTGGATTGTTGAGGATTAAATATTAGTGCTCAGTAAATCTATTAAGAGCCCAGCAAGTAGTAGCTGTAATCATGATGATGACTACCTATTCTAGCCCAGATCAGAAGAAAAGCTATTAGTGGTTTCAGAGGATCCCCAGTCAGTTCCTTCCTTGACTTGCTACTTCCATTTCCTAGAATTAATTTCACTTTAGTTAAGAGTCGTTGTCTTAGCAGATGCTAGCATTGGCCACTGAGAGTATAACTGCCCTAATTGCTAAACAGCTGCTGAATAATATGCACAGGCCCATTTACTGAGATACACAACTGTTGTATGGCTACCAGGCTGCTTCAGTCTCTCTTCTAGTCCTGTGGACCAGTCCTGCTGAACTCATCAGCAGGGAAGTACTGCTTCAGGAGTCTTCTGCATGAGTTGCAACACTTTGAAGTTGTTATATGGGAGTGAATTGTCATTTTGGGGAACTGGTATGTGTCTGTAAGAACCTTTGTGGTGATTTAGTCTTAGAAATAGCTGACTTCTCACTTT
This sequence comes from Lyroderma lyra, assembly GCA_004026885.1. Lineage (NCBI taxonomy): Eukaryota > Metazoa > Chordata > Mammalia > Chiroptera > Megadermatidae > Lyroderma > Lyroderma lyra. The sequence continues at coordinate 108,481 of PVJL010001964.1, read as the reverse complement.
CACTGCTTGCTACTTTGTAGAGCTTGTCACTCAGATAGACTTAGTGCTACCAAGCCTCAAATAGTCTGTGAACTTCTGACCATGTTAAACGTTCTAAAGTTTAGAAAATTTTTTTTTAGTGTTAACAGTGCCAAACTTCAGAATATTTACTATGCGTTGGGACTCATCCCAGGCTGGGTTTTTCTTATGGTCAGAATTTGATAACTGAGGGCTGTCCAGAAAATATCCAGCCACAAATGCCTCTTATTTTTCATACGATATGGCTGGATACTTTCCAGACAGCCTTTGTACTCCATACAGTTCTTTGAATGACTCCTTTTAACAGTTGTGCCTCTCTGATTTCGTGTTCTTTTTCATTTTTTCTTTCAGGGATGCAGAGCAGTTGCTGGGGTGATTGACCTAGGCACAGTGGAAGTATTTCCCATCTTCAGAGCCATGCAAAAGGGCCTCATTGACCAAGACACGGGCCTTGTGCTCCTGGAATCCCAGCTAATCATGTCTGGCCTCATTGCCCCTGAGACCAGCGAAATGCTCTCTTTGGAGGAGGGCCTAGCCAGAAACCTCATTAATCCCCAGATATACCAGCAGCTCCAAGAGCTCCAGGATACTCTGTCCTTAATAAGCAGGCTTACTGAGAGCAAAGGCCTTCTTTCTGTAGTGGAAGCAATTGAGAAGAAAATAATCAGTGAGAGCGTTGGACTGAAAATCTTAGAAGCTCACCTGGCAACTGGAGGTTTCAGTCTCCCCCCTAATGAGAACTGTATTAGCCTAGAGGAGGCTTTTCACCAAGGCCTCGTTTCTGAATGGCTTTACTCAGTGTTAGAGTCTCACCTTAGATCATCCAAGAATCTGATAGACCCCAACACAGCTGAGAAGATTGGTTTGCTGGATCTGATGCAGAGATGTATTGTCCACCAAGATCTAGGTTTGAAATTGCTACCTGTCAAGCAGTTGGCAGGGGGAATGGTGAGCTTGAAATCAGGCAGGAAGGTTAGCATTTTCCGTGCAGTTCAGGAAGGGCTAATAGACAGGCAGGTCACTGTCCGACTGCTGGAAGCTCAGCTTTTTGCTGGTGGCATAGTAGATCCAAGAACAGGACACAGACTTACAGTGCAAGAGGCTGTAAGACATAATTTGATTGACCAAGACATGGCTTGTGCTATTCTCATAAGGCAGCTTCAGACAGGAGGCATCATTGACACTGTCACTGGGCATAGGCTGACAGTAGATGAAGCAGTGAACAATGATTTAGTAGCGGCTAAGATTGCCCTTGTGATTCTGGAGTCCCTTTGGTCATTCATGGGATTGCTATGGCCTGAATCTGGAGAGATCCTCCCAATTACAGATGCCCTGGAACAAGGTGTTGTGTCTACTGAACTAGCTCATAAAATCCTTAGTGGCCGACAGCATATTAAAGCTCTGTTTCTACCCGCAACCATGGAGGTTTGGTCCTGGGAAAAAGCAATAGAAAATGGTGTATTGGACAAAGATCTTGCCAACAACTTAAAATCAATTCACATACCTGATGTGATGCCTCACATGCAATTAGCAGATTCTTCAGAACAAAGCAAATTGAACATTAATCCTGGAGCATCAGGTCTGTCATGCACCAAGGCCCAAACCAAGGGCCTGGCAAACCATAGCGAGAAGCTGTTGTTTCAACTGATGACTCATAGCTATATTAATGTGCAAAATGGAGAGAGGCTACTGCTGCTGGACAGTGAACTGATAGAGACACTAGCAGCAGGAGGTAAACCTCAAGCAAGTCCTCCAGAAGTGTTTGGAGTTGGGCTACAGAGACTAGAAACCCCCAAAGAATTAAAAGAATCAGTGAATGTGAAAACCACAGAACCTTTCTGTGAGGGGTTGACTGTGAGGCCACGTGTGTTCCAGTTTTCTTCTCATAACAAAGAATATCCTGATCAACCAAACTGCACTGAAACAAAAGACAAAAAGACGATTATAATTTCCTCTATAGAGAATCCTGAAAAGCAACTATTTGTAGGGGAACAAGAAGTGGAAAATCCAAATGTTGATACTTTGAAGGTCATGGCTAAAGTTAAATCAGAGTTTAAATGGCAGCTGTTAGGCACCAAAAAGGAAGACCTAACAGAAGTATCTACCAGAGAAGATGTCAGTAGAGGATTTGTCTTTATGGTGCCCTCTGAAGAAGCAGAAAATGTGACCTCGGTGGTGGACAAAGATCCTTCTTCTGTTGAAACACCAAAGGAAGAATGGGAGACTTTCAGAAAAACTTCCTTTATGTGTCATAAAGAACAAGCAAACACACTTAAAGTTGAACATATTCCAGGTGAAACTGGAAGATCGCTCTTAAAACCCAAAAGCAAAAAGTCACAAATTCAGGGAGACAAAAATCTAGATATAGAATTGGTAATAAAGTCTGACAATGACATGAATATTCATTCTCTAGACAAAAAGAAAACCTTAAATAAAACATTTTTGGGTAGGGATGGCCATAAACAAGGTCCAAAAGGACAAAACATTGCAGGTAGTAGTATGATGGTATTAGGAAAGACAGATGAGGAAGATAATGGTAGTGAAACCCTGTCATGCGGTCATCCTTCAGAATTACTAGAGGAAGCTACCTTAAATGTATTATCTGCACAATTACTAGATGGTGGTATCTTTCATGAACAAACAGGTCAAAGGCTCTTACTGAATGAAGCAGTAGCCCAAGGCATTGTGTCCAGTCACACCGCTGTGAAACTCATGGGCAAGTTGAACATGTTTCGGGGCTTCTTTGACTCTCAGACCTGCGAGTCTTTGACAACTGAAGAAGTCATTGATGAAGGTCTCATGGATGAGAAATTATTACATAATGTCCTCATGGCAGACAAAGCTATAAGTGGTGTCTTAGACCCTCGTACGCACACACTCTGCTCTGTGAAGAAAGCAGTTGAAGTTGGACTTCTTGACACACAAACAGCCACCAGAATTTTAGAGGGGCAGGTGGTGACTGGTGGAATCATTGACCTGAAACGAGGCAAAAAGGTTTCAGTAACTTTGGCCTCAAATCTTGGCTTGGTGGGCAGTGCTGACCAGTTAGAGCTTATAAATCTGGAGAAAGCTTCCAAAGGCAGAGATGCTAAAAAAACTGTTAAGGAGAAATTAATTAGCTTACAAATGGAAACAACTGGAATTATGGACCCTAATGGCAAGGCCCCTTTAACAGTTATGCAGTCCATTGATAGAGGACTTTTAGGGAGAGAGGAGGCTGTCCAGTTGTTGACTAAGCAGGTGGTGGATGGAGGTATCATTCACCATATATCTGGGATAAGACTTTCTGTTGATAATGCCTTCAAACATAGCATCATTGATGAAGATTTAGCCAGGAAACTCAAAAAAGTTGAGAACTTAAGCCTCCATCAATTTTTTCATCCTGAGACAAAGGAAACTGTTTCCCTTCCTGAAGCTATAAAATTGGATCTTGTTACCCCAGACTTGAAAAGAGAAATCCAAGAAATTCAGGCATTGACTGGAAGCTTTGTGGATCTCATTTCTGCTCAGAGATTGACCTTAGCAGAAGCTAAAAAAGAAGGACTGTTAACTAATAAAGCAATATTGTCTTCAGGAATGATGCATGGGATTGTGGATCCTGAGAATTATAGAATTGTTCCCTATTCAGAATTAGTAAAGAAGTGTAAGATTGATATTGAATCTGGACAGAGATACTTAGAAGTAATTCCCTTCTCAGACATTAAAGATGGAGTGAGTGACAAAGTACTTACATTGTCTCAAGCAACTCAGTTTGGAAAGGTAGACTTTGCATCTACACTGAAGGTTCTGGAAGCTCAGGCAAATACTGGGGGAATCATAGATATTGCCACAGGACAAAGACTGACATTGACATCAGCTTTGGAACAGAAGTTAGTAGATGAAAACATGATCAGAATTATTGCATCTCATCAGGTATTAAATGGAGGAATTGTTGACATATTTAATGATCAAAGAGTGACTTTAAAGGAAGCTGTTGAGAAAAGACTTATTAGTCCTGAACTGGCAGCTTTGATCCAAATAGATACATCAGAGTCCAGTGATCATGGGGCTCATAGAGAAAAGCAAGATGGAAATGAAGTGTGTGAATTAAAGAAGGAACTTCTAAGAAAGGAAATGTTAACTGCTTGTCATCAGCCTGCTGAAATGAGTGGTGGTAAAGGAGTAAGTGAAAAATTATTTCAAATTGGAAGTCATTCTACACAAGAAAATGTTAAAGCAAGAGTTGCCGATGGGGAGCAAGCAAAAAAGAACGGAGAAATTTCATTAAAGGAATTGGAGTGCAAGGACCAAGATAAGAGAAAGTCTTCCCCGGATACTAAAGATTTTGATTGTAGAAGTAAATCACTGGACCAAGGTTCAGTGACACACCCTCACTCAGAAGTTTCTGCTTTTAAACTCAAAGAAGTGGCTAATAATAAAATGGAAAAAAATACAAACAAAGAACAGGAAAAAATAGTGCCAGAAATGGAAATTATTTCTCACATGAAACAGTCTGCATCAGGTTTAGATCCTAAGGAGATAAAGAAAAACCAAGGAGAAGTTATTTCAAAAGTGCAAGAATCAAATTGTGAAACCTCAGGCAAATTACTTAGTGAGCAGATTATGCAGAAATCAATGAATACCAGGGAAAAAAGAAACAGAGAGAAGGAGGAGATGGCTGTAGATGAAAGTGTCAAAACATACAAACCAGCAGTTCTTTCAGAACAGTTGAACCAAGAAACTGCCATTAGAGATGACCATGACTCCAGTACAGAGAGTCAACCAGTAGAAATAACCGTAAGTGAAAAAGGGAAAGAAGGTAATAGAAAGCTAGAATTTTCTGTTCTTTGTAAAGATGAAAACTCTTCTTCCTCAATGACACCCAAAGGAATTTCTGTAAGAAATCAAGATGCTTTAACATTTTTCAATTCCAACCAGGTCAATGAGAGAGAAGTAAAAAATTTAAACCTCTGCTTGACTTTAAAACCAGAAGAAAATTTATCTCAAGAAATTTCTGGTGGAGCCCAGAGTGGACCATTCTCTTCTATGACCCTAATACCTAAAGGATTGCACTACCAGGAATCAGTTGGAAAGGCCCAAATTGCAGACACATCCCGAATTTCCAAAACAGACAAGGCTTTCCAAGGAACTACCAGACAGGAAACCAACTATTTTAAAGATTCCTGTGTTACTTCTAAGACTCAGGAAACCAAAGATCTGATTTGCTCATCTAATGAATATAAAGAAAAATTATACCAAGAAGTACCTTCTGACTCCACAAAATCCCTTAAATTGGAAGAAATTACTGTTTCTAGAGTAGACCCAAAAGAAATCAATTATGTGGAGTCCTCAGTGAGAAAGGACCTTCATCATCAGGACAGCAAAAGTGATAGTGAACCTTGTAGAATTCTTGAATCTAAAACAACTCAGGAAATAACTGGAGAGCAATTTCTAGAAAAGTCAAACCCTGTGGTTACAGGAGTAGAAGCAGTGTCCTTTGAAGGTATAGTGACTCAGGGAGCTCCCAGAATCTTGGTGTCTCTTCTTCCAGAGAAATTGGCTAAAGATGTGTCTCGAAAAGAGAGTACAGAGCAACAGGGTGCCACCATTAGTCCCATTCCAGAGATCACTGAGGAAAAGGCAATGCCCCTCATATGCCCTACAGTGAAGATGGATGAGAAGACACCACAAGAAAGGCTCAGAGAAAGCCCTGGTAGTAAACAAACTCCCTTCATGACTGCATCCAAGGGACAGGGAAATGAAGGTGTAAACCCGGAATCCTTCAGAGAAACTAAAGTAAGTTTCCCAGTGATGTGTTGTATTGTAGATAGTTTTTTAGACGTGATGCTAACACTCGTGACAGGGTACTGAGTTTACATAAGTACAGTTATATGCATGCATTCATTTAAAGGCACTAGATGATCCTCTAAGGTATAACAATTTACCATTATCTGTTTTTAACATAGTTGTTGGAAAATTAGGCAATGACTTTGAACGTCTTTCTGAAATTTGCAAGGGTTTTAAGTTAAAACTAACACTGGAGCTAATTTGAAATACTGGGGTGATGCTACCTGAAATCAGAATAGCTTTTGGAAATTTTGCTAAAATTATGCCTACAGATTGTTAATAGAATTACTTTTTTTGTCTATTGATTTGAGAAGACATAGACAAAATAACATTATTTCATCCCACCCTAAGTGTAGTAAAATAGTCTATTTGTCTTTCAGTAAGACCCAGCCTGCTTTAAAAAGCAGACTTAGAGGAGAATGTCTGGTCTAAGTGAGATTTCTTTTTGGCTCCACAGAATGTGTTCAACCGGCGACTCTGTCTAGAACATGATGAGAAGCTGGTATCCTATCTGTCTCTGTTACGAGACATTGAAATGAGGACCAAACAGATTCAGCCTCTGGAGCAAAGCCTGGCAGAGCTGCAGGATCTGCTGTGTCAGGCCAAGGTGGGTTCCCAGAGACTACTCTAGGCCCACAAGCTTAGAGGAAATAAAGGCTATTTGGCAAGTAAAACATGTTAAAAAAAAACAACCACTATTTCAAGGACAAAAAGTAGATTGAAAAGATGTAACTGGAAATCTCTGATGAACACCAGGAAATACTGGTCTCACAGGAACCACAGCAGAAGAGACTCAAGGGAAAAGTGATCAGCACTGTTAACCATGGTAGGGAGACTGAGTTCAATGAGGACAAAAAGGGAGGTCACTGAAAGTCACTAGTGAGCTAAATAAGAACAGTTTCAGTGTAGTGATGGGATATAAACTAGGTTGCAGTGAGAGTAAACAGGAGCTTGGAAGGTGGGAAAATTAATATAGATAATTTTTTCTGGAAGCTTGGTGGTATAGTCAAGGAAAGAGGTAAAACACTAGCTAGAGGAGGTGGATTAAAAAAGGATTGTTTTGAATATTTTGGGGCTTGAAGAGAGAAACAGTAGAAAAGGAGAGCGTGAGGTTAGAGGAGAGAGGAAGTAGTAACTGATGGAATGAGGTTCCTGATGACATAGAATTAGACAGTCTTCAGAGAGAGGAAGAGTAGCTCTTTTCATTGCAACTGGAAGTTAAGAGTTGTCACGGGATTGGAGTCACAATAAAGGCAGAGAGGGTTTGGGTTTACTAGTTCTCTCAATATCCAGAGTATGGCTTTGGGCAGGGTGGCTGAAGGGGAAGTGAGGAGGAAGATGCCCAAAACAACTATCTAGCTTTTCCATAGCTTATTTCTGGCTTGTCTACTGAGGGTCAGAATATTGTAGACTTGCTGAGTAGGAGGCCAGCTTGCAATATTTTTATGTTCTTTGGTTCTGCCCCCTTGGAATTTGGGGTGGGAATCATCCTTTTATTTGCCTTAATTGCATAACATTATATAAGGCAGTGAAATTCTTGGAGAGGCAAGAGGTTGTAGTGGAGGGAACACTGCACTGAGTCAGAAAATTTGAATCCAGGTTTTGACTCTAATGCTTACCTACCAGCTGGGTGACCTAGGACAAAAAAAAATTTTAAGTGCTGAGGGCATCTTTTCTATAACTCCAGAATCGTAATATCTACTCTGCCTACCTTAAGAATGAGTGAGTGAGGGGATTCCCAGGTGGTGTAGTGACTAGGCTTCAGCACTCTCAATGACGCGGCCTGGGTTCGATTCCCAGCCAGGGAACTACCCCCACCCCACCCCACCCAAAAAAAAAAAGAATTAGTGATTTTGAGAACCAAATGAACTAATGAGTGTATATAAAAACTTTTAAGAAGCCCTGAAGTCTGCGTAGCCATGAAGTAAGAAAAATATGTGTTCACAGCTGATTCCTGAACAGCAAGATTTCTGGTCTTGATTTTGGAGGTAACTCCACTTTTTTCCTTCAGGTTTTAGACAAGGAGCTGAAAGATCTGTCCACCTTGGTGAGTCAGGAATTGGACTGTGTGAATCAGATTATTATCAGCCAGCCTCAAGAAGTCCCTGCTCAACTGTTGAAGGCTCTAGAGAAAGATGCCAAGAATCTTCAGAAGTCCCTCAGCTCTGTGAGTGACACCTGGAGTTCCAGACTACTCCACTTTCAGAATGCTGTGGAAGTAAAAAAGGTAGCTTTTTGTTTTTATTCACTAAGTCTGGGGAGGCTTGGAGATTTTTATAATCTAATTTGCCCTTGATTTCTTAGACTAAAGTGTTAAATCAGCAAAAACAGCTAGAAGGCAAGCTTCAAGATCTTAGAACCTGGGTTGGCAATACCGTTCTGATTCTGAATGGTGAGGAATATAACAGTGAGACAGATGCCTGCAGCCTGAATCAGTGTCTCCAACAGCACAAGGTAAATTCTGCACCCATTTTCTTAGCGTGTTCATTTGTCCTTCAAGTTGTATCAGTTTCATTTTCCTGCTAGGGTAGTCAGGTCTGGACTTAGTTTCTTTAGCAAGTCTAATTTTCCATTTCAGAAGTAAAGCCTGCTATGTTTAGAGTTTTAGGTTATTATACCCCTAGATCTTCCGTGATTATGACTGTTTTTCCTTTCAGGTAGTCTCTGAGTCTACAGAATGACCTATTATCATAGTCAATTTCATCTTCTCATTATAACTGAGCATCTAGTATTCCTCCCTTGTTTCTGTTTTGCCCAAGATCTAATTCTATGCACACACACCAATTTCAGGACAATTTTTGGTCAGTGATTTAGACCATGGCTTGGCAAACTTTTGGCCAGATAGTGAATATTGTAGGCCTTGTAGGTCACACGCAAATGGCTCATTTCTGTGGTAACCAGTAAACTCTGCCATTGAAACACGAAAGCAGCCAAAGACTGTCCAAAGGAATGGTTATGGACATGTTACAATAAAACTTTGTTTACAAAACTGGGTGGCAGTAATATTTGGCCCTAGGGGCTGTAGATTGCCAACACCTAATCTAGGAAGATGTTTTTCCTTCTTGTTAAGCCCCAAATTAATTGATTCTTTATATAAATCAGTGAAAGAAAGGTGAAAACTCTGAGATACATATGAGCCAGAGGGTCCCCCCCCCCCAACATTGTTCTTTTTTGAGGGGTTATATATTTAAGATACTATTAGATGTTACTCACACAGGTTTATTCACCCTCTGCTATAGGTACCCTTCTCCTTAAACTCTTTTTAAAGTCAGACCAGAGCCAGAAATGTCCAATCCTTCTGTTCCCTTCTCTCCCTTTTCCTCAGTCTCAAGAGAAGCAGACAGAAAGATCTGTCCATGGTCAGGCTCCTTGTATACAACTTCATTCATCTTTATCTTGCCAAGAGTTGACTTGCCTTCTTCTTTCATGCCATTTTATCCAAGATATCATTGGAATGAGTGGCATACTTTATTTGTTTACTGACAGGGTATTATAAAGAAACAAGGGTGAGAAAAATTCTTACAATGCAGTATGAGATATAAAAACACAGATCATCTCATGCATTGGTTTCTTGCCCTAGTTGTAACTTATATGAACTCTTTTTATGGGAAGAGAGCCACAGTCTAAATCCTTGTTTTCCCAGTGATAGTTTCCCAAATTCATGTGTTCATAGATGAAGGAAGCGTGGTCTTACAATAACTATCAGAGAAGCCCTATCAGCCTGCTTTGCAGGATTGCTGACTTCTCTCAATTTCAAAGTGACAGAGAAATAATGATCTTAATTGTTTTCATTGCACCCAGTATAACCTAGCTGATGGTTACCAAATGTGAAAAAATTACATGCTTTTTATTGTCTGAAAACAGATAATTGTCATGTTTAGGCAGTTTTTACTGCTTTGAGGGAGCAATATAACTATTATATAAGAAAGTCTGACTGTAATCCTTTACAGTTTTAAAATGTATAAACAATATTATTTACTGTAAAAATGAAAAAATCAAGTAAATTGAATATTTTCTCACTTCTGACCTACTGGTAACTCACTGCTGGACAAATAACAAATAGTTTTTTGGACCTAAGAAAATATAATTAGATATATCTCAGATCAGAAATTCATATTATACTTTCCAAAACTTAAAAAAAAATTATGCAGATATCTGAGATTAGCAGTAGTATAATTCTGGGAACATAAATAAACAAACACTTACTACATTTGGAAATCAATATGCAATAAAGGAAACCTAATTGTAACTTATGAGGAGTGTGAGGGGTCCACAAATGAGACTTCCAGTGCTGATATGGCTCTAGAAATTACCAATGTCAGTTATAAAAATATAAGAAATTAACCTCTTATTGATTGTGTTGGTTCTTTGATTAGAACCAACAGCTTCTGCTTCAACAGATAATTGTTTTATTTATTTATTTATTTTTCTTTTTTTTTTTTCCCTACTTACCTTAGGATTTGAAACAGCCCATAGCCGAAAGGAAATCTCAGCTGGATACTCTTGCTTTTGATATTCAGTTCTTTATCTCTGAGCATGCCCAGGACTTGTCTCCTCAGCAGAACCGACAGATGCTGAGGCTTCTGAATGAACTACAGAGGTCCTTCCAGGACCTTGTGGAGCGGACTACAGCTCAGATGAATGCCTTGCAGGGGCATCTTCAACAAATGGAGCAGGCAACCCAGGTCAAGGTCAGACTGAACCAGCAGCTGGGCTCAATTTGTCTTTTGGGATGCCCTCTGTTTGGGTTTTCTGGCCAGACTCCATCTGTCATGATTCCAGAAGCCTGCATTCATGAGTTCTGAAATTTCTTATTATTCAGGCCAGTTTGGTTCTGGTCCAGGAGGCAGCTATTCTAGCTATTTTTCTTGCCATGTTTTTGGTTTGTATATGTGTGTGGGAGAATATGTGTGTTTACATGTGTATGCATGTGCAAGTGTTTTCTTTTTAATAAGACTTTTCTTACTGTGTCTCATTTTCGTTGACATTCAAATGACAATCACATTCTTTTGAAGACTGATAGGAACATTTAGCCACTCTGAGCTCTTGAGAAGAATCATTTTGAAATTAGTTTTCTTCTGGGGCTTTTTAAATGATTAACAATAAGATTTCTTGACAACCTTCAACTAGCTGACAAAGATATTTTTATAAGAATCGTATTTTTTTTATCATCTCTTGAATTATTACTATTTTCTAGCCCCCTTTCTTCGCCCAGTGCTTATTCAATTATGATAAACTGTAGAAGTAGGGATGATATATTTGGGGAGGAAAACTAACAATCCTACCACCTTCCACCACAACCCTCTTCTTGCAAAACTCAATATAATTGCATTAATGGTAATATAACCTTAGAATACCAAGAATGATACTTATGTCATTTCTGCTCTTTGAATAATAAGTTGGAATTCAGCAAAATATTAGAATTGTCATCAACAGCAAATCCATCTCAGGGCTTCCTTTATTAAATATTTTGTAAAGTAGAATTGAGCTTTTCAGTCAGGCTGAAAGATTAGGTTAGTGAATTCCCTGTGTCCCCCCATTACTTGCTTAGTTGTTTCAACTATATTGAAATTGAAATAAAATACCAATGAAATACTTTAGGTTCCTTTCTAAATCTGAAAGTTTGCAATGTCCTCACTTGGGAATTTATATAGCTTAGTGTATCCTGTGGACAATTAATGAAATAGTGTTGGTCTGAACCACCTTAAGACACAGTCCAGACCCAGGGCAGGCCCCTAAGCTGCAACCGGTGATAGAACGCTTGTGAACATTCTCTCTGAGTGTGTAATTAATTTCACAATGTTCATTAACCTTGTTATTGTCAGAAATGTTCTGCTTCTCTCTATATTTGCTCTGAATGCATGTGTATGTCTGTGTGTTAACTTGTTTGCTTTGCTTTTTTCAGATTCAGTCTGCACCCATCCTAACCCATGAAGATCCGTTTTACAGCTGAAGAACTCTTAGGAGTTCTCTTCCAGAGCCCTTCTATTTGTCCTAAAGAGGGGGAGAGAGGGCCAGTTTGGGCACCTGTTTGTAAGTGCAGGTGACTAAAACACCATCAGAAGGTAGAAACTGGTGGAGAATGGTTTTAGAATATGGTCAGGAGGACACATCATGCTCAATTGCTAAATCAGGTGTTCAGTGTCAGGCAACTGAGATGAGATCTGGAGCAAGGACTAGGCACAGAAACATATTCCCTCCCTCCCTGTGGGCCTGGCTTCTGTCTTTGCTGTAGATATAGACACCTGAAGGACTGAGCCAGTTGCTAATCTTGGACAGTTTCCTTCTTCTCAGAATAGACAAGCCCCTCATGCCTGACATGTAATCATTCCATTTAATAAGTTCTGCATTCATGAGAGATTTGATTTATAAAGTCAGCTAAATTATTGAGAAGGTCAATTAGCTTCTGAATGGTTCAGTTTCTTGATTTGTTTCTTCTTAGTCCAGTCCTTCTGATTTTTTATATTTTGACTTAATTTGTAGCAAATCTTCTGGTTCTGGTGGAGGAATTGATCAGAACCACTAATTTATTATCATCACCATTATCATCTATTGATTTCAAGCATCTGGGCTCTCTATTCCCCTATTTCCAAGGATAGTAACAGCAGTCTGGTGAAGGAGCTCCTAAACCAAAACCTTGGAAGTATTCTTAACCTGAAATTACCCCTAATTAGAATCCAGACCATGGACCCATATCAGCAGATTGTCCAGTTGAGGGGAGCTTTCTGAATATGATTGCTGTGCTTTTTCCTGTTCCAGTCTCCCACCAACTTTTCCATCCTTGAGATATAACCTTCCTGTTTTATATTTCAGGGTGTTATCTTATATTTCTAAAATGAGAATTATTCATTGTCTCTTGGCCCCTTTGCATTTTAATTAGACTCTGCAGAAGCAACAAAATACTTGTCACCAGAAACTGGAAGAGCTGTGCCGCTGGGTAGAACAGGAGGAAAGGGCATTGGTGGGCCACCAAGATAGAGCCTCCCAGCAGGATCTCTCTGCTTTGCAGAAGAACCAAAGTGACTTGAAGGTCTGTATGAGTTCATTCATTTTTTACATTCTTTTAACAAGTAGTTATTAAGGCTTGCCATGTGCCAGGCACAGTGCTTAGAACTAGCAATATAATGGTAAACATCACTGCTCTCATGAAGTCTAGTGGGAGAGATAGATATTAACACAGATAATGACAAAAATGAACATAAAGTTATTAACTATTCTATCTATAAAGGAAAAGTTACATGAGAACATGTAACAGAGACCCAGTCTAGTCTAGGATGTTAGAAAGATTACCTTGAAGAAGTGTCACTGAAACTAAGAAACAAAGGATATTGTTGGGGTTAATGCATGAAGAGGTGGGAGAAGGAAAAGCATATGCCAGGCAGAGGCTTATGCATAGGTCTTAAGAAAGGAATAAGATAGAGAACAACATATTCAACAACTAAAAGAAACCTAGTTCACTTGGCCTGTGAAAAAACAAAAGAAAGATTAGTGAATGATGAGGCTGGAAACTGGGTGGTACCCAAACATGCTGGGTCTTACGGATGACATTCAGGATAAGGAGTGATAACCAAGAGCGTATAAAGGACCAACCAGACCTTGACTCAGCTAGAATCCTGTTGTCAACTCTTCTTTATAGATTGACCTCATTGAGGATAACTAAATACAAAATAAAAATTTCTGGTATTCAACATATTTGTGGGCAGTCTTTCTTTTTGTCTCCACTAAATATTAGCTTAGAAATTTAAATTTAAATTTTTCTTAGAAAATTAACCATTAGAATATTTCTTAATGATAAAATTTTTTACATGTATTATTTGCATAGGTTTAGGCCTAAACTTTAAGCAGATTATAGCCAGAGACATACACCTGTTGTAGACATACCATGCTAGTCATTCCATCTTCATACTATTAAGAGGTCTTGGGAGTACTGTCATTGAAGGCTCTGCCATCCCTGTTTTCATGTGTTAAGGATTTACAGGACGAGATTCAGAATCATGCCACCTCATTTGCCAGTGTTGTCAAAGACATTGAAGGGTTCCTAGAAGAGAACCAGACCAAGCTGAGCCCCCATGAGCTGACAGCTCTTCGGGAAAAACTTCATCAGGCTAAGGAGCAATATGAGGCCCTCCAGGAACGAACACGGGTGGCCCAGAAGGAGCTGGAGGAAGTCGTGACCTCAGCCTTACAGCAGGAGACTGAAAGGGTAACCAGACTACCATGATACTTGGTATTTTTCAAAAAAGAAAATTTTTGGTAGCTATACAAATGAAAGGTAATGATGGGAAACTCCCTAACAGAGAGCACTGAATAGTGAAAAAGAGCTACTTCAGGAGCTGATCTCAGAGCCAGTATTTATTTTTTACAAGGAAGATCCTGAAGGACTTTGTGAGGAATAGTTGGTAGGAAGTTCATATTACCCTCTTCCCCTCCCCTCTAAAATCTTGCTGTCTGTGTAGTACTCTGATTAATTGAAAAATGTCAGAGAGAACTTAGTGAGGAATGGTAGTACCCTGGGAGGGAAAAGCAAATGGCATATTTCTAACATGAAGCTAGACCCACGGTGCTCCAAGAATGCTAGGGGGAACTACTTGGGGAGTTTTAGTGAGTCAAAAGCTGTCCCCAAGCTGCCACTCTAGGTTCAGTAGGAATCATGGCACTGGAATAAACTTAAGAGAAGGTAAAGTCCAAACGGTCTTCTGTGCCCCACTTGGCACTGGTGGATTGAATTAGACTCCTTTGTCTGATGATGGACTCTGATACTAACAAGGGAGGTGGAAAAAAGAGGAATAAATTACCTAAAGATGAATTCTGAAGGACTTGGATGTATCAGTTGGCATATCCTGTTTAATTAACTAAAATACTTGAAAAGTCAGAAAATAGAATTTGGGAGGCAGGTTTCAGAACTCAGTGCTCTGTTTGGCAGAGTAAAGGGTAGGAGAAGTCTATGTTTGCCTTAGTAGGGAGCAGCCAAGTATTAATAATTGAATGTGACTGTGCTACTTCTTACTGTGGCAAGCCAGTGTATCATTTTTGCATCCCTAGAAAGGATTCTGTCAAGCCTTGCTGGGGTGCCAGGACTAAATCATCTCTTAATAAAATAAAACCCTTTGAATTCTAGGATTTTTTCACTTTCCCTCCCCACTTTTTTTTAAATATTGTTTTAAATAATTATTTTTTCAACAGATTTAGAAGATGCTCATGCTTTTAACCTGTACCCTATAATTACTGAGTACTTAAGCCCTTCTCACTACACTCCTTCTGTGGCTTTCAGAGTAAAGCAGCAAAGGAACTGGCAGAGAATAGAAGTAAGATCGATGCTCTCTTGGATTGGGTGACTTCAGTGGCGTCATCTGGTGAGCAGCTGTCAGGAGCTAGCCTGCAGAAAGGAACTTTGGATACCACTGATGGTCACATGGAGGTGAACCAAGTCTCAGAGAAACTGGACAAGCAATGTGAAAAGATGAAGGTGAGATGTTACCTTGTTCTCACTATGCTTGGGGCTCTCATCTGCTGTGGGCAACTCACCATAACTTCCTTGCTCTTAAATCCAGTGAGCACTTCTCAGTTTATATCTCCTTTGATGTCTCAGTAGCTTTGAATCTGTTGGCCGGTCCCCAGTACCTCTGCCTTGCTTTTCATAGCAGTATACTCTGCCCTGATAATCCATATTTCTCTCCTCTAGTCAGCTTTTGAAATACTGATGTGCTTCCAAGTAAGAGTCTAGGCCTCTTCTCATCTTTCAGAGTATACTTCCTTGGGTAGTCTCATCCATTCACAACACTTTAATTATCATTAACACTAAATAATTCCATGTGTATGAGGACTGTCCAGAAAGTATCCAGCCATGTAATATGAAAAATAGAGGCATTGATGGCTGGATTTTTTTCAGACAACCCTCATATGTTTGTCTCCAGTTTCAATCCATTACATAAATCTATCTTTCTTTTTGCATCTTGGAACCACAAGTACCTCAAACTGAAAATGGGTCTCCTGTTTATTATATAATAGACCCCTCCCCATCAAACATGTTCTCCTTTCTGTATTTTCACTCAATTGCCTGAACTAGACACCATCCTGGATTCCTTTCCCTACCTCACTGTTCCATGTCGAATCAGTCATCAAATCCTATGCTGCTTATATCTCCTCCAGATTTAGCCACACTTCATCTCCATTGAGATGTCATTGTTTAATAGTCAAGACTACTATCAGTTTTCACTTCTATTATTACAGTAGCTTATACTGGTCTCCTTGACTGTTGGCTTTTACCCTCCAATCCATCCCCCACACTAAGTGATCTCTCTAAAATTATATATATTCTATATAAATATCTATTCTTTTAATGGGTCCCTAGTGCCCTCCAGAAACAATTTCTTACTCACTATCTGTACTCATTTATTCATTCAGCAAATATGGAGCCCCTGCTATATGACAGGCATTGGAGATAAACCAGTGAATGAACCAGATAAATCACCTGGGACATTAATTGGCATGTGCAGGCACATTATATTGCATGAATAAAAGACGATTATATATTTGGGTCACTTACAGAATATACAGATCACGTATTTTAGTAGTGACACCTTTCTAGCAAAAAAAATTTGGTTTAGCTGGAGTGCTCCTATTGCACTACTTGTGTGGGTGCATTGCTTTATTTTGTATTAATAGGATTTCTGCCTTTGGCATACCATTTCTGTGCTTGAAGATTCATTGTAGTGTGTCCCCCAAAGCCCTTGCAATCTTATGACAGCACAGAGCAGAGATGGTTCTGCTGTCATAGGGACCTTCCTGATACCTCTTGCTGGAAGCAATCAGCCTAACCAAGTAGCATCTCCATCCTAGGAAGGGAACTGCCTTACTTATGGGTGCATGGGTTGGAAGGTGAGAAGGGGACATCTGGGTGGTATACAGACAGGCTGGAGTATTGTACATTCCCTGTTACCTATTTGAGCAGGATATATTTGTAACCCCAGTTTCCCTGAGATGGCATTGGAAGCTGAAACTATCAGGTTGTTGTTAATACAAGTTGAAATTAGCTGGTATGTTGAGAAAAAACTCTATAGTCCTTCTAGGTAGTTGCATAAATGGTATAGCTAGTCAGGAACATAGACAGAACTCCCACTGATTTCTGTTAGACTCAGGAAGAACAAGGTTAAAACAACCACTACTGTCTTGAAAGAACATTCTATTGTGCTTCATTAGAATAGAAAAAAGATTCATAGATAAGTGCATAAACATAGCACATACAAATAAAACTACAGATTACCTATAATAGCAGAAATGCAGTTTATTCTCAGTAATATATACATTGTTCACTTAACAAATTAATTTTCCTAGAACTTTTCTAGTAGAGACAGTCTTCACAGATATGTGAGTGACATATTTCACAGCTAAGAATTTGCAGTTCTTATATTTATCATACATATGGCACACCCAGCTTGTTCTCCCCAGTAATGTGAGTAATTACTAGTTGATCATTTGTGCCTTCTCATAGATTTAGAGTGTTTTGGTGAAGAAAGTCAGGTCAACAGTTTGTCCCTTAACTATCTGCATGACCTTGGTCAACTCATAGTACATGTTTTTAGTATTCACTTATCCCATCTTTAATATGGATACTATATTGTCTTCCTACAAGATTGCATATGTGTCAGTTCTGCTGGGATTTTAGCATATGGCATAATGCTTGGAGAGTGACAGATATTGGTGATAGTTAGAAAAGTGGCCTGCGGAGATCTCTATCTCTAGCTGTAGATGCAACCAAATTATCGTGATGTCCATACTGATTTTCCTTTGTTTGGGGGGATTTTTTTGTCAGACTCGTCACCAAGAATTGCTGTCTCAGCAGCAGAATTTCATCCTGGCCACCCAGTCAGCTCAGGCTTTCTTGGACCAGCATGGCCACAGTCTCATGCCTGAGGAACGACAAATGCTTCAAGAGAAGCTGGGAAAGCTAAAGGAACAGTACACAACTTCCCTGACCCAGTCAGAGGCAGAGCTGAAGCAGGTGCAGACTCTACGGGATGAGCTGCAGAAGTTTCTGCAGGATCATAGGGAGTTTGAAAACTGGCTGGAACGGTCTGAGAAAGAGCTAGAGAACATGCAGAAGGGGGACAGCAGCCCCGAAGCCCTTCCTTCCCTGCTAAAGCGGCAGGGGAGCTTCTCGGAGGATGTAATTTCCCATAAAGGAGATTTGAGGTTTGTGACTATCTCAGGACAGAAGGTATTGGACACCGAAAACAGCTTTGAGGAAGGCAGAGAACCATCAACAACTGGAACCTTAGTGAAGGACAGGTTGAAGGATGCAACAGAGAGATACACTGCTCTCCATTCAAAGGTATGGGAAAGGCTCCTGGCAGCCTCTGGTCATGGCTGCCCTCACACGACTGTGAGTGGTTCCTGGGGCTCAGAAACCTGAGGACATGGTGAGCAAGCTAATTTGTATATTGAACACAGCAGAATGTCTTTATGAACTATGTAAAAAATGCAGAACCTAGAGGCCCACAGGCTAATGCCTGATCCTAGTAATATCAGGTATGTCTCCCTCCAATGCTAAAGGTAGAGGTGCTCACCTTCCTGTATCCTGACCAGCACATGTGGGCTCCCAAGAGACATAGCACAGAGGAAATTTAAACCAAGTACATAGTCTATATTCCTAGACAGAGCATCTAGGGTAAATCCTTATCTTCTTCCCTATCAAAGAACTCCCTTTAGCTCCTAAAGTATAGAATCTAGTCAGTTATCTGTCTTGTGCTTTCTGTCAGTACCTCTAACCTCCAAATACTTTTTGTACTTCTTAATTCCATTTCTGCCTGCAACCTGTTGTATATGTCTTTGGTGGCTTGTCATACAACTCACTAAATCTTCCCTAGTCTATAATGAAGTTGAAGTGAATAGTATGGATTGAATAATGAGGATCCCACTCAACGAAGATGGTTGTTACCCATCTATCCATGGAAGTCACAGCACTGCCCCTAACTGTAGTTACAGTGAGTTCTCTGTGACAGAACCAGGCCTCTCTTTAGACTGTTCCTAGGAGGCTTCTGCCTTTGGCTTGGCCTTGCTTAAGCCTGCTTTCTCTCCTGTCTCTGGTACAGTGTACACATTTGGGCTCTCACCTGAACATGCTGCTCGGCCAGTATCAGCAGTTCCAGAGCAGTGCCAACAGCCTGCAGGCCTGGATGCAGGCTTGTGAGGCCAATGTGGAGAAGCTCCTCTCAGATACGATTGCCTCTGACCCTATGGTCCTGCAACAGCAACTTGCAACAACAAAGGTAAGCCAGGACACAGGCTGTTGAATCGCATTGCTTTTAGAGTACCTCAAAGCAAAGCAAATACTGCCATTGGTTAAAGGCAATGGTTGGGATGCTTGGGACAAAATCTTATTCCTAAACACTTCATTTCTAATACCTGTGACTATGGATAAGCTGAGAACTGTTCTATAAAGCTGCTTAGTAGCTCCAGATTCCTAAAGCCAGCTTTGATTACTCACTCAGATATTTTTCTTTTGTCCTTTTTCATGGACAAACAGCAGTTGCAGGGGGAACTGGCTGAGCACCAAGTACCTGTAGAAAAGCTCCAAAAAGTAGCTCATGACCTCATGGAAATTGAAGGGGAGCCAGCCCCAGACCACAAGCATGTTCAAGAAACTACAGGTATGAAGCAGCAACAGGAATAGTGCTCTCGTAATTCCTAGTATGTACCTCTACTCTGTAATATATCACATTGTATTGTATAAGTATCTGGTGCTAGCTAGGTGCTGAGGATATGAACAGGAATAGCTGACCCTCTAATGAACTTTATTCTTGCATCATTGAAGGCCCTTTGCAATCTGGCTTCATTTCCTTTTCCCCAGGCATTCTGCCTTCTAGCCACACACTACTTCTTTCCCAAGTAAACTAGTCACTTCTTCATTGCTTTACCCTGAAGTTTTTCCTGTCACTTGGCTGATAACATTAATTGAGTGCTTATCATGCATGATGAAACCTTGCTCATTCTTCAGAATATAGCTTGAGAGGTTAATTCCTTTATAACGTCCTGACCACCACCACATCCACCCGCCCAACCCTGCCAAAAGAAATAAAAGATAAGAAATAATTGTTCTTCTTTCTAGCTTCTCTCGTACAGTATTCTTTGTACCAGTACAACTCTTAGGATTTTATTTTCACAGTTAGTTGTGCTGTGCCTTCCTCTGCCTGTGCTTTCTTTTAGAGTATTCAGTTTATAGAAGTCAGGGACTTTATCTTGATTATCTTTAGTCCTCAGCATCTAGGACAGACATGTTCCTGATGACAGAAATTTCTGGCACTTAGTAAGGGCTATATAAATAGTGCTTATTGAATTTGGCTCAAATACTAATGCTCTTTAAGCTTATTCCTTCTATTTGTCTTGATGTCTGTTGTTATAATTAACATGTGCAATTTAGATATGTTCTTTTTAAAACCACAGCACAAAAAATAGTCTCCACTCTTTCTTCTCCTGGCTTTGATTTTCCAGATTTCATACTTAGCCATTTCCAAAGCCTCTCCTGTAGCCTGGCTGAGCGCTCTGCTCTGCTACAGAAGGCAATTGCCCAATCTCAGAGTGTCCAGGAGAGCCTGGAGAGCTTGTTACAGTCCATCAGGGAAGTTGAAAAAAACCTGGAAGCGGAGCAGGTGGCATCTCTGTCATTAGGCGTCATCCAAGAAGCCCTGGCCACTAACATGGTGAGACCTCTACCCCAAATGTTCCCATAAAGGGTGTATTAATATTTGCCATATTCCGTAACTGTGTCATTTTGAATAAATATCAGAAGAATTCATTTCCATGAATCTTCTAATGAGACTTAGAGATGATGACTAATCCACATGAAGATATTTCTACCCAGTTTCTAAATCATTGTTAAACTCGAACAGAGGCAATAGCAATGTCATTTGGTGGAATGGGTTAGAGACGTAAAGGGATGAGATGTATGGTATTCCAAAGGCTCAGTTGCAATCTTCCAACCCTCTGTGAGGAGGTGAGCATGTAGTTATTAGAAGTGTATTAGTTTGTGGCTCAGATATCCTAGAATAAATGAGCCAGGAGCTGACAGACATGTTCTTGATGACAGAAATTGAAGCAGGACATTGCTCGGCAAAAGAGCAGCTTGGAGGCCACCCGTGAGATGGTGACCCGATTCATGGAGACAGCAGACAGCACCACAGCAGCAGTGCTACAGGGCAAACTGGCAGAAGTGACCAAGCGCTTCGAACAGCTCTGTCTACAGCAGCAAGAGAAGGAGAGCTCCCTAAAGAAGCTCCTGCCCCAAGCAGAGATGTTTGAACATCTCTCTGATAAACTGCAACAATTCATTGAAAATAAAAGTCGGATGCTGGCCTCTGGAAATCAGCCAGATCAAGATATTGCACATTTTTCCCAGCAGATTCAGGTGAGGATGTATCTACTGAAAGGCAAGTTGGGGACCAGCATATTATGATGGAGCACATATGTCAGTCAGTGTACTGGAAACTTTACCTGCATTATCTTAAGGAATTATCACAACCATCCTGTAAATTAGACACTGTCCATTTTTTAAAAACATAGCCTAGATTTAAGTTTCACTCATACTACATGTTCAACTCAGATCAGCAGAATACTTAACTCAGCACGGTCACTCAGGGATTCAGGTTGCTGGAAACTTGATCCTGACCTAGCTTTCATGATTATTGCTTCAATGGGAAGAAAGGATATCATATAAATGTAATATAAACTGACTATAAACGTAATCAATCCTGCCATGTACCTAGAAGGCATAGAGCTAGAAATATTTGGTGAAGAGTTTTACCTACCACAAAAATATATGTATGTCCAAGAGTAGAATTACTGGATCATAGTGTATGCATATACTTCATTTGACCAAGGAATGGCCAACTTGAGCTCTGGAATGGCTGCACCATTCTGTTTCATTGGTCTGTCTATTCACATACCATAGCATACTATTTTTTAATTATAGAGGCTTTATGGTATGTTTTAATATCTGGGTAGTCTCCCTTATTATTTTTTTTCCCTTTCAAGATTTACCATAGGTATAATTGCACATTTATTTTTTCATATTGAACTTTAGAACCAGCTTTATTAGTTCTAGAGAAAAAACTTAATCTTTTTTATTTGGTTGGATTAAATTTACCTATTCATGCATGCATGTATACATACTTGTACACATTTTTATGGATGTCTTTCCATTTATTCAGCTCTGCTTTCATATCTTTCAGAAATGTTTTAAAGTTTTATTGATAAAGGTTATATATTTTTCTTGTTAGTTGATTTCTAAAATTGTACCTTTCATACTGCTATTGTACATGAAATTTTCACTCTTGATTTTATATGTTGATTTTATAGCTTGCCACCTTATTGAATTACTTCATTGTTTGATTTAGTTGTATTATTGATTCTCTTGGGTTTTGCGAATATACTTTCATGTAATTTAAAAATATAGTGTTACCTCTTTTTCAAATTTTTATGCCATAAATTGTTTTCTCTTACCTAATAGCTTCAATCCAGTGTTAAATAATAGTGGAGAGAGTGTGTTTGCCTGTTTTATGAAAGCTTAAAGAAGTTTAATAGCTTAAGATCACAGCTAATAACTGGCAAAGCCATGATTGAATTTCAGGTCTTTTTAAATCCAAAAACCTTCATTTTTTTCATTTTCTTATGCTGCCTAGCTATCTTTCAGCTGTTAGTATGTGTTTGTTTATAAGGACCAGAGGATTTAATACATTTCT
This sequence comes from Lyroderma lyra, assembly GCA_004026885.1. Taxonomy (NCBI): domain Eukaryota; kingdom Metazoa; phylum Chordata; class Mammalia; order Chiroptera; family Megadermatidae; genus Lyroderma; species Lyroderma lyra. The sequence continues at coordinate 85,901 of PVJL010001964.1, read as the reverse complement.
TGCTTGCTGAATAGGAACTCAATTTGGAAATGGAAGACCAACAGGAGAACCTTGATACTCTTGAGCATCTGGTCACTGAACTGAGCTCTTGTGGCTTTGCACTAGACATGTCCCAGCACCAGGACAGGGTACAGAACCTCAAAAAGGACTTCACGGAGCTACAGAAGACAGTTAAAGAAAGGTGAGTTCTTACACGTGTTGGTCAGTGTTGGAGTGCTTATTTTTCCTTGCTGTTGCATGAAATGATTGTATCTTCCTTCTCCTTCACTAGAAAAGGTGGCATCAAGAATTCTGTTACTGAGACATAGGGGATTAGAAAGTGCCTATTTCAGCCAAAGCTATTCAAGCTACTAGATGCTTAGTGGTTTTTCCATTACCAAATAGTAAATTCCTTCTCAGTAATAGAGCTCAGTCCTCTCTCTGTACCATCAAAAGCCCCGGTCACCTATACCAACAGAACAAATTTGGGGTACCAAGTAGGATTGTGGCAGGATTTGAAATAAAGAGAAAAATTGTAGGAGATTCTCCAGGCATATTAAGGATTATGTTGGCACTCACTCTGTTGGTTTTGACCAGATCTAAATTGCTGATTTGGAAGAGTGTCTGGATTCTTCTTCAGAGACAAACATGGGAATACATGCCAGCGGTGGCTGATTTCAGATTATCAGTTCGTTGAAAAGTCATGATGCTTCCATTAGAAAGCCTCACGTGGGTTTAAAAATTTGTTAAGACTTTTCTCTTGTTTAGCTATAAACATAGTCTTGATTTAGCGAATGTCCGCCTTATCAATGAGAGGAAAGCAGTTGCTTAAGACCACTACTGTAAGCAGCAGGTTGTTTAGTAGAGAGGAAGGGGACAAAGTCAGGAAGGCTTTGTTTCTCTTCCCTTATGCTGAGGTGAGGGCCTCTTAGCGGTATGAGGAACCAGGATCTCAGGTTTGAAGCCTAATAGGTGTGGCCATTTCTAAAACAATTCCAAATTGATTTCTCCTTTCTCCTTGATTTATTTTAGTCATTGGTATACTTACCCTGACTTCTGAGAGCCTCACTTTTATCATCTTTCTTGCTAAGAGAACTAGCATTTGAATTAGGCTTTTGAAACCGTCAAATACCAGAAAAGTAGCAGAGCTAGACTTGGCATCCAAAACCTGCATTCTTTCCACTGCATCATAGTTCGAGGCTCCCGTTAGCTTTTCTTACTCTCACTTTAGCCTAGAGTAAAATTGAAGACTCCTTTCCCCAGAAATGTCCAAACAAGGGCAACAGATTCCTTAGTTTGATGTTCTCCTACATTATAGGTGGTTGTTTAGCCAACGCTGCTGTGGAAAAGATGATGGGAAGGAAAGGCCCTGTTAGAAACTGATACCTAGAGTGCTAGAATGAACCTAGTTTTAGTTCAAATTGACTTCTTTACACAGCTTAGTCTGGCAAATAACAAAAGATCTTTCTTGACAGAGAGGAAGATGCATCATCTTGCCAGGAACAATTGGATGAATTCCGGAAGCTGGTTAGGACCTTCCAGAAATGGCTGAAAGAAACTGAAGGGAATATTCCACCTCCAGAGACTTTCCTGAGTACTAAAGAGCTGGAAAAGCAGATTGAGCATCTGAAGGTAGGTGAACAAAACAATCTCCAGGAGTTGAATAGACAGCAGTTTAGAAGTGTATATGGACTCATCTCCACTGTGGTAGGGAGGTGGTATGAGAAATGCAAGTTACCATCTGCATCAGAACAGCAATTCCCATCTACCCCTACCCAAGCACTGAGCACCAAAACATCTTCTATTTAAAAAACTAATAATAATAATAATCTGGGAATAATACCTATAAAGTTTCAGCTGTTTCTTGGATGCCTCTCATGCTCTGGTAGGTCATAAAAATGATAGTTTTCAAAGTCCAGTCCTTGAAAAGTTCTCTTTGTATGTTTGAGAATTAGACAATTATATGTGAGCAAGTGACTAGATATATGATCAGGAAATCAAGGAGATAAGAACTAGTACTACAACTAATAAAGGAAAAGTTAGAATCAGGTGGTTGGAAGGTACCTTCAGGGTAGGACACCTTTTTCCCATCACCTGCAGAATTCCTCTGTACCATCTTTGATTTGTAGTCACATGGCTCTGCTTGCACCTCTGACACATCTCTTCCTTTTGGTTGAAACCAGTCTCCAACTAACTCTTCATGCATTTGTCCTTGTCTTAGTAAAGCAGGATTTATCTTGAGCAGATGAAAGGAAAAGGTTTGATTGTTTTTACAGAGAGAGAGAGTGCCAGGAGCATTTGCTGTAGGGAATTTTCTAAGGCAGAGGTTCCCCACTTTCTTGATTCTCAGCACCCTTAGTGTTTCAAGAAATTTTTCATGGTAGCACAAAGCTAAAAACAAAAATTAAAGACTCAATTCCTAAGTGGTCACATCTAAACAACTTAACAGTAGTTGTTCATATGGTGTCCAGCAGATGTCACTCCGTTTCCCTCAGTAAATACTATGAGTCAATGCATAATTTGGAACTGAACCTTTTGAGTCAAGAGTGATTAATAAAAGAATTGACAGCTGTGAACTGATACGGTTCAGTTTGAAGTTTGGCAGCATGAGCTTGCTACATGTTTATGGCTCTGTGTCTTTCCCTGCTGCTGCTCTGTAGCTTCAAGTCTAAAGCAAACTGCATAGGTTATCAGTGAAATTAAGTTGTGGAGAAAGGAATTGAAAACTAGGATGGTGTCCCTGCTTTGAAAGGAGTAAAATCTTACTGCTGTGGCAGGCCATCCCCATTAGAGACAGCATGACCTGGTACTTTAGTGTCAGAGCAGATGCCATTGTTTCCTAATGGCTTCCTAAGGAAATCAGAGCTCTGACTTCAAACCCAATATAAAGTTCCCTTGAAAATGCAAAGTGTAGCCTATGATTCTGTGTATTTCTCCACATCTCAGTTTTTGGGTTATTTTTTGATGTTGTTGTTTTTTTTTTTGCTTTTTGGTATGTGGGTAGCTCCTTGACTGGGAATCGAACCCAGGCCGCAGCACTGACGGTGCCAGCCTGAAGCCTTAAGCCACTACACCATCGGGGAACTCTCACATCTCAGTTTTTAACTCCTCATTTTACTCTCCAGTGACCATTTCCTTTTTATTTTTTATATGCATGCCATCCCTTTGGTCACTGGCAAACTCTTGTGTTCCCTCAAAGCTTTCCTTCCTCTAGCCAACGTTAAATGGGTGTTCTCTTGTGCTCTCAGAACTTACTGACTGTCCCTATTTCTGTAATAATTATTTATTACATAATAATACAATTTATACTCTGAATTCTTGGTTTTAGGAACTGTCTCATTGTCTTACTTTGTATCCCCAGTGTTTAGCATGATGTCTGGCCTATAGTAAATGCTCAATAAATATTGGATGGATGGATGGGTGGATGGATGAGAAGGTCCTGATTATTTCAGGGTATCATTCTTCCATATCTTGGGTGGCTAAGCTAAGATCTTGAAATGGCTGAATATATAAGGATGATCTCTTAACCCTTATCAAAACTTTAGGGAATATATTTGGAAAAACAGGTGTCCCTGCTAATGAAGATAAAGCTCGCGCGTGTTACATTTAGCTATCTTGTTCTTTAAACAGGGTCTCCTAGATGACTGGGCAAGTAAGGGAACTTTGGTAGAAGAAATCAATTGCAAAGGCACTTCTTTAGAAAATCTCATCATGGAGATCACAGCACCTGATTCTCAAGCCAAAACAGGTGAGTGCAGGCTCTTCTCCATATAGTGAATAAATCTCATTCTTTGCTTTGACCTCTGGTAATAAAAGTCACAATCAAGGTTGGCTATGAGGACAAAGGGTTGTCCATGAAGCAGTCTTTCCCTTTCAAACTGCTCTATTTTCCAAATGCTATGTAACATTGCTCCATTTTGCAAAATTCCTTCCTGTGATGAGGAAAAGTAACGGGACTTGATGGCCCACTTAGAACTGTCAAATGAACATAGAAGGATTAAAATAGGATTTTCTAGCTTGAGGAATATCTCTCTTTTATACATGTGAATGAGATGGCTATGAATCATTTTTAAGGGGGTCAACCCTGGATTGTGTAAGTGTAAGTGTGGTCTCTTGGGAGAGGCTAAATATTTAGGAGTCAGTATTGGTACACCAGGGACTGGCACATTTCTTGGACGTAAATACAAAGATTGTGCCTAGATACATAAATAATCTCTTGCTGTAAAGTAAGCCTTTGAAGAAAATCCATTATGAGCTCGGTCACTTGCTTGGTCGTTAATTGGTATCTTACAGGTTTTATTACCAGATTATGTTGGTATATTCTTATCGTGACTTAAATAGTAAATGAAAGTTTACTTTTTTAATTCCTCCTGAGGATGGCTACTTTTCCAATGTATCCTAAAGTTTAAAGATCTCTTGGAACTACCCAGAAGCTCAATTTTGAATTGAGTTCAGTCTTTAATCGTTTAAAATATTGACAACATTTCAGAGAGTTGGTGATTTTTCTATTCCAACACATAAACCTCTAAGTTCTGTGACATAGTATGTGACTACATCAGGAGTTGGCAAACTTTTTTTTTTTAATTCATTTTTATTGTTAGATTTATTGGGGTGACATCTGTTAGCAAGGATTACATAGGTTTCAGGCTTACAGTTCTACAAAACTTTTTTTATAAAGGGACAAATAGTAAATATTTTAGGCTTGTAGGTCATGTGGTCTCTTTCACATCTGTATGCCTCTGCCATTGTAGCACAAAAGAAGCCATAGACAATATACAAATGTATACATATATGCTATAGATGTTTTTCTTTGTACATGAGTAGACATGTTTAGGTTTGAATATTATAAAGTGCTAGTGAAGAGCTGCAACCTTCTAATCAGTGACACTCAAAAAGAACCTTTAATGTATGCATAGAGATACAGGAACTTCTTTATTCTCCCCCCAAAAGCAGCATACAGTTGGCCCTCCATATTCACATCTACAATTCAACTAACCACAGAAAATATTATATTCAGAAAAAAAATGTTACATTACTTCTGGCATATACTATGTAGTTAGGCCTTTGATGTATCTGTACTGAACATGTACCAACTTTTTAAAGTATACAGCATAATAACTATTTACATAGCATTTACATTGTATTAGGTATTATAAGTAACCCAGAGATGATTTTAAAAATATAGGATGGTGTGGGTGTTTATGTGCAGATACTACAGAGGGTGCCAAAAAAATGTATACACATTTTAAGAAAAAACTGTATTAAAATTGTAATACTCAATATATACCAATCACAAAAGATGAATATAAGTCACATTTGACTTCTGCAATTACAAGAGGTCCTCAAAGTGGTTACTACCAGTATTGATGTAACATAGATAACATCTCTTAAAATGTGTATGCATTTTTTTGGCACCCCAGTATATGCCATTTTATACAAAGGACTTGCGTATCCTCAGATTTTGGTATCTGTGGGGGTCCTAGAACCAGTTCCCTGTAGTTTCCAAGGGACAACTACAAATTTGTTGTATCTAATGGGTTAATATGTGGTTGAACATGCTTGAATGTGCATGTTTTATTGCCATATCTAAGCAATTAAAAATATATTCTGAATATTACATCGAAACCATTTACAATGTCCCTAAAGAACCTTCTTAGGTGCTTTGAAAATCACCAGCCTGAGTGTTCTTGAAGTTCTGTTCTAACTCTAAAACATCATGAAAATTCTAGCTCCTTACATTTGTGTAACTTTCACAAAGTGCTTTCACATTACCTCACTACCTCTCTCCAGTAGCCCTATGTAATCACTGTTTTTCATATAACCTTGCCTATAACTTATTCCACAGGGAAAATCAGTGTACCATGAGAGTTTTATTCTGTCCTTTTAGTGTAATATGATATCATGAATATTCTTCAGATTGCTGTATAATCTTTATAATTACAGGATCTAGTTTTTACTTGACTTGGGACACTTTTGTGAAATGCTAGGAATCAACTTGGGGAGAATATAGATGAAATGTGGTGATTAGAAACAGAACCAAAGGCCCAAAGCAGAATTCCTGGGAATGTTTATGAGCCAGATTTATTGGCACTTAGAATTTCTGTGTTCTGGTGGAGGAAGGGGAGGAGAAAGTCATAAGAGAAAACATAAGGAATCTTCCTTTTCAAACAACATAAGAAGGGCTCATTTTACTGTGTTTATCAAAATAATGCTGTTTTTTACTTGTACTTACTGTTAATTTTTATTATGTTTACGGACATTGATGTTTAAGTTGAAACATTTTTGGCTTTATTATAAATCCTCATTCCAAAGTATGTCAATTAACATTCTAAAGACTTAATCATTTTACCAGTACTTCACAAAATTAGGGCAGGGTCCAAAGAATTCAAGTAGGAGATTTAAGAAGGGAATTTTAATTTCCTCTAGAATGGATTAGGAATCATTATTGCTAAGGAGCTGAAATACCTGGACTGACACTTTGTTGCCTGGCAGCTAAAATGATTTGTCTCTTTCCATGAGTATGTTGTCTTGTGCTGTGTTAACTTCCTGATCTGAGCTTAAAGTGAGTGCCAACAAACAAATTCAGTGCCTCTATGTATTCCTAACACGTTTGTCTTGCCCTGTTTGTCTCTCCGTCCTTCTGCTCAGGTTCCATTCTGCCCTCTGTAGGAAGCTCTGTAGGCAGTGTAAACGGATACCACACCTGCAAAGGTGAGAATGCCATTTCAACAGTGCTTCTTTGTTGGGTGTGTTAGGACAGTGTTCATGTTTGCATCTGTGTATGTTTCCATATGTGTGGAAGAGCTACTGCCATGATGGGTGTGAGGGCAAAAATCTCGGGGGGGGGGGGAGCAACTCTGATGCCTCTTTGTTTGCTAACTATAGGCTAAACAGGTTGGCAACCAGTGAAATCCAGGTACTAAAGAAATACACTGGACCACTAGAAAAGACCAACAAGGAAAGACCTTGAAGATAATATATGCAAATCTTTGAATTATGAAGAAGCTATGTACTAGAGGTAGTCTAGTCTAGCCCTCAATCTCCTAGTTAGGTGATTTCTCTATAGTTTAGAGAAGAGGGAGCAGAAGAGCACCCCAGATCTTTAACTCCCCTCACTTTTGTCGTTCCCATATTTATTTAGCATTTTATTTACACATCTGAGTAATAATGCTGAAATCAGAAAGCAGACAGGAACTTCTGTGTGATTTAGCAGGAAGATAATCTCTCATTCACTAGAAGAAGTAGAAGAGATGCTTAATCCTAATGAGTAATTAAGTAGTTAGGAACCAATGGGGTTGCTTGGAGAGCTGTTCCCAATCTGATTTCTGTTTCTATGATACTAGATCTGACGGAGATCCAGTGTGACATGTCAGATGTAAACTTGAAATATGAGAAACTTGGGGGATTACTTCAAGAACACCAGGGAAACCTTCAGGCTGTCCTCAACAGAATGCAGGAAGTTCAGAAGGAGGCAAGCTCAGTGCTACAGTGGCTGGAATCGAAAGAAGAACTCCTGAAAGGCATGGATGCCTCTTCATCTCCAACCAAGACAGAAACAGTGAGAGCCCAAGCTGAGTCTAACAAGGTACTGTGTTTACATTAGCTACATCCCAAACACTGAGGGAAGGGACTGCTGTACCACTGTTCCTGCTGGAGCCCAGGGACCTGAGCATGAGGCATGGCCAACCCCCAGGCCGTGACAAACAGCATGCTTGGCTTTCAAATAACTAATATGCCTAAACTCTCCTAGAAAATTTTCTTACCAATGAAATTAGAAATTGTTATAAGTCAGATTCAGAAGCAAACCAGATGTGTTTGCAGAAAGAGAAAAGCCCTGCCCAGAAGCATGAGCTCATTGAGAATGGCACCTCATTTTCTGTATAATGCAAACCAAACCATTCTCATCCAAGCACCTTTCCAACTCTTGGAGGGATCTAAATAGCTGTGATGGCAGTTTGTTCCTAAAATTGGCATGTTGGACTAGGAAAAACATTAGAAGAAATAAAACCATGTAGAAAAGCCCATAAAAGTTTTCACCAAAATTTTTTGTATTCCAATTGAGCATACCATGTCATCTCCAGCTGTATAAACATTGTCATCATCATGATTATATCTTGACACTTTTTAGTTTATACAGATTAGTAATTCCTTCTTATTGGGTTCTACTAATGTGTTGTACATAAAAGAAATTCAGCCATCTAGATTTTCATGTTAAAGTAAAAACAAGCATAAAGAGTAAGTATCTTAAAATCACTAAGCAAATCATGGATAGAATCAGAAGTAGAGTCCCTAATTATTACCCTGTATTCCTGTCATTTCCTTCACATTCATATCTTTGTTTCCTGTCCAGAAATCTCATGGCATACATGATGTTCTTTCTCGTAGGCCTTCCTGGCTGAATTAGAACAGAATTCTCCAAAAATCCAAAAAGTAAAGGAAGACCTGGCTGGATTGCTAATAACATATCCCAACTCACAAGAAGCAGAAAACTGGAAGAAAATGCAGGAGGAGCTCAGTAAGTTATCACAGGGTTGTTACAAGTTCACCTTGTTTAAATTGCTCATCTTCAAAGCAAATACAAAATTTCAGCACATCATACAAAGCAGAAATTATTTTTAGTTATTAGTTCTTATAAGCATACAAGAGACCCAGCTAGGGTTACAGAGTGAAGTTGATCAGGAAAAAAACTTAGAGGTTCCACACTCAAAGTTTGGTTTTCTTGGGCAAGTCAAAGTGACAATCTGCTGTGGTCAAGAACTAAAGAAAGCATTGATGATAAAAATGAAAAATGGGAAATAATCTAAATAGTCAATGCAAGGATTAATTATGCTGCATTCATAGTATTGAACTATACATGATATGGGTGGATATTCATTGGTATGAAAAAACTTATTGGCAAGAAAGATGTTCATAATGTAGAAAGTTTAAAAAAACAAGCTATAAAATAATGTCTATATAGTATGAGATATTTTATATGCACTTGTTCATGTGCATATATACTTCTGTACAGTTTTACCCCATGTCTGGTTTCATATAACCACCACCACAATCAAGACACAAAACTATTTGTGTTACTTAAATTCAAATTAAGTGAAGGTTATTTTTAACTTTAAAAAAAATACTTAAATAATGATCCAGGGGCCATTTCCTGTAGTTTATTAGGAACATAATTTAGGGACCAGGCCTGTGGCTGTTCGGAGTAAAGGAATACATTTTCTCATTTCCTCTCTGCAGACTCCCGATGGGAAAGGGCCAGAGAGGTGACAATGGCTCGGCAAAGGCAGCTAGAGGAATCTGCAAGTCATCTGGCCTGCTTCCAGGCTGCAGAATCCCAGCTCCGGCCCTGGCTGATGGAAAAGGAACTGATGATGGGAGTGCTAGGACCCCTGTCTATTGATCCCAACATGCTGAATGCACAGAAGCAGCAGGTCCAGGTGAGCAATATAACTAAATGTTTTAGAGCAAAGAAATTGAAATCACATGAACCTAGGTTTGAACACAAGTGGATTTCGTATGACCTTGGATAAGTCATTTAACCTCTCAGATGCTCGATCTTCATTTTAAATGAGATATTTCTAATGTCTGTATCATGGTGCCTGTCAAACAGTCAGTAACTATATTATTAATATCTTTAACAGAGGCAGTAAGATGAATGGATGTGAAAGTGGAACTTCTGACTAAATTATAGAATCATATTTTACTTATAATCCCCAGTGGTAGTAGTCATCTACATTACTTAATGAAATATTTTATATCTTCTGGCTTAAAGATTTTCTGCTGATCAAACCTCAGAAATATTCACTTAAGTGCCTAACATCATAGAAATGTAGGTTGGTCAAATTTTGTCGTTTCCACTGAAATTCTGCCTAGAACCTTTTTCTTTGTTCTACATTCTCTCCCAATTGGTTCCATTTCTTCTTACCATCTACCAGGTCTTCTAAGTTAAGACCTAAGAATAGTTTTTGAGGGAACCCTTTCTTTGAGCCCCTGTATCCAATTAATTATCAAGTCCTGTTCAGTCTACTTAATACATATTTTCCTAATCCAGTGGTTTTCAAACTTTCTGGTCTCAAAATCATTTCACATTCTTAAAAATTATTAAAGACCCCAAAAAGCTTGTATTTATCTATTGATTTGTATCTGTTGATACCTTTTGATATTTGTTGTATTAAAACGCTGAGGAATATTTTAAATATAAACTAATTATAAAATAATAATGATAAAACTATAAAATTAATGTAACATTTTCAATAAAAATTTAGTAAGAGTGGCATTGTTTTGTATATTTGCAAATCTCTTTAATATCTGTTCATAGATTTTCACATCTGCTTCTGCATTCAATCTGTTGTGATATCAGATGTCTCTGGAAAGCTCCTTTGAACATTCGTGATAAAACAGGAATCTTAAAAGCAAATAACATCTTAGTATTATTATAAAAATAGTTTTGATCTCATGGATCCCATGAAAGGGTCTAGGACTCCTGGGGGCTCCTGGACCATCATTTGACAAGCACTATTCTAATCCTTCCCTTCTCATCCATTCTGAATGCCTCAGGTAGGCTTATTCTCAGGCCTATACCATTGCAACAGCCTCCAAAGGGGCTTCTTTGTCTAGTCTCTCCTGCACACAATGATCAGATTATCTCCTTAAATCATATATCCGAATGTGTTAAAATGCTTCAGTGGCTCTGAGTGCCTATTAAACAAAGTCAAAATACCTGCTCAGTATGGTATGTAAGACTTTTCACAGTCTGGTCCCAGTTTGTTTTGCCAGCCTCATTTTCAGCTCTTCCCTCATATACCCAAGTTTCTACCCATACCAGATAACGTTCTTTCCCAAACACACCACACTCATATGGCCTTGTGCTTTTGCTAATCCTAGGGCCTCCCTCTCAACCAGCCTTATTCTCTGCTCACTTGGAGAACTCTCCTCCATATTCTTTATGGTGTCATCTGTGAAACCCTTCCTGACTTCTCTCTTCTACTGTAGAATTAATCACCTTTCCTCTTTGCTTTCACAGTTCTGCTCACATCAGTGTTTTGTCATTTTTACTTGTTAACTTCTACTATAGTTCATTGTTTACTTACCTGTTATTCCTTGAGGTTGTGTCTTAGTTATTTTTGTACAGTGTAAATGCTGAGTACTTTCCATATATTTTCTTAGATAATCCTTACAACAGCCAAGTAAGTGTTTTACTCTCCTTATTTTACAGAGGAAGAAGCTGAGGTTTGGAGAACTTTTAAAAACTTGCCTAAGTTTATACAGCTAGTGAGTGATGGAGTCAGGATTTGAACCCAAGCAGTCTGACTCCAGAACCTGTAATCCTAACTTTTTTGATGAGTGAAGCAGTGGATAGAAAAGAATAAAAAAGCATAGTACTTGCTTTAATCCTTTTCCCGTTTAGGAAAAAAATAAATAAATAAAGTGCAGCTCGCTGCCACATTCATTTAATTTTATATAAACACACTCTTTGAGGCTGAAGCAAATCTGACTGGTTTTCAATGTGAAAATAAAATCTAAAAACTGGAGTTATTTCTAAACAGAACTTGCCTCTAATCCTAATGTAATAGAAATGTATATGATGGAAAAAAAAAAAAGAAATGTATATGATGATATGCCAAAGTTTCATGGCAGACTTTGGGGGTAAGGTTAGGAGTGTAATCCATGAGTTATCTCAGGGTAAACTTGGTAGCTGCAAGTGCCACCAATGAGTATTCTCGGGGCAAACCGGAAAGGGGTTAAAGAAGTTCATTGTGCTGTATTATAATGTACACATTGTATGTCCTGTTGAAATTCTAAGAAAGAAACTAAGAAAAACAGAGGTGTTGAGAATTCAGGTGGCAAGCCCAGCCAGTGATATAGCTGACTCTGGGATCTAGGGTTCCCAATTCAGAGGCCTGAGTTTTGCCTGGCAAAACTAATGAGTGCCATCCAGAAAACAAACTGGTTTCCCAGCCAAGGCTGACCTTAGTAACTAATGTTGAAACCGAGTAGAACAAATAAGGAAAAGAAATAAAGTAGATACAATCAACGAATGATCTTTTCAAAACAAGGTTTTTTAAAAACAATTGTTATAAATGATACTGTATTTTCCTAATAGCCTGGTCCTTGGTGTTTTCTGGTTTATTTTCAAAAGAAGTTGGCACTACTTGGCACAATCCAAAGTCAGTTTTGACACTGTTTTTAGATCTATTCTTTTCTCTCTAAGCATCCTGGTTTCATTTCCATTACAGTTTATGCTGAAGGAATTCGAAGCACGCAGGCAACAACATGAGCAGCTGAACGAGGCAGCTCAGGGCATCCTAACAGGCCATGGAGATGCCTCTCCGTCCACCAACCAAGTACAGAAAGAACTCCAGAGCATCAATCAGAAGTGGATTGAGCTGACAGACAAACTCAATTCCCGTTCCAGCCAAATTGACCAAGCTATTGTCAAAAGCACCCAGTACCAGGAACTACTCCAGGACTTATCAGAGAAGGTGAAGGCAGTTGGACAGCGTCTGAGTGGCCAGTCAGCCATCAGCACCCAACCTGAGGCTGTGAAGCAGCAATTGGAGGAGACCAGTGAGATTCGATCTGACGTGGAGCAATTAGACCATGAGGTTAAGGAGGCACAGACGCTCTGCGATGAACTCTCAGTGCTCATTGGTGAGCAGTACCTCAAGGATGAGCTGAAGAAGCGTTTGGAGACAGTTGCCATACCTCTCCAAGGTTTAGAAGACCTTGCAGGTGAGTCAGGCTGAGGAACACACTGCTGCCATTATTGGTGGCAAGCCAAAAGAAGTGGATTAGTGGTATTTCCCAGAATCTAGGAAGACCCTGCAGTAACTTTTGGACTCAAAATAGTGTTAACCTATCCTGTTGTCCAGCTACAGTGAGAACTGCTGTGGTCATTGCACACTGATTGGGTACTAGCAATATGTGAAGTGCTATATAGCAAAATCCTAGTGATTCATGCTCATTGATGTATTTATAGATGGAGTTACACACCTATTTCACTGATGCTTACTTATTTTTTTATACCATGCACCTATACACACACATACACAAGATTAGAACATGTTTCTAGATTTTTATCATGGCCTCATATAAGAAAAATTGTGTCATTAATTCATTGCCTCTTTTTCTGGAAACATTTATGGCTTTTCACCAGCTTAGACGTAAAAGTTCACCTCTATTACCCAGATCACCTTACAAGATTGAAGTGATTATTTAATAAGATGTATATAGAGGAAACTAGCTATGTGCTTCTTTTATGGTAGGCCCTCAGTTAACATAGTTTCCTTCCCCTAAGATTAGACCATATACTCTCAACAAACATTTTAAATGCCATGTTCAGATTTAACTGATTTAAATTTAAATTTTTCTCATTTCAGCTGATCGCATGAACAGACTCCAGGCAGCTCTTGCCAGCACCCAACAGTTCCAGCAAATGTTTGATGAGCTTAGAACCTGGTTGGATGACAAACAAAGCCAGCAAGCAAAAAACTGCCCAATTTCTGCAAAATTGGAGCAGCTACAATCTCAGCTACAAGAGAATGAAGAGTTTCAGAAGAGCCTTAACCAACACAGTGGTTCCTATGAGGTTATTGTGGCTGAAGGAGAATCTCTGCTTCTTTCTGTACCTCCTGGAGAAGAGAAAAAGACTTTACAAAACCAGTTGGTTGAGCTCAAAAGCCATTGGGAAGAGCTTAGTAAGAAAACTGCAGACAGACAGTCCAGGCTCAAAGACTGTTTGCAGAAAGCTCAGAAATATCACTGGCACGTGGAAGACCTCATGCCCTGGATAGGGGATTGTAAAGCCAAGATGTCTGACTTGCGGGTCACTCTGGATCCAGTGCAGCTCGAGTCCAGTCTCCTGAAATCAAAGGCGATGCTGAGTGAGGTAGAAAAGCGCCGTGCCATGCTGGAAATATTGAACAATGCTGCTGACATTCTGATCAATTCTTCAGAAACAGATGAGGATGATATCCGGGATGAGAAGGCTGGGATCAACCAGAGCATGGATTCTGTTACAGAAGAGCTCCAGGCCAAAACAGCATCACTTGAAGAAATGACTCAGAGACTCAAGGAGTTCCAGGAAAGCTTTAAGAATATTGAAAAGAAGGTTGAAGGGGCCAAACACCAACTTGAGATCTTGGATGCTCTAGGCTCTCAAGCCTGTAGCAACAAGAACCTGGAGAAGCTAAGAGCCCAACAGGAAGTGCTGCAGACCCTGGAGCCTCAGGTGGACTATCTGAGGAACTTTACTCAGGGCCTGGTAGAAGATGCCCCAGATGGATCTGATGCTTCCCAACTTCTACATCAAGCTGAGGTCACCCAGCAAGAGTTCCTAGAAGTGAAGCAAAGAGTGAACAGTGGTTGCATGATGATGGAAAACAAGCTGGAGGGGATCGGCCAGTTTCACTGCCGAGTCCGAGAGATGTTTTCTCAGTTGGCAGACCTAGACGATGAGCTAGATGGCATGGGTGCTATCGGCAGAGACACTGATAGTCTCCAGTCCCAAATTGAGGATGTAAGGCTATTCCTGAACAAAATCCAAGCACTCAAGTTAGAAATAGAGGCCTCCGAAGCAGAGTGCCGACAAATGCTGGAGGAAGAGGGGACCCTGGACTTGTTAGGTCTCAAGAGGGAGCTAGAAGCCCTGAACAAACAGTGTGGCAAACTGACAGAGAGGAGCAAAGCTCGTCAGGAGCAGCTAGAGCTGACGCTGGGCCGTGTAGAGGACTTCTATAGGACACTGAAAGTACTCAATGACATGACCACCGCGGCAGAGGAGGGAGAGGCCCTCCAGTGGGTGGTCGGGACTGAAGTGGACATCATCAACCAACAATTAGCAGACTTTAAAGTAAGTCTTGCCCTTGTTCTTTAATCTTTTTTTCTGTCTAATGTATGTATTTCTTTTCTTATAACTTAGAAACCAATTCAGTATACATTTCAGCTTCTGTCCCTGGTTTCATTGTTCTCACTTCCATCACCATCGAAGCATACTTTTTGGAGACTAAACAGTTTCTTGAACTTTAAGCAACTGGTTTGAACATTTTTCTGTTATAATTTATTCCAATGTTTATAACCAATTAAGGGTATAGAAAGAAATGTCCAAATCTTATCTCTTACTCTAGGAATCTCCTCTGATGAGATTCTAGATTTCAAATTAACTGATTTTATAATAGCAGTGAATGTTTGTTCAGGTTTCTCTTTTTCAAATTGAAGTATGAGAAGCCATAAGATAAACATGGGCTCATCTTCCTAAAGTGTTGGGTTTTTCCCCCACAGATTTCAAGAGAAAAATGATTGATGTACTATTGATGAATTATAGAATAAAATGCAAAATTTTCATGAATTATTAAGATAAAATATGACACTTCAAAGAAATTTTCTACTTATAGCAAGTAGCCTAAGACTACACCTCAGTCTCCTCAAGAGTACAAGTTCTCTACCTATAGGAGAGTTTGAGATGTACCACCTTAATTGCAAAAATGTGTTCTGTGCCTGAGTCCTAAGATTTTGTGAGTCTAATTTAAAACAACAGGGGAAGATAAGAGGAATTGACTCAAAAGTGCAAGTTTGCTGGGTCTGGGTCTTGGGCTCTCATTGCATGATCCTTTCACCCCAAGAGTTTACTCTGTTGTAAATACCTAAAAAGTGCCTCACTCGTCTGCTGGAGACCTCTCTGATGCTCTTTCCTTGATGTATGGAGTGGATTTAGGAAGGATACTTCCCATGCTTTTATTTCATCACTAGTGTTAATTTTTCCCACTTGTATAGTTAACATTTCTGCCATCAGAGATAAGTTGTTCTCTCAGAACCCTTTCCTGTCAGGATTCTTTCTGTTAAAAACATGGATGGTAGAATATGTCGTCACCAGGTTAGAGCCACGTGATCCTGAGAAAGATCACAAATTTGGAGGAAGATCCAAGTGCAGAAAGGTGGCTGTTTCCGAAGGTCCCCTCTAGGGGTTTGCGGTATATTCAGCACTGAAGTGGGACGCTGGCTCAAGGCCCATTACCATGTTTGGAAATAGTGCAGTTTAGAGCAACATAAGTCATTGTGTTGGGGTGGTATCTTCAGGTACCCAATTAAGGAAAGGGTAGGTCTGGAGAATTCAAACCCATGAGCCCACATGATTTCCTCTTAAAAACTCCCACACCTCTCTCTATTCCAGAGGCGGGTGGCCTTCCCTGCTTGTGCTGTTTCCTTTCCTTTTCCATTGTCAGCTCCTCGAAAGCAAAGGCTCTCTTCTGCAGCCATGCTTCATTGATCCAATTTACGTGGATCCGGTTACTTAGACTTAACTGTCTAACGCAATGGATTTCTTAGAAAACTGAAATTTATCCCTGTAGGCTTCAAAATAGTTTTGTCAACTAGAGTCTGGTTTATATGGGGATGGTTTTAAATTTTATTTGCTAGATTTTCTAAATAGTATTAATATATTGTGCATAAATTTTTCTTTATGAGTGCCAGTTAACATTACTAAGAAGGGGATATTGTTTTCCGCTGTGGTGATTCTTCAAGAATATTAGACCTTTGGGGGTGCTTTGTATTACGTGTTCTAAATTACTGTGTAGTTTGAGTTCTATATTGAAGTTCTTGTTTAGGGCCTCTACATTGTTGTTCTGGTTGTGTTGCCTGTATGTATGCAGGTGTGGGGGCAGCGTCTAGTTTCTGGTTTTTCCCCCATTACCATGATACCAGGTCGTGTTTCTTACTGCTGTTGCTTTTCACTCTTGTCACTGGGCCTGCCTTTAGCAATCTACCCCTTCCTTCTAATCTTCAGTGAGCCAGAAAATGAAGTAAACAATAAACAAGTCTGTTAAAATTGCAATACATACAAGCTAGGCATTTAAAAAGAGTCCACAGGCAGGCGTATATGAGGGCTGTCCAAAAAGTGTCCAGTCATGTAATATGAAAAATAGAGGCATTCTGGCTGGATATTTTTCTGGACAGCTCTCATATACTGTTTGGATTTGAAAACAAGTAATCATTTTCTTTTCATTCAATCCTGGGCTTCTAGAGATACTTTGAATTTTGATGTTGCTAGAATATTTTAAGAAATTACTGGACAATACTGCATTTTATTTGTATTCTAGTATATTGCCTGGGGAGTGTTCAGAGTTCAGTAGCTGCTTATTTGCTTGTTATGGCAGTCTTATTTCACTGACTTTTAACAATAAGCCTCCTACCACCAGCACTATGCATGTGAAGGCTGGGACCAGACATTGATCAGCTGGTCACCTGCACAAGTTATCTTCCGGGACTGGTGTTGACAGGCAAGACTGGAAGCAGAGTGAGAGAAGGAGGGTGGTCCTGTTGTATGTCCTGTGTCTGTCCTCCCCAAGTTAACAGATCTACATCAGAAGCCTATTTCCACCTATAAAGTCAAAGGCTTTGAGAGAAGGTATGCCTCCTCGCAGCAAAGGTCCTGAGGGGAGGTGTGCACTCCTGGTGTAGTTCATACTGTGCTCATGGGAAGTGACAAGAATGAGCGGGGAAAGCTCTGCGTGAGTTCCACAGTTCCCCAGAGGCTGAGTAAAGGGAAAGACTTGTCTTCTTGGACCCATTCTGAGGACTGAGTCATTTTCATGATTTGAGTGTTGAGTTCCTGGGTTAATGTGCACTAATAGATGAATCGTCCCTCACACTATCGGCATACCAGGTTCATGAAATGTGACCGCTTTTATTTATTTATTTATTTATTTATTTATTTATTTATTTGCTTTTTGGTATGTGGGTAGCTCCCTGGCTGGGAATCGAACCCAGGCCGCAGCCTTGACGGCGCCAACACCGAAGCCTTAAGCCACTATACCATCAGGGAACTTCGAAATGTGACTGCTTTTATATTCAATTGTTTTTAATAAAGAAAAAATCAGAAGTGAAGATAAATGTTAAAGAACATCATTAAGTTTTCAGTTCTTTTATTTTTATAATGGGATCATGCTCTCAGTACAGAATGCTAAAGAGAAGGGGATATGAATCTGTGAGACAGAAACATGAGCTCTGCATTGACGCAGCCAGCGCCTCTGGGGATGGACGGACTAGGCAGATGAGTCAAGCCTGTGGAGAACCTCAGGCTTACTCGGGAGTATGCAGTAGTGCTGATAAATGCATGGAGAGGCAGTTAGCTTGTGGGAAAACATTGTTTCCTTCTCAAATGAATGTGAAAAACTGTAAGTCATTCTTGCTAGGAAGGCGTTTCCCTCAGTTGCTTCTGAAGAATTGATAGAATCTGGCCAGCCAGTGAGGATCTATCTAATGGGAGTGTAAGAGCCCTTTTCTAATCTAAACAGGTAAAAACCTCAAGGCACTTTACTGGGTTCAGCTTTCTGTTGGAAATAGAAAAAAATCAATTCCAGAAATTACAAATGAGAATATTAAGCTGTTTTCAGAAAACTGGAAGGAAAAGACTTTGGCCTAATCTCTTCAGGAAATTCCGTTTTCCGGAACAGGAGTCTCTAATGGCTGAGGAAACGGACTTCTGTGTACACAGCAGCAGACTAACAAGAACGGAGGGACCTTTATTTCCTCGATGCCTAAGCCAAAGAATTCCCCCCAGGTGAACTTTCTGGGAAGGACAGAAAAAGAATGGAAATTTGGAGAAGTCTGTTAATTCTGAAAATAACACGAGGCTCTCCTCATTTCGAAATTCTCCTCATGTAGGTTTTGTAGTAAAAACATTGACATCATTCTGCGTCTTATATCAACTCCTCCTCTGCACCCCCTTTCATGAACCAGCCTGGCCTTTCAGTCTGGAGGTATGTGGTGGGGTTGGTGTCCTGCTGGTGAACAGCACCAAGAAACCTGGATGCACCTTCATGCATTCTGTATTTCACATATATTTATATTCACTGTGTATTCAAAGCCAGGCTTGAGGCTCAGCCTACCACTCAGAGACAAAAAAAAGCAAGTGGGAAAGTGGAAGCCTTTTTAGGGTCCGTAGGTTTCTTACAAAGGTTCACTTCACTTATTGGTGCATTTGAAGCACCCAAGACAGTTGGTCTTTTCCTTCCTTGTCTTGGGGGCTGGGCTTGTGGAATATAGGTGAGGCAGGCTTCCCTAGGACTGTTCTCAGTCTTAACTTAAAGGCTGAACAGAGTCCAGGGTCAGAGACTGTACATACTTTCAAGCTTCTATGTGGAGACCTCAGAGGTATCCCTATGAAGCCAAAACAAGAAAGCCCTGTAAACCTCCTCATTTGATATTTGCGTTATGGGACACAAGTTTAGACTTCCCTGTGAGCACATGTGAAAACTCTTGGAAGACAGAGCATGACATGGAGCTAAAAGACTGCCAGTTTGCACAAAGATACTTACTCCTTCCTTTCAAATAATTACAAAGTGTCAGTATCAGCCCATCTTAGTTTTGGCAGTTATATTCATTAGAGAATAAAGCAAATGTGGTCAGCATTATCTACCTGCCCTTGGAGAGAAAGGAAATCACACTTGGTATGACCTGTCTGTCACCTGGAGGTTTAGGTCTCTCCAGCTTTTAGGCAGCCAAGGTAAGTTGAGTAGGCACCCCGCCCCTGCCTTGCACTGACCTTTGGCTTGACTTGTTCGTTTTGTTTTTTGTTTGTTTGTTTGTTTTCTTTTTCCTTCCTTAAACAAAGCTACTCCAATAACAACTACTAGGTTCCAAGGAATTAAAAAGAATTCCCTAGAACAAGGCTTGTCAACTTGGGCACACTTGACATTTTTGGCTGGATAATTTTTTGTTGTTGGACAGCTGTCCTGTGCATTGTAGGATATTTACCAGCATCCCTGATCTCCACCCACTGGATGCCAGCAGCAACCCTTCCCCATTGTGAAAACCACCGATGTCTCTAGACATTGCCAAATGTCCCCCGGAAAGCAAAATCTCCCTCCGTCGAGAACCACTGCCCTAGAATAAAATTGCCATCTGTATGTGGGAAACTTAGGATTCCGTTGGAAAAAGTGTTCGTTAAGTTAAATATTTATGTAGCAAGCAGCCTTCTGATCACATCTGTGTAGTAGCAACAGCTGCCTCTAAGTCAGCCCTCCTTAGGCCAGGCCCTGGATTCTTTCTTTATGCTGGTACCAATCTGTGTCGCTTTCCCTGGCATCTGTAGTTTATTTTGCATAGAGTTGTTGATGCAGGTGTTGGTCAATGATGCATTTCTAAAGAGAAGAGGAACTTTCTTCGTGGTAATACTTCAGGGAGCCTCCCCTGTTCTGTTCCTTTAAGGGGAGACTACAGTCTTGTCAGTTGTTCTCAGCCCAGCAGCTCCCAGAAAGCTGCTTATATTTATAACCCTTATATGACCACCTCCCATCCCCTCCCAAGGAATTCCAGTGCTCTGTAATAATCCTCTCCACCCCCACCGTAGGAACTGGGCGGGGAGAAGGTGAAGGAGCCTTTAAGGACTTGACGTTTGCTTCCCATGAAACTTTTTCCAGCCCTATTTTAACGTATCCCCGTATCCCGGTTAGTATTTTAAACACCAGCATCACAAACAAAATCCCAAGATTGCAGCCTTTACATCATCTTAAAGAAGCCTCATGCCTCAAGGAAGGTAGGAAAATTTAATAGGTCATCAAGAAAACGTTAATGAATTTCACAGAACTCTGTCAGGAAATTTTGATAGCAAGAGAAGATTTTAAAACAACTAAATGAATATGTCTTCAATCAAAAGAAAGGACTGAGCAGCTTGATTAGAGTTTACTGAAATTCTTCACATACAGTGTCAGCATGTAGCATTTGCAACTAAGATTCATCATTTGATTTTATACAAGGAAGAAAAATATGTTTCCAGAAAAACTTGAATTTGCTCCATGTATAATTTATCTTTATTATTGAGTATTCAATGAGTGAACACAGTTGACATTAGCACACACTTGCAGAACAGGACAATTTCTTGCTGTGTCTAGAAATGCATCGCAAGTGGTCTTAGCCTTAGCCTAATCCTGGGGCCTCAGAGAAGTACCCTGGGCACTTCCAAGCTAGCTGGCTGGCACACCAGCTGTAAGCAGTGAGCCTCTAGGAAGTGTGATGAGTCGTGTTAAAGGGCACTTCATTGTTAAAGTTGGTTGGTTCACTAGGAATAAAATGAGTCCCACAGGGAGCCTTGTCAGGTCACTGCACCAAGGGCTGTCTCCTGCCAGACAGATTCTTCGCAAGTCTCAGCTGTGCGTGTTGGAAAAACCTCGCTATGGGGAGAATGTGCTCCTCCCCACCTTCCTTAAAACTATGCCAGTGCCTCTACCAAGTGCTTTTCGAATACCAGTCTCTGCTTCTGGTTGTGGAAGATTAATGGAATACACTTCTTCCCTAGGCCTTCACAAGCCATCTTCCTATGACCAATGCTGTGTTTTGAAATGTGGACCTTTTAGAAGTTTGGCCACCCAGGGATGAGAATAAGTGCTACTACATTGTTATGGTCCATGGATCCCTTTGTGGGGGTTAGGAGGAAGGGATTCCGTGTTCCTTTCTGTCCATCCTTACTGAGCACTTGTGCCTATCCTCATAGTGGGTGCTAGGTTCTTAGGTCATTCTCTAGTTACCAGTGCATTGTGGGAGAGAGACACAAGGAATTGTGTAGTAGTGATGTAGTAAGTGCAGTAAGTGAGACCTAAGTCTAAATGATCTCTAATTCTACCCACCTCCCACACTTCATAAATCAAACATTTGAAATCCCAGTTGCAGATAAGAAAACTGAGACATGAAAAGGTACAGTAAACCTGTTCAAGCCACATAACAAGTAAATGTTAGAGCTGGGAATGGAAAGCTCCGTTTGGCAGCAAAGCTCATGTTTGACCAGCGGTTCTCAATTGGGGGAAGTTTTGCCCCTAGAGGGACATTTGACAATGTCCAGAGATATTTTTTTTTATTGTCATGACTAAGGAGGCTGCTACTGGCATCTAGTGGGAGTCAGCCAATAAACATCCTTACACAGGATAGCCCCTTACAACAAAGTTATTCAGCCCCCTTCTAGAACTATAGGGGTTTGATATTTTGCCCTCTTCCATGGCAAGTAAGAGTTAACTTATTATGGAAAAGTTCCATTGCCTGGGGAAGCTTCACGGATTTTCTCCTTTTTTGGGGGTGTGGGGGTATGGGGAGGGGGTAGTTCCCTGGCTGCGAATCGAACCTGGGCCATGGCGTTGAGAGTGCCGAAACCTACCCACTACACCACCAGGGAACCCCTGTTTTTTTCCGTTTTTTAGTTAAGACACAATGTTGGTTCCAAGAGTATTTATACAGGTCTGTCAGAAGAGTCAAGATCTTGGTGAACTAATTTGAGTCAGTGGCTAAAGAATTCTCTCCATGCTTGACCAGTCCCCACCCCACCCTGCCACAGGCTCCTGCTGTGGAAATCAATCAGCCATGTATCTCTAGCTGCTTCCTGTAGGGTGTGTTATGGAATGGCAACAGCCCTGCACCAGCTGGGAGTACTGATCTTAGTGTGATTTTATCAGGCTCTGTCTCTTTTGAGCCCTGCAGTTGGGAACAAAGGATCCTCTGTTCAGAATGCAGAGAGCTAGTGTGATTGGACAGCCAGCCTGTACGCATGTGGTTCCCACGGAGAAAACAGGCATAAATTATGCTGTAGTCTTCTAAAACTTGGGCTTCCAAGGTGGTTTTCCCTTAGCTTCTGTCTGTATTCACCCTTATTTCTGTGAATGCTTATCCTTCCTCCAGATCAATGCAGGAGTCATCTGACCTCAGGAATTAAATGGTGGTATCCTTCAGAACTGATCTATGTCTGTGCCTTCAGTCTTTTTCCTTCTCCAGTCTTGGGTCATTTTTTATCTCCACCATCTTTCCAATCTTATTTCCTATATAGATTATCCATTTCATCCACTTATCCCAAAAACTCCTTATGTATATTAGCTGTTTGATTTCTACCCATACCTGAAGGATTAGCTCAAGTCCCATATCTCCACAAAACCTTCTTGATTGCCCCAGCATACTACTCCTGATCCCCTAAATCGCTTAGTATGTGTAACTCATATGGTCTTTATTATATACTGCCTGATTTTAGCATTTTCTGATTATATACTTTTGTCTCATCTCCCATCTCAATAAATCCATTTTTGTATATGTCAAAGTAGTTAGCATATTGGTGTACATATAGTTGGAAATTAGTGAATATTTGACTGATTGCATGAATGTTGTTTATTTCTCATAAGCCATGTGAGGATTCAAAATGCTGTCTACTCTGCGAGACTTGAGGTATATGCTTGTGTGTCCTCAGAAATTCTTTTTTTTTTTTTTTTTTTTTTGGGTAGCATGTGGGTAGTTCCCCGGCTGGGAATCAAAACCCAGGCCGCAGCGTTGACAGCACCAGTGCCGAAGACTTAAGCCACTACACCACCAGGGAACTCCCCAGAAATTCTTATCCTAGCCTGGATTCCTCATCTCTCCATCTTGCCTCTGGGCTCCCTTCTTTCTCTACTATATGTTAGAGCATATGTTAGAGCAGGTCTGGGCATACTTTTTCAGGGCAAGGACTACTAGTAATTTTCTCCAAGTGTTGAGTTCCACTAGCTATTTACTTTACTTTTCAGGCAATCCCCTCAAAATTGCTTAGCAGGCCACCAGTGGATTGTGATCAACATCTTGCCCAGTCATGTGTTAGAGGAACACAATTTAATTTCAATATTAACTTGAACAAAGCAAAACTAAGAAAGAAATTTGCTACTTCAGATGTACTTGAAGAAAGCCAGATTCTTAAATACTGTTTTATAGTTATGCACTCAATTGGCAGTTAAGAAGAGTCTTTATCTTCATTCAGCTTGTAGTGAAAAAAAAAAATTGAATATGAGTATGAGTCAGAAATATCCAGCTTTAAATTCTGACCCTCTCATTTACTACCTGAGTGACCTTGAGGGAAATTACTTAACCCCTGTGTAGTTACTTCAACTATAAAATGTGAACAATGGTAAATCATACCTTTAAGATTTTTACAAGAATTGAATAAACTGATGTAGATGAAAGCACTAGGCATATATTAAGTACTCAATAAATGATAATATCCTTTTATTTAAAAAGTTTATCCAGATATATAAATTAGAATTTTATGAAGTAATTTTATATTTAAAAATAAGGAAACTTATGCCCCTTGGGTGACCGTTCTCTAGAAAACTTGATCTAATGCCCAACCCAAGATTAGATTCATTCTTTTCATCTTAGAAAAACAGAAATGAGGATAAAGTAAAATTAATTTGATGATAGTAGTGAAACAAGTAGATGGATACTGCCTCCCTGAGCAGTTTTTGTGGGGAGCAAGTGTAGGGCTTATTTCTAACCCTAGAGTAGCAATACATAGGCAAATTTACATCATGACTGTAACACAGCTTTTTTTTTTTTTTTTTTTTTTTTTTTTTTTTTTTTTTTTTTTTTTTTTTTTTTTTTTTTTTTTTTTTTTTTTTTTTTTTTTTTTTTTTTTTTTTTTTTTTTTTTTTTGCTTTTTGGTATGTGGGTAGCTCCCTGGCTGGGAATTGAACCCAGGCCGCAGTGCCGACAGTGCCAGCGCCAAAGCCTTAAGCTGCTACACCATCAGGGAACTCCCCATAACACAGCTTTAAATATACTTGATGTACACATACACGCATACATTTATTTATTACATTCATGAACTTGTTAATTTATTCACATCAGAATCCCACAGCCAGCAAGTTTTTCTGAGACCATTTTGACCTTGGCTTAAGTACTCTAC
Organism: Lyroderma lyra; assembly: GCA_004026885.1. NCBI lineage: Eukaryota > Metazoa > Chordata > Mammalia > Chiroptera > Megadermatidae > Lyroderma > Lyroderma lyra. The sequence goes on along the minus strand of PVJL010001964.1, from coordinate 61,246 downwards.
AGATCAGTATTATTTTCATATCATTAACCAGAATTAGCCAGCAGCCAGTACCAGCTCAGTGACTTCCCCAGTCACTCAGTTACCCATCAGATGAGCTTTAACGATCTCAGGGTCCTTGGCTTAATTAGCTTTTAACATAGACCATGTTCTCTTCCTCTGTTGCCAAACAGTGGCAACTACCATGTCAGCATCTTTGGGAGAGACACCTCTTAATATTAATCAATCATTAATTAAAACATTGAGATGTTAAGGGGAAAATATCAGCTTAATTTCAGAGGAAAGCAGCTTAAAAACACAGATATAATTCATCTGCCAAACATATATACCACATCAAGATGTTTTACAGAAAAGCTTTAATTCTTCAGTTTCAGCAAATGCATGTGTCTGATGTTTGGTTATGTGTGTATATATGAGGCAGGGGAAGAAGATGATAAGAATTCAAAGAAACTAAACTTATCTCAGGTCTCCTCCAGCTTGAATTTACTGCATCCATCCATTCAAGTGAACCATTTTAATATTTCTATCACCTTACAATTCACTCCCAAAGGAAGAGCTCTGATTTTTGGTTTAATTCTTTAAATTCAAACCTAAATTATTTGTTGTGATCAATGGTAAAAATTGGTTTAGTAACAAAATACAAGAGACATTTTCCAGAAATCTCTTTTCTCTATTGTTTGTTCTACTGCCTTTTCTAATATTGGAGAGAGGACCCCGATGGCAAGATTCCTTGGGAGGTTCAGCTCAGGAAGTTGTTCCATGGAAATAGCCAAGCAACTTTGTGAAGTGGTTAATTTGTGAAAGTATGCAACCCTAGAACTGCAAAGACTACTCTCAGTCCCAGGTGAAAGCCCATATGATCACTTTTTCAGGTAGCCTCCCCTGAATTACCAGGCCACATTGAGTCCCTCTGCCCATGCTCTTATAGCACTGTTTACTTTGTTTACAGAGTACTTAATCACAATGAAAATGAATGTTTGTCTCCCTTACTAGAATGCATGCTCCTGACCTCATCTTGCTTATCACTCCTGCTTAGTTCCTGGCATAGTTTAGGGCACACAGTAGACCCCAATAAATATTTCTTGAATGAATGAAAAGAATCAAGGATACCTCGTGTAATTACTGCCTTAAAAGGACAGGAAGGAGGAGCCCCCCAAAACAAAGAAGGACTGGCTAGAAAGGAGGCATCAGGAAAGCACAGTGTCATGGAAGGCAAACAATAGAGCCTCAAGAAGGGAAGACCAATACAGTAGACTCTCAGACTCTCGTTATCTCTTTGATATTTTTTTTTTCTGGTTGCTTGAGAGTGCTAGTTGCTTGACTTCCAGTTAACAGAGTCTACTGTACTTACTTTGTCACCACTGCTTATCTAAACCCCTAGAATCTGATCCAGTCCCCAACACAGCACTGAAATTGTTATCCTGGAAGTATTCACTGACTTCTTAGTTGCCAAGTCTAGTGGTCTTGTCTAACTCACTGTCCTCATCTGTTATGCAGCATTTCTTAACACCTTCCTGTCCATTTACTTTGCTGACATTACTCTCTCTCCATTCTCTTCTCTGGCTGCTCTTCTGCTTTCTTTTTTTGGTTTGTCTTCTTACCTCCCAAATATGTGGTCCCTGAAATTCTGTCATCTGCCTTCTCTCTCCTCATGTAACCCCTGGGATGTCTGACCACTCACTATTCTATAGGAGAAGGCTTCCAAATCTGTATCTCTACCCCAAACTTCAATCTGTTGCGTGGCGGCCTTTCTGGGCACCTTCACATGGGTAGCCTTTGAGTACGTCACACTCAGTATTGAATTGTTATCTAAACAATTCTAAATTGAATATGTTATCTTCTTCAAATATCGTCTTCCTCCCTGATGCCATTTTATAGTATTATTGTGCCCTTGGGAGTCCAAGAGTAATACTCCAGCATTATTTTAAATTTATGTTCCCCCATCCTTTACCATCTATCTGGTCAGTTGTGAAATCCAAATATTCTGCCTCTGCAATTCCTTCTTTGTTTTCACAAGTTCAGGCTTTTGTACTTCTTGCCTAAACTGTATAATCCTGTTTGTTCCAAATTCAGGCTTCCCATCTACAATCTTTTCTATACATATTGACACCAATGTGGCATATGCAGACCTAGGCTGAAATCCTAAGAGTCCAGGAATTGTTACTTTGGACAATTAAGTGTACCACCCCAAGTTTCATTTACAAATTAAGGATTTGGATTTTTTAAATGAGCTAATATATTTTAAATGGCAGATGAATGAGCACCCATTCCCACTTTCTTAGGAAACTTTCTACATACCACTCAGTAACTCTCATTACCCCTATTAACTTGAAGTCAGTCAGTCTTGCTGTAGTAATGGTTTTCTGAATAAAGCATAAATTACTTAACCATTCTGACCTCTCACTTTTCCTTTTCATATACCCTGTATTTAAGCCACACTGACTTCAGATTTACTTCTTTGGGGTCCCTGTCTTTTTAGGTTTCCTGCCTCTAGCCCTTTGCTTAGAAATCCTGTCTTCACCATCTGTGTATATACAAGTAACTAGTGGAATGAACATGATTCCCTCCACACAGCCTTCTCTGGCTCCCCCTGCCTTCCTTTCTCCCACTCTTTTCTCAGGTCTTTACTAACTTGCAAAGCCCCATGCTTTTGTCATCACCACTGTCTAGTGAGTGGCTAAAAGAGGGATTAATAAATACACTGTCTTTTGGAAAGTCTACAAGCAGGAAAGGGTTTACAGGGGTCATGAGAGTTTCTACAGAGCATGTGGAAAGTTTTCTCATGGCTTTAGGATTATACGAGAGCTCAAATAGTAGGCTGACCAGATGTGCCGTTTTAAATGGGACAGAAAATAACGGTACTGTCCTGTTTCAAACAGTACATATGGCCAGCCGGCTGACACCTTGAATTTAGCTCAGTGAGACTAGGCTGACCTGACGTCCATTTGAAATGGGACAGTATCGTTGTTTTCTGTCCCTTCTAATTAAAATGGTACATCTGGTCAGCCTATCAAATAGCATCAAGGTCCTTAGTTATCCTGTTTAAAACAAGTTTCCCATCTTGCTGTATTGCTTAATGAGCTACTAGATAACCATCTTTATATAATAAAAGCATGAAAGGATGGTAGTAACTGATGCCCAACAAGTACAAACTAATACTGAGGAGTTTCCACTTGCCACTAAGTAAATGCTTCTGAAGTCTAGAGATCTTAAGATGAAAGGCATTTTGTAGATTTAAAATGTGCAAGATCCAACCAGTCTTCTTTATCCTCCTCTAGTCAGAACTAATCCTCAAGGAGAAGGGATAGATGAAAAGGCATTATAGAATCTGAGGAAGTGTGGATCTGGGGTCTCCAGATTGTCCTAGGGGTCTAGTGGTTTAAGTCTGGAGCAGACAGAGGCAAGTGCCAGGTCCAAAACTTGAAAAAGGAGCTGTGCTAGGATATGAAGAGACTCTACCTGGCTGTCTTTAATTAGGAAGACAGCAGGAAAGGCCAGGATTGTTCTTTCTTTTAGGTTCACTGAAGGAACAGCCACCAAAGTCTGTTCTTAGGAATTTCTAAATGAGTAGAGAATTCTTTGAACTCTGTAATCAGCTAACTGGAAACTAATTTGAAATTTGGCTTTAGCACATGTATTTGTGGTTATAGGAGAGGGGGAAGCATCAGAAGTGGTTTTCTGGAGCTCCCTGTACTTCTCATTTTAAAAGTTTACACACACAGCATGTGAAATGAACAGATGCTTTTTTTGTTGGAGCTATCAGGGTAACAAGAGGCTGAAAGCTGTATCAGGTATTTATTTCAGTAACTGCAGTGGCTATTGGCAGAGTTCCACATTCCAAAACTGAAGAGAAACTCATGAACAGATAAAAAAGAGACATGGAGGAAAGAAACATTGTGCTTCCTCCCTTGATTTTTTTTCTAAACACATACTGATGATAAAAAAAAAAAAGTATTGAAGCACACTTTGGCTTCTTTGTTTAGGTGGAGAATTGGGCAACTTTATGTAATCCTTTCTAGAAGGTTGTGTTTGAACTTTTGGGAGGTTTCTCTGTAATACTCTTCTAACAGTTTAGTCAGACAGAATGTGACTTAAGTTGAAAAGTAATTTGAATACAAACTTTATAGTTGCTAAAATGCTCTACTTATTTATTTATATTATAATCTGGAGCATTGGTGAGAGAGTGGTGAGAATAGGGTAGATAGGTGTGGGGAAGGATTAAGAAAAGACTGAATTGATTGACACCTGACATGGTGAGGAAACAGGAAAGGAATTTCTGTCCATGAAGTTTGTGATTGCATATCAAGATCATTCTTTATAATAGAATAACCACCCACCCTTAGTCCAGAGCCAGAATTCCTCAGATTCTTCCAACCAGAAGGGCCCTGGCACACTGAACACTCTGTTAAGATATCTGAACACTTAAGTGAGTGTGTTTGGCCAAGGAGATTTGCTAGTGAAATTGATCTTGCCTTCCCTGGGTTTTTCCAGCTATACTAAATAATTAAAGGAAAAGTAAAACCTGGATTCCCTGAAATGTTAAGTATCAGATCTGTAAATTGATCAAGCCTTAGGATCACAGTATGTCAGAGTTAAAATGGATCTTAAAATTCATTGAGAACAAACTGATAGAGGATTTGTAAATCTGTTTCCCCAAATCTCTGCAAAGTGATTGCTTGAATTTCTACTCGAATACCTCCAGGATCAGGAATATCATCACTTTAGGGGACACTCTATTCTTTGAATAGCTGTGAGAAAGTGCTTTGTTAGTTCAAAATCTGCCCTTGGATTTTTTTTTTTTTTTTTTTTTTTTTTGATATGTGGGTAGCTCCCTGGCTGGGAATCGAACCCAGGCCGCAGCGCTGACAGCACCAGCGCGGAAGCCTTAAGCCACTACACCATCAGGGAACTCCTACCCTTGGATCTTACTGTGCTAGCTTAAGGAGACATCCAGAACCAGCTTCCTTCCTCCCACATCCCAGTCCTTCAGATACTTCTTGTTGATCATATTGCCTCGAACCTTCTCTAAGTCAAGCATTCTTGGTTCTTTCTGCTGTTTGTTCCTCAGAGGAAAGGGATTCTAGTGTCTGGCAGTAATGGACTAGGAGGTCTCAGGATTCTGGGGAAGCTCCTTTAAAAGTTTTAGAACTAACAAATATTAAAGTTAGAAAGACTGTCAAGACACAATCTAGTCCGCACCCTCCCTCTTTCGGTTTACAGATGGGGAGAGAGCCTTTTGGATTTGAGTGGGCTGAATTGATCAGCAGCCTCTTTACAAGTGAGAAGTGAAATGTAAATCATTTTGCCAGTGAAAGGTCTGTTAGTTGTTTAATTCTGATCACAGTCTTACTCCCACACCTCATTTTTACAAACGACCTCTTGGCTCAAGTAAGCCCAAGGCTCAGCTGAGGGTTTCACTGCCAGATCTCGGTACACCAAACTATTGGCTTCATTTACTGTTTGCATAAAGGATAAAGGTAACTTTTCCATAAGTTTGACCATCTATATTGACCATATAGTCCAACAGAGATTCAGAAATTTTAATAGACTTCCTTTTTTTCCTTCAGAAAAATAACCATCACAAAGGGAGCAGAGTATTCCACTCCTTCAGAAATGTACCTGTCTCTGGTGGACATTTTCCTAGGTTGCCCTTTGTACTGTCTTTGTTTAACAGTTACCAGGTGACTTAATGGCCTTTCTGAAAGCCACAAAGCTGTGGAGTGGATTGTGGGCCACCTTGCTCTAGTATTTTCTTTCTTGAAACTTGAAATACAGACACATGCTTTTCGGCTGGCCCCAAGGAGGCTCAGGTTTCCTTGGGTGTGCATAGCAGTAAAGGAGCCCAGGTGTTTGGGCTTGGGACACTGCTGCTGGCATCTCCACTGCCCCCTCCCCCCAGTCCCTATTCCTCAGTCAGACACCGCTCAGGTCTGTGGGCAGAGAAATCCTGGTGCCAAGATGAACCAAGACCTGATGTTTGTGAGCAGGGGGAGAGAAGGGGCCTAGAGTTTATCCAACAACTTGGTCTCTGAACGCGACCATGTTCCTTCGGACACCGGGAAGTGCGAGGTTTAAGGCTGGAGTGTTCTTGGGCCCAGCAGGGTTGCGCTAAAGGTGACATTGGAGGGACTCGGACAGCCTTTGGCGGCAGAGCGAGGCAGGCGCCCGCTGCAGCCGGCGCGACCCTGCCGGCAGATGAGGCCCCGAATGGCCCTTGCCAGACAGAGCCTGCTGGGTGGAGGAGGCGGGGGAGCCTCTTCTGGGTTCACTCACCCTCGGACTGGGCTCGGAGCCGGGCGGGTTGGGAAGCGGCAGGGACCGCAGGGGGCCGGGCCGGCAGGAGGAGGGCGGGGCTTTCCTTTGTCAGGGGATTTGCGCGGCGCGGTGGAGACTCGCGCCGAGTCGCTCCCCTCCTCTCGCCCTCTCGGGGGCGGGGCTTTCCCTCAGGCCAGGGAGCGCGGGGGCGCGGGTTTGAGCCTGGCGGCTTGGCGCCCAGGCTCCCTCGCCCGGAACCGCTCGAAAGCCCCTCCTTCGCTGCCTCGGCCTCCAATCCCCTCCGCCGCCCCCTCCCTCTCCGCTCGGGTCGCTCCTTTTCCCTGCCTCCGCCCCTGCTCCGCCTCCGCCCTCCTCCCCTGGGCTCTCCGCTTCGCGCTCCCGGGCTTCCAGGGGGGCTGCCCGGGCGGGGCAGCGCGGCGCGGCGGCGCGGGAAGGGGGAGGAGAGCCGCCCGCCAGCCCAACACTTCCAGTGAGCGGCAGGCGGGCGGGCTGTACTGTGCGAGGGAGGAGGGCTCGCCCCCGCCCGGCCCGAGCGGAGCCTTTTGTTCCCAGCGAGAAGTTTGCATGCCGGGACCGTGACAGCTGCGGGCGGGGAGGACGGCGGGGCCGGCGGCAGCGGAGAATAGAGGCGATTGCTTGACATGCAGCCCACGGCGTGGCGGCTGCGGATCGGGGACCGGCGGCGGCGGCGGGGGAGGCGGCGCCCACAGCACGCGGGACTCAGCTGCCGGAGGGACAAACTAACTTCCTGAGCGCGGGACCGGAGGCCGGCGCGGCCCGGAGCCACCTGCCAGCCTGCGGTGAGGCGACCCTGGCCCTCGGGGCGCGCGGCACGGTGCGGGGGAGTGGGCCGCACTGAGCTAGCCCTCCCGACAGACCCTTGGCCGCTGCTGCAGCCTGCCGGCCTTCAGAGGCCCGGCGCCCGGCTCCACTCGCCTTGTTTTGCGGTCACAGCGCTGGGCTGTTCTGGGAGCCACAACAATGCCATGATGTTTTGGAGACAGGAAGCTCCGAGCTGGCCCCGAATGAAGGACTTCCTGTGTTTAAAGTTGCAGGAATATCCGCCGACCAACCCAGTTCAAATGCAAACACCCGTACTAGGGAGGACGAATGGCTAATTCAGACCAGCTGGACTCTTCAGGGCTGGAACTGAGGATAAAATGAAAGGAATTCTTAGGAGCTTGGGCCATACGTGAAGACTAGAGAGAGGCTGTGCCATTGTTAAAGGACACAATTGGTATAAATCCTCTGCTTCCAAGTCTGGGTGAGAAGTGAGTAGAACGAGATATTGAGTAAGACTTGTCAATATCAGATGGTATTTTTTTACTGACTAAATGAGAGCAGTGCTCTTTAAGAATAACCAGAAGCCATACAAGGAATTATTTTATGTTTGTTGGTTAAATTATACCACTTATCTGCAACTATGAGGCTGCTAGCCTGTGACGTAAAAGCTGTTCTTCCTAGAGCTTCTCCCAGAATGGTTTCAAAGTGGGACTTTCAACCCTTTCTGGAGAGCAAATCCAGCCAGTGGTTTGGGGTTATGAACATGTAAAGCGATTTTTAACTTACACAGAATGCGTTTTGGGGGAACTTATGAAAAACTTTTAAGAAGTTGATGGTTCATCTTGATTGAAAAAGTATGGGTAAGCCGCTCAGCAGGCCAGACTGTTTAAGGCAGAACCCCACCTGCCTGGGGAAAGGAGAGGAAGAAGATGGGTATATAGAGGATTGCTATGTCCCACAGCGGTCTATATATGATACCATGAGGATAAATGAACAAATTGACCAAGGGTCAAAGCTTAATCAGACTTCAAAAAGCACGATGGAAAAGATGGAAGGAAGTACTATATCCAGCAATGGTACCTTAGGAGCAGCATCTAATGTTTTTGAGTCTAGAGCACCAGAAGGCAAAAGGCTGGATGAGAGAATAATATTTGATGCACTGAAGCTAAGCAGTGACGTGCAGAAGTCAGCACCTGTGCCACCCAGAAGGCGACCAAATGCAGAACGTAAAGACAATGTTAACAGGAGATCGTGGAAGTCCTTCATGCCACCCAATTTCCCAGAATTTGCAGAAAGGATGGAAGCTTCTCTCAGTGAAGTTTCAGAAGCTGGTGCTTCATATCCCTCCTTGCAAGAGAAGAAGGAATCCAGTTCTGCATTAACAGGAAGTTCTGGTCATTTGGACCACAGGGAACCTCAGTCAGAGTCTCAAACTCTGGAACACATGTCCAAATCCATAGGTATTCCAGAAGTACAGGATGTGAAAAACTTAGGTGGAGCCTGCCAAGACGTCAGATTTCAGCAGCACAGTGAGAGCTCTTCCCATGAATGCCAGCCTCTGGAATCAGAAGCTGCAGCAGCAAATGGTAACACAGATATAATGCAGGAACACAGATTCTCAAGTGCAACCTGGCCCAGAGCCATGAAAAGTTTGGCTAAGGGAAGCTTCAGTGAGAAGCAGCACCCCCTTGGGGACACATCTTGCACTGTGGAAATGCCACTTCTCTCCCCTTGCCTCAGTGAAGAACTATTGGATCCAGAATTGCATGTTCTCATAACCCCCAGCCTGAGAGAGAAAACAGAGTCAGAACTAAAGTTTGAGGAGGATGAGCGATGGATCATGATGGAAGCTGAGGAGGAATGGGAGGAAGAGAAACTGTCAGAGAGAGGAAAGACTTTTCTAATGGCAGATGAGAAAAAGAACAGCCTGGCAGATATTTTTGAAGAAAGACAACAAACAAACACTGTCACAGTGGTGGAGGATGGAGCACACTGTTCAGCTGCTGTCTTGGGGACTTTTGACCACCTAGCTCTTGGTCGGATTTGTTGCTCTGATGACCTACAGCCAACTAAGCATCATTTGGCTTCTCAAGAGACACCTCTTGATTACAGTTGTGTTCTCACAGGTGAGAGTGCGGTAGGTGAGCTGAAAAACAGATCTCCTCAGGAGCTAGAGGGTCTTGTTTCCGATTTTGAATGCACTGTTGATCCTGTCAATTCAGAACAGCTCTCTGACACAGATTCGGTGCAGATGTTTCTTGAACTTGAAAAAGAGTGTTTATGTGAAGAAGGAGTAACTCTAGTTGAGCTGGAGAATCAAGCCTCTTTCAAAGGGCTGGCCCCATTCCAGGATGCAGAAAATTCACTGGCAATTAGTCATTTTCCAGGGGCTGCCTTAGAAAAGAAACACAGCCTTTTAAATATAAGAGTAAAGGACTGTGATACTGGATTGGATAGTGAATATTTTAATGCCCTGGATTCTTCTCAGGTGCCTAATACTATGGAACTTACTGACCACTCTGATACCATAAGGGACACTTCCACTGTTAGTGAGGAGGAATGTGAAAAAGTGCCTTTTAACCCCATAACTGCAAGGGAATTTAAGTTCAGACACTCTGCTTATCTTGAGACACCGGGAAAGCTAAACTCAGGAGGATTGCCCAACTCTGATCGCAGGGCTTCTCATGAAGAAAACTTGTCAGCCTTTGAAGCTGAGCTGGCCAAAGAAAATGGCAATTCGTCCCACGTAGACTGCAGTCAAATTGAGGGGAATGTTGAGTGTGTTGAGAGGGTCTCCCTCAGTTCCACTTTTAGCTATGAACTAACAGATGTTACCTCAGGATCTAAACTAGAGGTGTTATCATATGGTTCACATTTATTAACAGATGAGATTCATTTAGAAAGTGAGGAAGGAGATATTAATCAAGAAAATAACAGCCTGACATCCTTGGGAAATGTGGACTCTTGTGAATTGTTGCCCATGGAAAAAGTTTATGGTGAGGTGCAAGAGCTGGGTTATGAAGTCCAGCTTTTGGAGGACCGAGCCCCTGCACATTTTCATAGAGACTTCCCAGAGCAGGTTGTCCAGGATCTCCAGAGGAAGTCCCCAGAGTCAGAGATTCTGAGTATGCACCTGCTAGATAGAGGACGGAGACATAGCAGTGATGGAGAGGAAATTGTGAATGACATACAGCGCAAGCTGAATGTGGCCTCGTTGAAGGGAGGGGAGACAGAAATGAGAGATTCAGATTCATTGCTAAATGTCTTTCTGGATAAACAAGTTATCAAGGTTAGTAATACTGAACCAGTTTTGGAGAAATGGACACTCATCCCACAGAAACCTGCCCCAGCTGCTGCAGTGCACACAGAAGTTGCCCTAGATGCTGCAGTGTCCACCCCAGAGGGGGCTGCTATAGCTGCTGTTCCAGTGCCCTTTCCACAGGAGGACATGCCAATGCCTTCACTGGCCACCGGTGAGGCACATGTCCCAGCTGCTTTAGTGGTCACCACAGAGAAGGATGTCCCAGGTGCTGCAGTATCAACCCTAGATGGGACTGCTACTCCAGCTCTTGCAGTGCCTACTTCTGAGGGGACTGCTCCAGTTGTTAAAGTGCCCTCCCCAGAGGGGACTGCTCTAGGTGCTGCAGTACCCACCACAGGGGATGAAATCCCAGAGTGCTCTGCTGCAGTGCATGCTTCTGAGGAGCCTTTTATCCCAACTGTTAAAGTGCTCTCCCCAGAGGAGTCTGCTGCCCCAGCTGCTGCAGAGCCCACCCCAGAGAAGCCTGTAGCCCCAGCTGCTGCAGAGCCCACCCCAGAGAAGCCTGTAGCCCCAGCTGCTGCAGAGCCCACCCCAGAGAAGCCTGTACCTGTAACTGATAGAGTGCCCATCTCAGAGGAGCCTACTGTCCCAGCTGCTGCAAAGCCCACCCCAGAGGAGCCTGCCTCCCCAACTGTTGCAGAGCTCATCTCAGAGGAACCTGGAGCCCCAACTGCTACATTGCCCACCTTAGAGGAGCCTTCAGGCTTAGCTGCTGCAGAACACACCTCAGAGGATCCTGCTGCCCCAGCTAATAGAGAGCCCACCCCAGAGGAGCCATTAGCCCCAGCTGCTGCAGAGCTCACCCCAGAGGAGCCTGCAGCCCCAGCTACTGCAGACTTCACCTTAGAGGAGCCTGCAGCCTCAACTGCTGCATTGCCCATCTCAGAGGAACCTTCAGCCCCAGCTGATGGAGCGCCCACCCCAGAGGAACCTGCAGTCCCAGTGCTTGCATTGCCCACCCCAGAGGAGGCTACAGCCCCAGCTGCTGCAAAATCCACCCCACAGGAGCCTTCAGCCTCAGTTGATAGAGTGCCCATCCCAGAGGAGGCTACAGCCCCAGCTGCTGCAGAACCCACCCCAGAGGAGCCTGCAGCCCCAGCTGCTGCAGAGCTCACCCCTCATGAGCCTGCCACCCCAACTGCTGTAGTACCTACTGGTGTGCCCTTCCCAGGAGATACTGCCCACACCAATTCAGTCCCTATCTCAGAAGAAGGAACTTGTGTTCTAGAGGATTCCCTTGCTGGAATGAGGATCAAGGAGGATCTTGATTCCCCAGCATTTGGAATAAAAGAGGTGACTGGCACATTGTTGCTTGGGAAAGTGCCTCTGGCTGCAACTGATGGATTGAATTCAAATGAGGTAATTGTTGCTCATTTTGTTGGGGAAGAATCTGGAGAGTGAAGTGAGATTTCCAAGTTTTCTGACTTGATGGTGATTAGAAAGGGCAGAGACAGTACTTTCTTTGGTTCTCTTTGAGGCATCTGGGCCTTTCTGATCTTTCTATTTATGGAGGAAATGTATTTTACTTTCATCTGGCAGAAAGCTTTATAATTTGTATTCTGTTTTTATTCAGCGATAACCCAAGCCCAAGGGAAACAGGAATGTGAACAGTTGTTGGTTTATGTTTTGACAACGATTATTATCAAGAAAGGGTGATTCTGCTTTTTGTTTGTTTGTTTTGTTTTTTGTATGTGGGTAGTTCCCTGGCTGGGAATCGAATCTAGGCCGCAGCGTTGACAGAGCCAGCGCCGAAGCCTTAGCCACTATACCACCAGGGAACTCCTGATTCTGCTTTTGAAATTACAGTGAGCATGTTCTTGCCTAAATCAAGAGGCTGCTAATTGATCAGTGATGTCCGCAGGCAGGTAGATGCTAGAGTGTGGGCTTTGGAATGATACCTAGAATACTTCTTAACAACACTGGGAAAATAAAAGAGGTCCTGAGTCTCCAGTTTCCTCATTTGGTAAGGCAGAACCCTGTGAGGATTGTGAGGATAAAATAATCCATTCAAAGCACCAGGTGTGTAAGATTTCAATCACTGTCAATATCCTCCCCCTTTCCCTTTCGAGTAGATACATCGATTAGTGGAAAGAATTTACCAGGGAGTTTCCTGATGGTGTAGTGTCTTAAGGCTTGAGCGCTGCGGCCTGGGTTCGATTCCTGGCCAGGGAGCTACCCACATACCAAAAAGAAAAAAAAAAAAAAAAGAATTTACCAAAGCAGATCGGGTGAAATCAATATACAGATGTGTAAATAACAGCTTTTTAATACAAATGTGTGTTTCTTAAAGCCAGAATAATGCACGGTAATGTTTATGAAAAAGAGTTATTTTAGTCATCTTGTAAAACTCTGTGTCCTGAACCAAGTCAGTTTTCTTTTTTTGTACCTCTTGTTTCTTAATCTATAAAATAAGGAAATTGGGCTAAATGTCCTCCTTGGTCCCTCTTAGCTCCAACATTCTGAGATTCTTAATGTTAGAAAATAGACTCTGTTAGAAAGCTGCTGGGAAGTGTTCACATTCTTGAGCACCTGGTGAAAGGAAATTGAGATCAGCTTCTGTAGTTCACTGCGCCAGTGTTATCTGGTCAGTGGTAAGGAGTGGAGTGAAGGAAATAGAAGTTGAATCTAACTTAATACAGTCAGAGGTTACTGAGTGCAGAGGTGGTATTGATTTTACACCCTCTTTAGAACTGAAAACAGTACCTTCCAAGTAGTAACCATTCACTGCTGACTACTGCTGACTGTCAGTCTCCTATTGATTATCCATGGATACTACAAGAAAGATGGGTTCTCTCATCCAGCCCACTGCAGAGCCTTTCAGGGCACCCTTAGCTGGCTAGAGCACCAATTAAACATGGAACTACCAGCAATGAAAAATCATTTTGATTGTGACTGAGCCGTAAGCTGCCAGTTTTGCCACAGATCCTCCTCAACTTAGTGGTGGTGGTGTCACCTTAGGCTTCACCAATTATTTTGTAATGTAGCTTCCCATCGAATCAGAAAGCATCACCTTTCAGATGGATGGATTTGATTCAGTTTTCTGAATTTTAGTGAATTTGGGAATTACACCAAGATCCCAGTGACCTGTCCAAAGTCACTAATGTTCTTGATCATACAGAATGTTTCTAGCCTATAGCAATTAAATTTAAGGAGCCAGTCTAATCTGCATAAAGGAAAAAATTCAGGGAAATCCTGAATTTTTATCATTCTGTGGAATCGCTATTTCTCCATCCCACCTGCAAAGTAGATGGAGCTAAGTAATCTCTAAGGATCCTTCCACCTCCTAGAAGTAGTCATTTTATGACATACTTCCTGGTATATTAATAAATGACAGGAGAAGGAAATAGTAGCCAGCTGCAAGGTAGTCCATCATCTCTGAAGTGTGGTTGCTTTATGGAATATTTGGAAGCAAGATGCATACATCTGTGTACAAAAGGAGAAATGTAAGCCATGGCCGCAGCCAGGACTCCTAACCAATAAGAATTTAAGAGGCTCTTTTGAAAATACTGATTGAAACAAAGCAAATATCATTTTAGAGGTAACTTGAATATACAAATTTTGCTAAATTGATGAAATATTATTGAGAAAAAGGTTTTTTTCCAGATGAGAAATGTATGGATTTCATTTCTTCTAAAAGGATTCCTAGAGGCTGTCATTTTTATAAACACTTAGAACTCAACAAGTGATTATACACAGAATGTGATTTAGAATGAATTGCTTTAGATATTCTTTGTGTGTATGTACATTTGTACACATGTAGACATGGTTAAAATAGCTAAAAGGTTTCTAATAGCAATAGCAGGAGAGTTTGATAGAAGAAGCAAAGTGTCAGAATTTGTCTGCTATTTCTATGGTGGGATCCTTGGCTCCCTGAGAGCAATCTGTGGTTATTTAAACACTTCTCATTTATAGGCTTCCATAGTCTTACATCCAGTCGCTTGGGAAGAAAAAAATCTTTTGTATAAAAAAAGGTTCTATAAAATTAAAGTTTGCCCAGAAAAGTCTCTTTAAACAAAAATTGGGGGCCCAACAATCTGAATTCAGTGTTTGAATGCTCAGCTAATCAGCAGAACTTCACAGATTTGTTTGCTTTCCATAATGCCATTTTGTTTATTCACTGGGTAAAATTTTTTGAGTACCTACTATGTGTCAGGTACAAGGCTTCCTACAGTGAATAGAATTGGCACGATCCCTGCCTTTGTGGAACTTACAGTTGGGAAAGCAGACAGTAAGCAAAATGATACAAATATATAGTTAGAAGTTATGGCAAATACTTTCAAGAAAATAAAAGCCATTATAAGAAATAATAGAGTTGTTTAATTTCAATTGTGGTATCAGGGAATGGGTTTTTAAACTGAAACCTGAAGGATAAATAGACGTTACTTAGGCAGAGAGTCAGAGGGAAAACTGTTCCAGACAATGGAAATGTCTGGGAAGAAGAACCTGGCATGTTAGAACTAAAAGAAGGGCCGAGTGGCTAGACCACAGTGACAGAGGGTTCCACAGGAGTACCTTGAAGTAAATCTAGAGAGGTAGTCAGGGGCCAGATGATTCAGGGATTGAGAAGTATAATCCTCAAAAGTGTCTGTACCTTAAAAACCATGAGAGGCTATTGAAAGAGTTTTAAATAGGGGAGTGAAATTATTTCATTTACATTTTTTTTAAAAATTACTCTCAGCTTAAAGATAGAGAAAACTGGTCCAAACTGACAGTAAATATTCTCAACATTATTTGGAATTTATAGATCTCAGATTTCTTTCGACTTTGTTTGTATCATGATAGGTAATTGGCATAAATACAGAAAACACTGAATGGTTTGCAAATGTTTTTAAAAATCACACTCACTACAATGTGTAGAATGGGTTTAGGGGATCAAGGACAGAGTAGGGAGGCCCGCCAGGTTACTGCAGTTGTCCAGGTGGCTTGTTCTAGAGATTTGGATGGATTCAGAAAATATTTTGGAGGTAGAAACAACAAGACTTGATAATGACTTTTATGGTGGGAAGGAGGGAGAGGAAGATATCAAGGATGGCTTCTAGGTTCTGGTTTGTACAGCTGAGTGGATGGGGACAGTAGTAAATTGTTGATTTAGGAGGAACAGATTTGGGAAGAGGGGAAGGTAGGAAGTAGTACTATGTGTACTATTCAGTATTGAATGGTTGGAATTGAGATTCCTGTGACTCATTTGTATGGCAATATGAAGAATGTAGTTGGATATACAGTTTTAGAGACATAAGCATTTAAAGCCATAGGAAATGGTGGAATTGCCTAGGAGAGAGTATAGAATGAGAAGCGGGCCCAGGACTGACATTCTCCCTTTTTTCCCACCCCCGAAGACTGACATTCAGAGATCTGGAAGAGAAAAAGGAAGAAAGCAAAAGACATCAAAAAGGGATCAGTGGGCATGAAAACTGGGAGAATGTGGTATTACCAAAGATAAAAGTATTTTAAGAAGTTCTTTGAGCAATCTTCTGTTTTACGTCCCTATTGTATCTTACATTCTTGCAGTAATTTTTACCAGCGTTCTGCTCTGGGAAATGTCTCCCAGCACTGGTCAGTTAATAACATGGCACAGTCCCACTGAAATACTAAGGAGTAGGAATTTTAATGTATCTGAAAGCACAGGGTTTGCACAACAGCTTTATTTGGGAATTGAGAGTCAAGAGCAAGTGGTTTTCAAATTTACTTTCTTTAACATTCTATTTACTTGTGTTCAAAATAAATACAATTTAGATTGTATTTATTTAGTGGTGCTTTCCTATATTTTCAGACTTCTGAGAAAAGATGAGGGAAATGCCCATTCCCTGTCAACATAATCCATAGAGTAAAGGTGGGGGAAAAAAGGAATCTAATGCTTCTGTAGGAAGTGTTCATAAAGTCAATCCAGATTTTAGAAAAAGGATGAGCTCTATTACATGAAAGAGATTATTATTTAAATGTATTTTAGTTTTCTGTATCATTTATATCACTGTCCAATAGAGCTTCTTACCAAGATATAGGAGATATTTATTCTCTGTCTTAATGTAATTGGCACTAGACACAGGTGGCTGTTGACCTCATGGAACTGAATTTTTAGTCAGTTTGAGTAGCTGCTGGTGACCATATTGGACAGCACAGAAAGAATGTAAATGTCAGTCATTGTGTGAGACAGGATTTGATTATTGGTAAAAGGGGACTCTTCAGTAGACGACCTTCTCTCTGTACCTCTGGCTTTCTGCTTTCTTTGCCTTTCCAACCTCCACCTGACCACACCATCATTTTGTTGTACCCAAGCAACTTAAAACGTGGGAGTTGGTGTTTTATTCCTCCTTCTGCTCTGATTTTTCTGCAGTGACAAAATTTTAATGCAAAATGGAATCATAAGGACATTTGCTTTTTCTGGGAATCATGTTTCTGGGGAAGCAGTCACTTTTAGCCGAACTGCCTTGTAGTATTGCCTAACAAAATATGGTGTAATCAAATTATGGTATAAAGTGAAGCCCACTGGTAATTACCTTTGTAACCTTTCTTTTTCAGTGTTCCCTAGAGCTTTTCCTCCCTGGTGATTCACTTATCCAGCCAAAGACCATTCTTTCTAGAATCAGTTTCCTAATCCTAGTGTGATCTGTGGTTTCATAGGCCAAAATTAGTCTTACCCAAATTTAAAATGCTTTTATGTTGAGGTTAACATCGTATCAGGCAGAAAGTGCAATTACAATTTTTAAAAAATTCTTTTATGTTTATTTTTGTCCTCTTGCATTTTCTGTCATCTTTCGATCTTAATTGACTCACCTATCTCACTGAAACTGAAGGAACGTTTTATTGAAGAAAAAAGAATGGAAAAAAGATCAGACTAGTGGAATATAGCCGATTTTTATCTTCTGATAATTGAAAGAAATCTGATCTTAGGAACGAATACATATTTCATTATTTTCCCTCGAGTGGCCAAAGTGCCATTTTCTTCTCCTTCCTTTAGAAATTTCTAAGTCAGTGTAGCTTAACCACACTAGAAACATGCACATTGTTACACTTCACATTGTTTTAAAATTCTGTTTCGTAGTGATATACAGTATCATTATTTCTAAAATATTTTATGTACATCTGCATCTTACTCAGAGTATGTGTATGAAGTTGTTAAGGACATTTGCCAGTGTTACTGGCCCGTTTCCCTTTGTAATGAGAGGAGTACTGTTTCAAGATTATTGGAGTTAAATGGCCACATGGGGATTAAGCTATGAGATTGGCATTTTTCACACCATTAATATGTTTTGACTGATTGAGTTATCAGTCCTAGTCAGAAAAGCACGTTGCATGTATCTGTGGTCATTTATAACTATTCTCCAAGGTATCATTCTTCCCTTTTAGAATTGCTATACATCACACTTCGATGATATCTTGAGAATGATGCTTGTCTCTTTATAGATTTTTGAATTAAAAATTAATGCAAATAGATTTTTTTAAAAAAACAAACCAACCCACCATGAGTCATTGGGTTAAAGACCTAAGTAGTGTACCATAACTCTCTGTAATTACTTATCCATACAAGGCTGTATAGAAATGTGAAACCACATGTTTCCTTGATTGTTCCCTGTACAGATAGCTTGTTTCCACTTTTTATTCCTGGCTCTCCTTTGTTAAATCATAAATCTCCCAAGAATAACCAGTCACTGTGTGGTATAGAAGGTCTGATTGCCTTTAGATTAAGTCTTCTCTGGCTTACAATTATCTAGATGTTTCAGAAAGAACAGGTGGATCCTCTTCAGATGAAATTACAGCAGGTGAATGGACTTGGCCAGGGATTGATTCAGAGTGCTGGAAAAAACTGTGATGTGCAGGGTTTGGAACATGACATGGAAGAGATCAATGCTCGATGGAACACACTGAATAAAAAGGTAAGTGGCGGGTGGTGTGGGCGTTAACAACTGTACTGGGAATGCAGGGCAAAGAAAAGACATCTAAATTTAAGATTTCCTTCAAACCTGAATGCAAATAAAAATTTAGCAGTTGCAATCTATAGTTATGAAAAGGAGTCAGTAGTAATTCAGAAAGCTCTCTCCTTTCTCATAATGAGCTTCTGTGTCTGTGATACAGGTTGCACAAAGAATTGCACAACTACAGGAGGCTTTGTTGCATTGTGGGAAGTTTCAAGATGCCTTGGAGCCATTGCTCAGCTGGTTGGCAGACACTGAGGAGCTTATAGCCAATCAGAAACCTCCATCTGCCGAGTATAAAGTGGTGAAAGCCCAGATCCAAGAACAGAAGGTAACTGAGAATGTTGGGATAGTGAACTGCCACAGCCTCAGGCAGTGGCAGACAACACATTTGCTTATGGTTTAAGGAGCATGTTCAGGAGTTTTAGTAGAATCCTCACCTCCTTTGTGTGATCCTGAAAAGAAAGGTCGAAATTTATCTTATTTTAATCATACTGTAGCATATATTGGACTGAAGAGTTTTACTTGTTCACTTGTCCAATTTCAGTGTCTTCATCACAGCTTTATCTTAAGCTGTATTAGCTTAATGTTATCATGGTCAGCAATATTCTAAATAATGTTTAAAATTCTGGGTTCTCTCTGTGTATGGTTTTTTGTTTTTTTGGTTTTGTTTTGGCTTAATTTTCATTTTAGTTCATTTTTATCCTAGTTCAAAGTAACGTCCCTGTTGATCACATGACAGTCACTATTCCAATTAAAAACTTAAGTGTATGAAAACTTTATGTGGATGGTAGGAACTATTAATATGTTTTTGCCTCAGGATGAAAAGAAAAATGTGTGTTACTCAGTTAAATTTGGGATTTGGGATGGGGATTTGGGCTTTTTGTTTGTTTGTTTTTCCATCCTTATTTCAGGTTTTAAAGTGACCCCATGTTACCACTTTTCATTCGTTTTAAACATGTGCAATAGTTGCTCCAGCGGCTCCTAGATGATCGAAAGGCTACAGTAGACATGCTTCAAGCAGAAGGAGGCAGAATAGCCCAGACAGCTGAACTATCTGATAGAGAGAAAATCACTGGACAGTTGGAGAGTCTTGAGAGTAGATGGACTGGACTGCTCAGCAAGGCAGCTGCCAGGTAAGGCCAACAGGGTTTGAGAATGGGTCAGAGAAGGTTTGTTTTGTCCTCTTTTTGACTTGCTGTCACTGAGGTGCTCTGAAAACTCCTGGATGATTCATACAGTACTTTGGAAGGTGTTTTAATGATTTTATCTTGAAGAAGGATACGTTCTTAGAGATGATCCATATAACCAGTATAACTCAAGAAATGAGCCTCAGCTCCTCCATAAATTTCTGAGAACTGGAAGACTCGTTGGTCTGTGTTGTTGTTCTGCTGCAGCAAAATCGTGGTTCCAAATGACAGATGCAGACTCCTACAGTCCAGACAGTTATTTTCTGGGTTTTTAAAACAGATTTTTTTTTCCTTTCATATTTATAAATAATGCCTTCGATACTTAAAATTGAAATTTACCCTGTTTCTTTTTTGTTAGCTTATCTTAATATTAGATGTTTTGCATGTAGGAGCTAGTCTGTGGTTCTGCTAAATAAATGCGCATTCAACAAATACAAGAACTTTCTTCAGTAGATGGGCAAAAGACAGGCAATGCCCTTTGTTCCCCTGCAGCAGGACTGACTATTCTCTTTTCATAGCTACAGGTTTCCCCAGTGTCACTTGAGCTTAATAAGTCACACAGATGTCTTTACTTTTAGCCTATACTGTCCCATTTTTTAAAGTAAATGCTAGCTAATCAGAAATCAGTATGAGAGTTGATCATTTCTTATTGTATCCTTTCAGTTATCTGGGTAGCCAATGGTAGTCCTCAAATATAATAACTCCCTCTTCAGTCTCTCTACTTTCACCTGCCTGTGGCTTGCTTATTTCTATCTGAATTGCAAAGTATTGCTTGCCCATACTAGTGGGAGAAATAAAAATGAAAGAATTCAATTTATTTCCAAATTGCACTGCTTTTTTTCCTCTCTCTCTGTTCATTTCTGTAATAGTGCCATTAACTGACCTTCCAGTTACCTTAAAACCTCAACCCCATTTTTACCCTCCTATCCCTTTGTGTCCCACATCTATCAGGATGCTAAATTTCTGTCCATTTTACTTCTCCAGTGTCTTCTTCTAATTCCCCATCATGTACCTCAGTCCTTGACTTACGAGTTCACTTGGACTAGTTCACATAAGGTAGTTCATTTGAGGTAGCTTCCTAACTCATCACTCATCACTCTACTGCCAGTTACCCTCAGGCGTTTGCCTCTTAGCATGCTCAAAGACTTTTAATCCTCCCTGTTGCCTATAAATAAAATCTGAAAAAAATCTGAACTCCTTAACCCAACATTCAAAGCTTTCTACTATTTTGCCCTAATCTACCTTTCTTACTTTCCACTGTTCTTCTCAGTCCTTATATTATAGGTAAAGTAAACCATATTCTGTTCTTCTGTCTCTTTTGTCACTTTCCTAATTCTGTCTTTGCTGATGGTGTTGCGTCTTCCATGAAATAACTTTGTCCACCTTCCTGTCTTCTGTAAACCTTTTCATCACTCCCCAGGCCTAAAATAATCTCTCATCTCCTTCTTAACTGCCATAACTCTGTGTCTGTACCTTGTACTATGGTCATTTTAAGTAGTACTTATCTCCCAGGTCTGTAAGCTCAATAAGGTCACGATTTGTTTCTAATGTATCTTGTTATGACTCTTTCCTTATGCACTACCCACTTTCATCCTAATAGCCTAACAGTTTCTGGGCCATTTTAAAGAAAAATACCAAGAGCAGCTTCATTTGTTAGAGACATCCTAAAGACTTTTATTTAGTTTCTTTTTTTTTAATTGTTAAATTTATCGGTGTGACATTGGTTAGTAAAAATTGCATAGGTTTCAGGTGTACAATTTTATAATGCATCATCTGTGTTGCATTATGTATTCACCACCCAGTGTCAGTTCTCTCTCCATCACCGTATGTTTGGTTCCCCCTCTGTCCTCACCTGCTAGATTTTTAATGTTGGATTTTTGATGCCTCTAAATTATTTTTAGTTCATCTCTTTGCTACCCCAAGTCCTGAATACACTGAGTTCTTCAAAGTTTCAGATTCCAAAATCAGAGATGAGTCAGAAAGACTAGAAATTAGGGGCAATCTTTTTAAATGAAATTCTAGTTTAGTAATAATCTTGAAGATTATATGTTTTAATAGTATTAATTAAAGATGGATTTTGAAGACTGGCATAAACAAACTAAGAAAGGAAATTCTTTACAGTGACAAAGATAGCATCTAAAAATATAGTTTTCTTTATATTCAGACATAATTTAATTTCCAGATAATTAAACTGGCAAATCTTTATTTTTAAGTTATTTCTTATTAAAATAAATTTATCCATAGGACCTTGCATAAGGCAGGTGTTCAGTAAAGGTTTGCTGAACTCAAATGCATCATACTCTCCTGGGCCTTTTTAAATGACATAGCATTTAGTTCTTAATGATACAAAGTCATCCTTATGTTCTTGTTTTGTTAATCTGGGTGCTAATGCTGGTCTGTAGTGGTGTCTCTTCCTTATCAGGCTGCCTCTGATATTCAGCCTTCCTGTGTAATTTGGTACTTTTAATCCATAGGGAACTTGAAATCCAAGCTTAGTTTGGATGTTATATTAAATAAGATTTGAGATTCCAAGTGAGCTACAAAGTTCATAGTTCTGTCATTTGTATTGGCAAATTCAGCTAGTCTGAGGTCATTTTTTGCCTTAAGTCTGGATTCAGAGTTATGTATTTTCTGGGGCTTAAAATTACTAGAAGCCTAACTGGAGGTGGGGAGATGGGAAGAGAGTTCTAGTTCATAGTCTGCCTTGACTCTTCAGATGCTCTCTTCAAATGGAGGTAGCAGTAACAGAGAGAGACATGAAGGATGATGATTTTTTTATTCCTTTAAACTTTATTTTGGTCACGTGTTCATGTGATGCACAAGTCACATTTCATAGGAAAAAGCATTAGGTCTTCTTATCCTCATTGAACTATTGCTATTCACTGAGTACCTTGGACAAATCTTTCTTAAAGCATTTAGGGTCAGTTTTCTCTTTTGTAGTAGTGGAATAATTATTCTGCCTACCTTACAAGGTAATGACAGTCAAAATAAGGTAAGGCTTGTGACAGCCTTTATAACAGCAAAGGGCTCCATATGTGTGCTCTGTTTACTGTTGATATTTTGTAAATGTACCTGTTAAAGATTGAGGTTTTTTTCAATATAATACTGTTATCCATCTTAATGTGACTTTTTGCCTGAGCAACTTGTTCTATGTGTTTGTGCAGGCAAAAACAGCTGGAAGATATCCTGGTTCTGGCCAAACAATTCCATGAGACAGCTGAGCCTATTTCTGACTTCTTATCTGTCACAGAGAAAAAACTTGCTAATTCAGAACCTGTTGGCACTCAGACTGCCAAAATACAGCAGCAGATCATTCGGCACAAGGTAGGAAGTAGCTGTGGTTAAGTGAAAACAAAGAACTGGAATCAGAAATCCCAGGAATTAGAAAACTGCCTGCAACATTCCAGAAGATGGTTCTTTTTGGGAGGGAGGGGGTTATTAGTTCAATTTAAAATATTGTCAAAGTATTAATTGGAATAGTTATATCCTTGAAATAGAAAATAGGTTATGAATAATAGGCTACCAGCAGAAAAAAACAGTTTTTGTTCTCAGTTTTCATATTATTTTTGCCTTTTAGTAGGTAAATCTTTTATGTTATTTATTACATCGTTTGTTATTCATTGTTTCATATTTACTTTTCATTTATTTTGTTTCTGTTATTCATTGTTTCCATCTGGATTTCTAGGCTCTGGAGGAAGAAATAGAAAGCCATGCAACAGATGTGCACCAGGCAGTCAAAATTGGGCACTCCCTCTCCTCCCTCACATGTTCCACAGAACAGGGTGTGCTGTCAGAAAAGCTAGACTCACTGCAGGCCCGATACAGTGAGATTCAAGACCGGTGCTGTCGGAAAGCAGCCCTGCTTGAACAAGCACTATTTAATGCTAGACTGTTCGGGGAGGACGAGGTAGAGGTGCTCAACTGGCTTGCAGAGGTTGAGGACAAGCTCAGTTCAGTGTTCGTAAAGGATTACAAACAGGATGTCCTGCAGAAGCAGCATGCTGACCACCTGGTATTCATGTTTTCCATTCTGATTGGTTATGTTACTAAGTTATTTTGTATTTTGATCCATGTGTCTCTTCATTTCTTTTCTTCTTTATTCTAAACATTTTCAACTTTTATTTCATATACAAATGCATAGTTATAAACTTGTTGCTAAGAACTAATCTGTTTTCCGATGAATCCATGGAAATACTTGTATTTATTAAACTGTATCAATAATTCTAGAAGATGATCCAGAGTACAGTCAGGGGCCTTCTCAAGTCCAACTCATGTTTTACATCATTAGGGATTCTGTGTCATCTTAGTAGAATGAATGATTTACCCTTTTCATTTCATTTTTATGAAATTTATTTTAGGTTGGTAAAAATAGGCAAATCAGGGCTTTTATTGGGCAAGGCGGGGGTGGTTCCCTGGCTGGGAATCGAACCCAGGCCCATGGCGTTGAGAGTGCCAAAGCCTAGCCACTACACCACCAGGGAACCCACACACACACACACACACAAAGCAGGGCATTTTTGTTGTTGTTTTTAATAATCTAAAATTCTGCTTCATTCAGTTTCAAATATTGGGAGTTTTTAACCAGGATCTAGATTTAAATCTGCCTGTTCATCCTTTCTTCTTTTGAACTTTCTTATTCTTTGTTTTGGACATAGTAGACTAGACGTATGTGCTGAATTCTGCTCTACCTTTCTTGGCTTCAGGTTTGGTACAAATAGATGTGTAAAGCTGATTTAATCCTAAAACTCTTCTCACCCAGTACAAAGGAAAGCTTCCCTATAAGTATCTAATTTAATTATTTTGAGTAATTAATGGTCTAACCAAAGAGATAATGAAGGAATCAAATATTTGATACTTAAACTGGTATTCATCGCCTTACTTTAAATTTCATCTCTTAAAGATCTCATTTCTTTCCATTTGTCATGCCATAATTTTAGGATTAATGGTATTCTTTCCTTTCAGGCTTTAAATGAAGAAATTGTTAATAGAAAGAAGAATGTAGATCAAGCTATTAAAAACGGTCAGGCTCTTCTAAAACAAACCACAGGTACTTTGAAAACTGCATCTCTTGGCCTCTGTGGTCATACAGACAATTACATATCCAGGGAAATAAGCACCCTGCACTAGCCACTTCTCTTTGTATGTAAAAGCTTAATATTCACTGATTGTATTACCGTGTGCTCCCAGGAGGCTAGGAACCTGCTTCCTGTTTCCTGCTAAATCTTTTGAAAACTAACAGCCTTTGTTGTCTGACATCTGGATATAGATGATTACTCCCCTTGCCCTCTGATATTTTGAGTGTCGGCATTCACTGCTAAGTTCTGGGAATATTCTAGAAGCACCTGAGTTGAGCTCAGATCTTAATCTTAGAAGAGGCTTCTTTTATTGACTGAAAGGTTTGTTTATTTCTTTCCTTCCTTAGTTGGATGCTAGGTGAAATTATTGTCATAGGACAGAGCATCTGTAAAATGTAAGCTCTGATTTGGCAAAGGGGAATTAAAAGATCCCCTTATCCCCAAAAAGGGACTCCCTCATATTTTCTTAAATATGAATAACTATGTGCGGTCTCCCACAGGTGAAGAGGTATTGCTTATCCAGGAGAAACTGGACGGAATAAAGACTCGCTACGCAGATATCACAGTCACTAGCTCCAAGGCCCTCAGAACTTTAGAGCAAGCCCGGCAGCTGGCCACCAAGTTTCAGTCTACTTATGAGGAACTGACTACATGGCTGAGGGAGGTGGAGGAGGAGCTGGCAGTCAGTGGAGGGCAGTCTCCCACAGGGGAGCAAATACCCCAGTTTCAGCAAAGACAGAAGGTGAGCTGTCATTTCATACTGTATGAGGAGAAAACTTTTTCATCTTAGAACCCTTAACTTTAAATTTCTAAAGTTTCATCACCAACTAGCTCTACCTTATATCTAAACCAAAATTTCTGCCTGCCTCCTTCCTTATTTACTCATGGACAGTAAGATTTGACATAAAGGCAGACTAATATAAGAATACTTGTTATGCTCTAAAGAAGAAAGAAGACTGAATCCCGAATCCCTAGGAAGTTTGCTTCATAGGCAACATTTTAGAATTTACTTTCATGATTCATTCTCTAAAGAGTGCTTCATGGTTGTATGTGAATTGCCTATAGGGTCTAGTGCAGTTCTGGAGGCACAGAAATATTAATTAGATACTTACTGAGTTAAATGTCTTTGGGTAAAACAGTATTTATCATTTCTACTGAAGTAAGGAGCAAAAAAAAGAAAGCACTATTTGTTTTACCTAGACACAGTATGGCTCAAGAACTCTTGCAGACAGCTCTAAGCAGCACCTAAACCTAAAGTCAGGCTTGCAATGATTAAAAAATCTGAGATAATAATAAAATAAGTGAAGGAAGGAGGTCAGAGCCCTGCTGGGATGTGTGGCAGAGATAGCACTTTCCACCCAGTACAGCTGCGAATGTGCTTAATTTAGCAAGGTCTGGCCTGAAAACAGTTTTTTCCTCCTTAGGAATTAAAGAAGGAGGTCATGGAACACAGGCTGGTGTTGGACACAGTGAATGAGGTGAGCCATGCGCTCTTAGAGCTGGTGCCCTGGAGAGCCAGAGAAGGGCTGGATAAACTTGTGTCCGATGCCAACGAGCAGTACAAGCTGGTCAGTGACACTGTTGGACAAAGGGTGGATGAAATTGATGCTGCTATTCAGAGATCACAACAGGTAATGTTGATAAACACCTGTGCATTAATATTTAGGCAGCGGCGATACATAAGTGAGATACAAAACCATGACCCACATAAATATAGGCTCAGGAATAGATGAATCAAGATCAAGGTAAATATGATTAAACAAATTATTTCAGTAATGAGAAGTGATTGGGAAAGATATGTGAGGATGGATCTAGGTTTGACCCAAAATAACTTGACCTTTTTGAGTAGAGAACTTGGCAAGTAGTCTGTGTGAACCCTCTTCTTAACCAGTGCCCTACTAAGAAGCAGGTGGTGATGGGAGTAGATAATATCTAGACCAAGCATGTCCAACCTGCAGCCCAGGACAGCTTTCAAAGCAGCCCAACACAAATTCTTAAAACATGAGAATTTTTTTTGTGACTTTTTTTTCTAGCTCATCAGCTATCGTTAGTATTAGCATATTTTATGTGTGGCCCAAGACAGTTGTTCTAGTGTGGCCCAGGGAAGCCAAAAGATTGGACACCCCTGATCTAAACCCAAAATGTCCAAATACATCACAATCTTAGTTTGACATAATCAACTGTTTTAGCATTAGATGGAAGAGGTAAAGGAACCAAGAACTAGAGTTGCTATCAAATATGCTAACCAAAATAGCAGAGCCATCCAAAATAGAACCCTCCCAGTAAACACAGGTATCGTATTTCCCTCCATCTTTTTTCTTTCCTGCCTTCTTGAAAAAGTTACTTGCTTTACTTTGTATCTAAATATGCACCTATTAATCTACCATGTTGCAAATAATAATATAATATGACTCCTTGGGTTTGTAGTGATAAGCAAATGCTTTGTGAACCACACAGAAGTTTTCTCTGACTCCAGGTGCATCCCCAGTGTGTCTTTATTTCTGTCCCTAATCTTAGTCAGATAATTCAATATGAAATTTATCATGCTTGGGAGAAGCTGGTTTTTTCTCTTTAAATATTAGGGTAGGTGGGCAGAGTTGAAGAGAGAAAAGATTGAGGGACCCTCATTAAACTACATGGAACATGTTCTTAGTTTTTCTTTGTTACTACATAACTCTTAAGAGGTTTGGTGTTCTGGGGTCTTATGCTTCTTCAGCTGAGTAGTTCGAAGTTAACTGAGCCGTCTGCTGCCATGTTAAGTATATATTTGAACATATTAAAACTTCTGTTCAGTGTATGAGTAGGAAAGGGGATTGGCAGAAAGAGCACAGCCTCATAAAAGCTGTGTTATTTCTTTTTAAGAGTGTCAATTTCCATTGTTTCTAGCTGTAGGACCACTAACTCTTTCTAATAGGATCAACTCATTTGTTGAAGTATTAATATAATCAATTCTAAATTGTCTGCACCTTGATTTGTGATTTTACAAAATTTCTCCCCAGTTTTGGCTTTACTTTGTAAGTTATAAACTGTATTATTGAAAACACAGGCCTCTCTGTGTTGACTACATTAGAATTCTAAGGAGGACCCTGACTATATATAATATGCTTATTTTTCTACAATATGTCTAATAGTATGAGCAAGCTGCTGATGCAGAACTAGCTTGGGTTGCTGAAACAAAACGGAAACTGATGGCCCTGGGTCCAATTCGTCTGGAACAGGACCAGACCACAGCTCAGCTGCAGGTACAGAAGGTAAGTGCCATACTGACATATCCACTGTGTCCTGAGCTAGTATAATCATCAGTACGCTTGGAATGACTAGGAGAGAGTTTCTGACCAGTATTCCAAGTCAAGTGAAATGATTCAATGTCATGAATATGGATAGGGATTAATTTTATAAACATTCATTTAAAAAGAGGAAGAAATTTTTTGCTTTGTGAACAGGGAGTAAGTAATAGGCTCATTAACCCATGAAAGGTTAATAATTTTGGGGGTTGATTTTTCAGGGGGGAAGATATTTCTGTAAGCTACTAAAAGATAAATATTGAAAATGTATAGATAGGCAAAGTATCAAACTTCATAAAAAATTTTGATGTGCCTTCATTAAAGCAAAAGAATTTATAGGTTGTGGCTAATGTTTCACTGACACAGGCTCCAGGTTCTTGTACTTCTTGACTTAACTGTGGTTTACTTTTCAAAGGCTTTCTCCATTGACATCATTCGACACAAAGATTCAATGGATGAACTCTTCAGTCATCGTGGTGAAATCTTTGGCACATGTGGAGAGGAGCAAAAGGCTGTATTACAGGTGAATTGTATTTTTCACCATAACATTCTTGTCTTGATTATGGTAAATTAGAAGTACCATTGTGAAATTATAGTTTAGGGAGGTTTTTTCCCCTCTATTACTAATAGTGGTGTTGAAGTCGCATTTGATGTTCTGGAGAATTCAGACTCCTAACTCTGTATTCACAAATGTCTAAACTGCCATACTGAATATTGTGAAAATATATTACAAATTCATCTTCTTTATAATAGTGGAATTGCCGCTTATCCTTAGAACATGAGTGAGTTACCTTTCGAAAATCTATAATAGATATTTCAGAACCATATGCAGATATTAATTTTTTAAATTTTTCTAAAAGATCATACCCATTTCTAAAAGGATTCACCGAGAGAGTTTGTATACCAGTATTGTTTCTTTTTGTTTTGTTTTGTTTTGTTTATAAAGGGTGTGGGTAACCACTATTTCCTCAGAAATCTTCATAAATTGACTTTGCCACTCAGAAATGCCAGGTTTGTGGAGACTTTTTTATCAGAGGAAAAAAAAACAAGTGAAACCTAATAGGCAAAGACTCCATCATAGCCCCTGAGATGTTCAGTCTTAAACTGACCCGTTATAATAATTCTGTATCTAAAGTTGTAAAAGATTATTCACTAAAAGGTTAATTTTACTTTTTTACTGTATTTGAACCAACTTTCGTATTTTAAAAAATTATACAAATAATACAATATGTTATGATAAGAAAATAACACAAATATATATGAATTAGAAAATTCTGATATGTATAAAGAAAATAAAAACCACTTGTAATTTTACTAGCTTAATTCTATATTTTTTTAAATTCCATATTTTTTAACATTTTAGTGTGTATTCCTCTAGACTTTGTTTTATATATATATTTCCTTAAAAGAAAGGTTCATAATAGTAATAATACACTTTTCTTATTGTTGTTCATAGGAAAAGACAGAGTCTCTAATACAGCAATATGAAGCCATTAGTCTACTTAATTCAGAGCGTTATGCCCGCCTAGAGCGGGCACAGGTCTTGGTGAACCAGTTTTGGGAAACTTATGAGGAACTCAGCCCATGGATTGAAGAAACTCGGACTCTAATAACACAGTTACCTCCTCCAGCTATTGATCATGAGCAGCTCAGGCTGCAGCAAGAGGAAATGAGAGTAAGGAGCATGCTGAATTTTATTTAAAATGAGCTCCACAATCTGTTAAAAAAATATTTATTAGTGCCTACTGAGTATAAGTTCTATGTTATAAAATTCTTAATCGGTTAGAATTTCTTTACACAGTAAAAATACATATCTGAATTAATTCCCTTGTCCTTTAATATGAGTCAATTAAAGAATATGATTATGAAGCTATCAAGAACCTGGGTGTTGCAGAAATAAAGAACTAAGTAAACATCGAGGGAATGTAACATCTTTCCAGTGACAATGGCATGCTGTTAGACTTGGGGTGTGGTGTGGTGGCTTTTTGCATTTAGTTAGGCCCGAGCTGGAGTGACAGCCATAAAGGAATGTCAGAAAGCATTTGTTGCACATAGTTGAGATGAAAGGGAAATTTGTAAACACTTCAACAAATGCTACTACCACTTAAAAAAGAAACTTTAAATGTTGATTTATGACTTGTGCTTACTCCTGTCTCTGTATTCCTGTAAGTGGAAGGATGTAAACTAGCAGCAGCCAGCAGTAAAGTCAAGGAATAGTTGGGTTACCAGAAATGTTGCTATTTGTAGCTTGTCCTGCTTAGTGTCTACCAGTCTGGGGAGGGAGACAGGTATTAAATCACAGAAGTGACAATTAGTATTTATAAGTATTTACAAGTACAGAGGTGGAGGGATAAATTTGCACTGGGGAGTGAAAGTGAGAGAGGGTGTGTCTGGGAACCCTTCCTGGATGATCGGACATGAGAACATGCTTTAAACAATGAAGAGAATCAGGTAGTGTCCAGAGCCCAAGATTTAGAAGTTTTTTTCCCCCTCCATAAATGATGAAATGCTGGGACTTGCTAGCGCTCAGTAATTCAGTTTGTTCCTCTCAAAGTTGGTATGAGCTCTGATCAAAGTATTTAAGCAAACAATTGGTATAAAAATGATCGTTTTATTTTAATCCATATTTCTTTACATAGCAATTAAGAGAATCCATTGCTGAACACAAACCTCATATTGATAAACTGCTAAAGATAGGCCCACAACTAAAGGAGTTAAACCCTGAAGAGGGAGAAATGGTTGAAGAAAAATATCAGAAAGCAGAAAACATGTATGCCCAAATAAAAGAGGAGGTGCGCCAAAGGGCCCTGGCTCTGGACGAAGCTGTGTCCCAGTCAGCTCAGGTACGTGTATGTCTTAAGCTCCTTCAGCTGTCCTTTAGTTTAAACAAGAAGTCTCTGTATCAAGTATGTCTCTGGGCTCAGTAGTGTCTAGACCAGCATGCTGATGATACATTATCAGAAACTAGGAACCTTGGCTGATCTGCAGTTTCGTTCAAGGTACGTGAGTATGAGTATACTGACAGTATAAGGAGAATAAAATGCATCTTAGTTGCTGTATATTGTCTGTTGGTGCTCTCCTTGAAAACTTTATATTGTGGCAATCCTTTAGCAAGGATGATTCTGGATAAATTCATCTGGAACCAAATGCCTCAAGAAAAGACAGATTCCTATTAGGCTTGTTATTTTTGAGATTTAGTAGACAGCACATTAGTTAGTTCTCTTACTCAAGAGGCCGCCAGCTAGCTCCTAGTTCAGAAAAAGATGCTTGAGTGGGGAGAAGAGCCAAAGAGAAACTTAAAGCACCAGCAGTAGAGTTTAAAGCATGTTAACTACATACTTTTCAACTAATATATTACTGTTATTGGTACTTTTGTCATGTCTGGGTATTTTATTCCTATGTTTAGTCAATATTCTTAGTTAATATTTGTACTTACTCAAATTTTTCCCCCCCAACCTTCCGTCCCATCTCTCACTCACATTGTGGAATGTGTTACTTTGTGTTGTTGCTGCCTGCTCCTGTCTTCCCCACATCGTCACATTTCATTGTTGTGTTGACTGCGCCCACCATTACAGATTACGGAGGTAAGGTCCCACCCCCATTGGGATTAGGGTGTTCCTATGAAGCTGAGAATTTGAGAGGAGAACCTATAAGGAAATTTCCTGTAACTTCAGTGGAATGAGTTTTGTTAGTGCACTTAGTTATGCCAGTTTCATTTGGGGCAGTACCTAGAAGTAAGGAAGTGATGGACAGTGATTTTTGTTAAGGAAATGCCACCATGTATTTCCTATAGGACACTTACAGTTGATAACCCTTATTCTAATTAACAAATCCAGAGTTGGTTTTTGGATAGCCTTTTTAGGGAGCAAGCTTACCTATTTTACTCCTGTTTTCCCCCTCTGTTCAGAATTCAAATAAAAATTTTACAATTATAGTCATGTTATTCAAAGTACCAGAAAAATAGAAAGATAATTGTTCTTTCAGAATAAGGTTAGATTTGACCTTTCTTGATTTCTTTCATCATGCCAACATTTTCCTTTCTCACTGTTATTTATGGTGGTTGTTAATTGCATGCTATGATAATTTAAAACTTCAAGTCATTTAACATAATGAGTTTCTCATCCATTTGCATAGTTGGTGAAGGGCTTCTAACTTGTTGGTCTAATCTGTTGCATGCAACTGTCATCTGAGATGTTGACACACTGACTCTCACCAGTTTCATAGTCTTGTCCCTTTTTCGTCACAATTCTGAAATATTACTTAACATCTTTTTGATTCTTAAAATAAACATTTACTTTTTCTGATGGGCCAGCTCTGGTGTACTATGCTCAAAACAGTTTCTTAGCCAACTCCAGCATCCGTCAGGCTAGGCTATGTGCAGGTTATATCCTAAACAGTAGTAGATTTATACCTTGGCCTTATACCCTAACTTCCCCCAGAAGTGTGATAAAGTATGGCTGTGATGGCTAATGGTCTGGCATTTATTTAGTTCCATGATAAAATCGAGCCCATGTTGGAGACTCTGGAAAATCTTTCCTCTCGCCTGCGTATGCCACCACTGATCCCTGCTGAAGTGGACAAGATCAGAGAATGCATCAGTGACAATAAGAGTGCCACCGTGGAGCTAGAAAAACTGCAGCCTTCCTTTGAGGCCCTGAAGCGCCGTGGAGAAGAACTCATTGGGCGATCTCAGGGAGCTGACAAGGATCTGGCTGCAAAAGGTGCTTGATGAATCTAATTGTTTTTTAAAGAAAACCAATAGAATAAATTCTAGGCTGTGGTTACCTCCAGCATCCCACCAGATGTACTTCATTGAACATAAAGACAGTTCTCAAGTAATGAGTATTCCAGAATGTCATTTGGAAATCATTTAAAATTTGGAACACATCTTCCCATTGAAACAAGGTTACAATTGGTAGTTAAGATTCCCAGACTAGGAAACAAATGCTCCTTTAACCCCTAACACGAGTAAACTGCAGCATCAATAGTGCATAGAACTACCTTTTATAACACTTTACATGGGAAACAGAAATTCAACACAGAACCCTGGAAATATAGTTCTCATCTAAATCTCTTTGGAAGTTAAGGGTTTTATATTTTAGCAGTACCTTTGTAGTAGATTGTAAATTATCTCCAGATTACCTCGGTGATCTCTTTATGTGGGAGACCATCATAAGCAGAAAATGTAAATGTAGAAATAATAGTAATAAAACTAAGATAGAAAACTATCCTTCAATTATTATAAATCCTTAAGGCTTTTTTAAAGATAATTTCAGTGAAAATTTGAGAATTAGTTATTTCTGATGAGGCTGATTTCAAGTAGTTAGAGCAGTGCAATTCATTTCTTTCCTTTACACCCTCAGAAATCCAGGACAAATTGGATCAAATGGTATTCTTTTGGGAGGACATCAAAGCTCGGGCTGAAGAGCGAGAAATTAAGTTCCTTGATGTCCTTGAACTAGCAGAGAAGTTCTGGTATGACATGGCAGCTCTCCTGACCACCATCAAAGACACCCAGGACATCGTTCATGACTTAGAAAGCCCAGGCATTGACCCATCCATCATCAAACAACAGGTTGAAGCTGCTGAGGTGAGAAAAAAACAAAATCCCTTCTCTTGTGTTTGTACTATGGAGAAGCACTTGATTCGGGTATGTTGTGTTGTACTCCTTTTTAAGGCACTTAGCCTTAAAAGTTGTTGGGTTTTTGGTTTGCTTTTTCTCTTTTTTAGGTTGAATAGCATATTTACTGCTTCAAGAAAATCCTGCTCCTTATAGATTTCTTTCTTTGTGTGTGTGTACACTCCCATGTACATATATATGCGCATGTGTGTGTGTGTGTGTGTGTGTGTGTGTGTGTATATATATATGCAGTAGACTCTGTTAGCCAGAATTCAAGCAACACTGGCCAAACTTCTTTGCCAGTTGCTTGAATTCTGGTTAACAGAATTTACTTATATTTATTCGACATCTACCAATCCCCATGTGTGCCGGTTAACTGAGAGTCTACAAGTTTTGCCACTTACAGATTTGAATAACCTCCACCAATTGTGATACAGAACAGTTCCATCACACAAATGTAATTTTCTTATCAGTTTTAAACTTAGCAATTCAAATTAGTATAATATTCTTAGAAAATCAGTTTTGCTTTCATTTCTGAATTTAGTCCTTGCTATGGTATACGTTATTTTATTTCATAAGTAAATAGAAAGTAGAAAAGAAATTAAATTCTGGATTCATCATTCAAAGAACAATTTTTGCTGTGATACACCTTTCTAGTCCTTTTGTGGAGCCTAATTTTTATTTTTACTAAATGCATTTCTGTACTCATTTTGTCCACTTAGTACAAGCCAAGACTGTCTTGATAATAAACTCTCTTCTATCTTACTTTTATGTTAGCTATTCTCCTTCTCCCCACTCCTGTCATTGCCTGTCCATGAACCAATTTATAGAGTCTGGCACATAACTGACTTTCTTCAAGATTATATAGCCTAGTGTTCCTATCTTGCTAGTCTCTCAGCTCTTAAATTTGTGGCTTGTACTGCATTATTTTACCTTTGTTGATACACTTTTCTGTAATAGACTTGTGGCTATAGATTATAATCTCCTTGGAAGAAGGAAGGTGAACCTTTGGTAAATTATTAAAACTCATTGCACCTTCCCAAACTGTTTATATTTTTATACATATATATAGTTTATATAGATACATAGTTATATATAAATATATTTGAAACACATTTTTGGGTACATATATGAGGGCTATCTGGAAAGTATCCAGCCATATAATATAAAAATTAGAGGCATTTATGGCTGGATTTTTTCTGGAAAGCCCTCATATATATATATATAACCAGAGTCTGAACCCTCACTGTTTAGGTAAATGAAATATTAAGAACATTGAAAGACTTTTGTGAAATTGACATTTGTCTTTAACATCTTATTGATGGGGATATAATTACATTTGGGAAGTTCTGTTCTGCCTCTGTTTTGGCTTATGCTCTGTTCATTTACATATAGACTATTAAGGAAGAGACAGATGGTCTGCATGAGGAATTGGAGTTTATTCGAATCCTTGGAGCAGATCTGATTTTTGCCTGCGGAGAGACTGAGAAGCCCGAAGTGAAGAAGAGCATTGATGAGGTGTGTAGACAGGGATAAGGAGTTCAAATGAACCATTAGTGGGTTCACACTGAAGGGTGGAAGTAACTGAAGAATCTGATTGACTGTTTTTCCCCTAGATGAATAATGCCTGGGAGAACTTAAATAAAACATGGAAAGAGAGGCTAGAAAAGCTTGAGGATGCCATGCAAGCTGCTGTGCAGTATCAGGACACTCTCCAGGTGAGAAATCAGGAAGTGACCACCGTAGAAATACAGGTTCTGTGTCGTTATATTCTGAATCCAGCGTAAGAGTGGATCACCTTTTACAGGACCAAACGCAGCATTCTCAAACCTAAAAACAACCTGTTTCCATATTTCTAGCCAAAGTTTCCCACTTCTAGTGTGGTAAGTACTGACACCCACTTTTCTTCTCCTCTTGCCATGTTTTTCATCATACATGTTTATCATGTTTATCCTCGTTGTGACTATACGGTGAAGCTGGCCTTACTGTGGAAGTCATTGCTTTCTAGAGGTTCCAAACCCAGGTTATCTTGAAGTACAGCCTGGCACAGTGGCTTCAGCACATCATGAGTTTGCTAGCTGGCCATGAGAAATACTTTTATTCACATTTAATTTTTTCAGATTATAGTTTATTTTGGATGTTATCTCAGTAATGTTGGCTTTGTTCTTATATCTTCGTATTGCTGGAATAAAGATCATTATTCCTTACCTCTGTCCCCCAGCTAAAAACACAAATGGCACACGGTACTTTGATTTATCTCTGCTCATATTAGCAGAGATAATGCTAATTCTCTCCCCACTCCTTATGTTTTTGTTTTTTTGACTGCTTATTTGTATTTTTATTTTAGGCTATGTTTGACTGGCTAGATAACACTGTGATTAAACTCTGCACCATGCCCCCTGTCGGCACTGACCTCAACACTGTTAAAGATCAGTTAAATGAAATGAAGGTTTGTATCTGGGAAGGGTTGCTTCTTTTTAGTTTTTAAAGGCTTGGTTTGATGTTACCATTAAGTATGTTTTTGATAGGAGTTCAAAGTGGAAGTGTACCAACAGCAAATTGAGATGGAAAAGCTCAATCACCAGGGTGAACTGATGTTAAAGAAAGCTACTGATGAAACGGACAGAGACATTATACGAGAACCATTGACGGAACTCAAACACCTCTGGGAGAACCTGGGTGAAAAAATTGCCCACAGACAGGTAAAGCAAATAAATGGTGGAGTACGTAAATAGACTACTGTCTACTGTTTTCTAATTTCCTAAGAATCATTCTCTTTTTATCTTTTTCTGAGTAGCATAAGCTAGAAGGTGCTCTCTTGGCCCTTGGCCAGTTCCAACATGCCTTAGAAGAACTAATGAGTTGGCTGATTCACACTGAAGAGTTGTTAGATGCTCAGAGACCAATAAGTGGAGATCCAAAAGTCATTGAAGTTGAGCTTGCAAAACACCATGTGAGTATTTTTATTTTTCATCTCTGAGCATATTGGTATGAGACCAAATAAGTGCCACCAGAAGCCATTCAAAATTGTGTATACCTTAGAGAGCCAGGTTTGACATTATCTGTAGAACTAAATTACGTTATTCAACATTTTTTAGGTTCTAAAAAATGATGTTTTGGCCCATCAAGCCACAGTTGAAACAGTCAACAAAGCTGGTAATGAACTTCTGGAATCTAGTGCAGGAGATGATGCCAGCAGCTTAAGGAGCCGTTTGGAGACTATGAACCAATGCTGGGAGTCAGTGTTACAAAAAACAGAGGAGAGGGAGCAGCAGCTTCAGTCAACACTGCAGCAGGTATGTGCATTGACACACATAGGCAGGTGGAGCTGTGCACATACAATCAAAAGAAAGCCTGTCTAAGTCAACAGAAGAAACTCAAGTTGGGATAGAGCCCCCGTGTCTTAAGGGGAAGGTCATTTCTGTGCTGGAACTTATCTAGAAAGAACAGCTTTTGATTTGATGTTTCTTCCTTGGGTTAGTATGTAGCCCAGTCTCTTTGTTGACTATTCAAAGTTAGTAGATCTTTGCTGTAACAAACTTTGTTCACAGATTCAATAATTTCCTAGATTAAGTCAGGCCCCTCTTATCCATATTCAACAGTACCTTAGTCATTTAATTTATCAGTTATATCAGACATCTATAATATGTACAGTGAGTTCTGAAGGATTCTGCTAGATTTTAAAAATAAATAAATATATTAGCCCCATACTGATCCAGCAACAGAGCAACTCTGCTTGAGAGCAGCCCAAAATTCCTTCCTCAAGATAAATTTCTCATATGGTGATTTAGGAAGTTTACTTTAGAAGCTACAATTGACTGCTGACCTTGCTGATAATGTCTTTTCTCAAAAGGCCCAGGGTTTCCACAGTGAAATTGAAGATTTCCTCTTGGAACTAACTAGAATGGAGACCCAGCTTTCTGCATCTAAGCCCACGGGAGGACTTCCTGAAACTGCTAGGGAACAGCTTGATACACATATGGTAATAGAGATTTCCTGAAATGGAGCATAAACATCCCATATTTAGTAGCTGCTTTCTGAATTCACATGTGTATCTGAGAATCTACAAAGTAGGGTCTTTTTACTGACAGTAGTACAGCCTCAAGGACTGCTGCCCATATGTAGGCTTTAATACACTACCACAGGCGGTAGTGGTAAGCTGGTAAATGTTGAATTTGTCCAGTTTGGTGGGCACAAGAATATTGACTTGAGGGTAAGAGCATCAGGAAGACAAATATGTAACACAGATGTGGTTGTATTTAAGAAAAAGACTACTTGGGTGGGATTTATTGTCAGTGGATACTGACAGTATTTCATGAAAGTGGCTAAGAACAAACAGCAACATAATTGCTAGGCAAATCCTTCAGGGAAAGGAGAAATAAATTACTAGGGCCTATTTTTATGATGTTTGATCCTTTTAAAAATTCTATTTACTTAGTGACAAAATTATTTTATTAGTAAGGAAGAATGGTGGGTTTCATTCCCTAATTCAACAGTTGAACTACATCTAAGGGTTTTAATCGAGATGAGGCCTTCCTGAATTTTTCCAAATTGCTCATAAATCTGTGTGTGGTGTCTTGGAATTGGCGTTATTGATAGCTTCCTGCCTTTTCTTATAGGAACTCTATTCCCAGCTCAAAGCCAAAGAAGAGACTTATAATCAACTACTGGACAAGGGCAGGCTCATGCTTCTAAGCCGTGATGATTCTGGGTCTGGCTCAAAGACAGAACAGAGTGTAGCACTCCTAGAGCAGAAGTGGCATGTGGTCAGCAGTAAGATGGAAGAAAGAAAGGTATGACCACAAAATACAGTGTTTGAGTAATGTGCTTGGTGAATGCAGGATGCATGTAATTGTCATCTGCTTTCTGTAAGGATTTATTGAGCACCAGCATATTGTACCAGAAGTTGCAAAATTGTCTCTGTGCTATCTGTCTTTTCTGCCATTAAATTTCTCTTTTTCATTCATGTCAAGTTGTATTGATGGTACAAGTTTCTGCCAGTATTTGCTTTTATTATTCATTCCTTTTCTGCAGCCACCAGTTAAGACATTGCTGCTCAATGATGGACCCTATGTCCATTGTTTATCAGATTTGTGTTCCTATTAAAAAGCAAGGTTATGTTGAAGTTGGTGATTTGGGATTGGGAGGGTGGGGACAGAGCATGCTGGGAGTGTGACTAATAATTCTGCACAAGGAATTTGGATTCAAGTGTAAGTAGAGTATGCAAAGTACTATACTAAAAATCAAGAGAGAAGTAAATTGTATGGCCTCTTCCTACTCTTCCTCAAAAATCAAATTCTTTTCAAAAGAAGAGAAAAAGGATTTAGGATCAAGGCCCCAGAACATTTTTTAATGAGTATTAAGTTTCAGAGTATCACTCTGCACAGAGTTTTTATGCTGAAAAAATTAAATAAATTACATGTTCAAGTCTGTTGGCCACATTCATTCAACAAACGATTATTAGGTATATATGTGCCAGACACTGTGCTAGGTATATAGTAGGAACAATAAAAACATGGATCCTACCAAATTTAATGGGCGAAAGCACACACAAAAAATATTGGCATATAATTGAACATTTTGAAAGAGCATTAATTTGTAGAATTCCTCTAATGGGGAGGCAGGGGTCTGGTGATTTTATTATTACAAAGAATGGCTAGAGGACCTGAAAAAGTTTCATACTCGGGCATTGTTAGGTGCCGTGTTTTCTGAAAACACGTTTAAACAGAGCACTGCAGCAAGTACCATCTTTATAGTAATGTGCTTATCATTTAGTTATTTTTATGCCACAAAAAGTACATTAAAGGAAAATGAGACTTTGTCCAAAGCAGGTTGCAGATCCTGAAGCTGTCACCACTATAAAGGGTCTGTTTATTAACATTTTGAAAGTTTTATTCCAGTTCTTTAATGCCCAAGGAACTAGGGAGTGACAGAGAAGGCAGCTCAGCTGCAAATTGTGATCTTCTCATTTTTCTTACACAGTTTGTTTCGGTTTCAGACAGTAACTTTAAAATGTCCCCTTCTTTGCAAACAGTATGTTTGGAAGTTGGTTGAATGAGGCTTCCTTTTTAGAGCTCATTTAGTTGGTATACAGTTCACGCCTTTGTCCTTCAAGCTATTAATTCCTGAATTTGGCACTTTTTCTTTTTGTGTGTGTGTATGTGAATTAAAATTCAGTCAAAGCTGGAAGAAGCTCTCAACCTGGCAACAGAATTCCAGAATTCCCTACAAGAATTTATCAACTGGCTCACTCTAGCAGAGCAGAATTTAAATATTGCTTCTCCTCCCAGCCTGATTCTAAACACTGTCCTTTCCCAGATAGAGGAGCACAAGGTAACTATGACATATACTGTGTTGTTGCCTTCCTTTTGAAAGGACTGGTTGAAAGAGATGCTCCGCTACCTTATCTACAGTTTAAAAAGAGCAATATTTTCCCCTCAGGTTTTTGCTAATGAAGTAAATGCTCATCGAGACCAGATCATTGAGCTGGATCAAACTGGGAATCAGTTAAAGTTCCTTAGCCAAAAACAGGATGTTGTTCTGATCAAGAATTTGTTGGTTAGCGTCCAGTCTCGGTGGGAGAAGGTTGTCCAGCGATCTATTGAAAGAGGGCGATCACTAGATGATGCCAGGAAGCGGGCAAAACAAGTAAGTTATGAAAGAAAGATGCTAATTTACTGAACAACCTTGGACTTTATGTGGTGAGTCTCTGGCTTGGTTCACCATTTTGGCACCACGGTTTTGGGGAAGACAATTTTTCCATGGAGAGGAGGATGCACATGCACAGTTCACAATAGGGTTTTCACACTCCTCTGAGAATCTAATGCCTCATTGATCTGACAGGAAGCGGTAATGCGAGTAATGGGGAACAGCTGTAAATACAGATGACGCTCCACTTACTGGCTTGCTGGCCTCTCACCTCCTGCTGTGCGGCCTGGTTCCTAACAGGCCACAGACCAATATTGGTCTGGGGATTGGGGATCCCTGGTGTAGTCTGAATATTCTTTCCTGTCATAACTTATTTCTTAATAATTGTAGTTTCATGAAGCTTGGAAAAAACTGATCGACTGGCTAGAAGATGCAGAGAGTCACCTGGACTCAGAGTTGGAGATATCCAATGACCCAGACAAAATTAAACTTCAGTTATCTAAGCATAAGGTAAAACAGTTCATTGCTTTTAGGTCCTGAGCTTGGTATTCACTGAAGACTGTAGCTTCCTAAAAGTGAAAGTCATAGCTAGTCATAAGTAGATTGGTTAATGTTAAAAATATCAAGATGGGAGTTTCCTAGTGGTGTAGCGTCTAGGCTTCAACGCTGTCAGTGCTGTGGCCTGGGTTTGATTCCCAGCCAGGGAACAACCCACATAAAAAAAATAATAATAAAAATAAATTTTAAAAAAATATATCAAGATGATAAAGCCAGCATTCCATTTTATATCTGAACCATGTCTAACCATGACAATTGCTCATTTTAAAATAACAGTTCAAACAAAGTGTGTGGGAGTAAACCAGTTAAAACTAGACTTTTAGAAATACTCATTGCTATATGTGGCATAAACAAAAACTTACAAACTTCTTAAGGATAAGCTCTTGTTAGTTTTAGTTCAAGAAGTAGTAACATTTATACTAAATTCACTACCAACCTGGAAACACACAAAAAATGTTTTGTTCCAAATTAAGATGTCATCTAACTTTATAGCATGTTTTTTTTTTTCTCTTCTTTTGGAAACAGGAATTTCAGAAAACTCTTGGTGGCAAACAGCCTGTGTATGATACCACAATTAGAACTGGCAGAGCCCTGAAAGAAAAGACTTTGCTTTCTGATGACACTCAGAAACTTGACAACTTACTGGGAGAAGTCAGAGACAAATGGGATACTGTTTGTGGCAAATCTGTGGAGAGGTGAGCACAAATGTCCCCTTCATAGGTCTGTATGTTATGCCAAAACTGACCAAGAATCTATTACTGAATTCCACAAAATTGTAACAGAGCTAATGCATCTG
The DNA here is from genome assembly GCA_004026885.1 of Lyroderma lyra. NCBI lineage: Eukaryota > Metazoa > Chordata > Mammalia > Chiroptera > Megadermatidae > Lyroderma > Lyroderma lyra. The sequence goes on along the minus strand of PVJL010001964.1, from coordinate 19,787 downwards.
TAACAGGTTTTGTAGCATCTCAGTAACTCCAGTTAGTTCAATGAGAGTTATAAAATAATTTGAATAAAATGTACAAAAATTTTCTCAAGCCAATAGTAATAGAAGATTGGTGACTGAATATTTGTAAATCACTGATTTCTAGACTAGCAGGTGTCTCACTAAGGACTCTCACCGTGTGTTGGACACCGTGCAAAGCCTTATATGTATTAACTCCTTTGACCATTATCATACCTGACTATGTACTCAGTAACTACTACTGAGTACATGCCTAACATTTAACCCTCATAACAACCTCATTTCTTATAAATGAAGAAATGATCATGAAGAGGTTTCTTAATTCCCTCAAGGTCCACTCAGCAACTAAGCAGCAAAGCTAGGATTTGAAACTGTTTAATTTGGTTCTAAACATTGTACTTTTATCCATTTATACACACTATGCTATCCTCAATATTACAATATCTCTATATTATTTGTACTCCTAATTTTTAGATGAGGCAACTCAGTTTCAAAGATGTGAAGCAACAGCCAGGGTCACACAACTGATATAGACCTAAGAGTTGAACTTCCGACTCCAGACCATTACCAAAACCACCATCATCTTTACTGAAGTGGTATAAAGGAATGAACACAGACCTTGGTCTTTAGGGTGTTTCCATGTATGTAGCCATTGAACTCTTAAGATGCCAGAAGGGCATCTGTACCTATCCCCTTACTATGCTTAATCCATTCTAGAGAATGGTTTGATTAAGGGTTTAGGCATGTCTCTTAGTCACTTTTTACTGGATTTCTAACCATTCTAGCATGAAAGTTTCTCTCTACATAGAGTTCAAGCAGTATTCCCTTTCAGCAGTCAAAATTGTGGGCCATTCATGAAAGAATCCCTAAAAACGGTGAGGTTTATATGCTTTTCCCAGGCAGCACAAGTTGGAGGAGGCCCTGCTGTTTTCGGGCCAGTTCATGGACGCTTTGCAGGCCTTGGTAGACTGGTTGTACAAGGTGGAGCCACAGTTGGCTGAGGACCAGCCCGTGCACGGGGATCTCGACCTGGTCATGAACCTCATGGATGCCCATAAGGTGAGCGGTGAGATCTGGGATGCATGGAGGACGTGGTCATCAGGGCCTTCACCTATGGGTACCTTCTGCTCATGCTAACCTTCCAGGGAAAAAGGAGGTCTAAAAGAGCCTAGATCTCTGCTTGGCAGAGGAGGGGTGGCTCCTTGCTCTGTGTGTTTAAACAAACTGCTCACAGAGAATTTACCAAAATTGGTTAGATTCAGATTTGGCGATGTGTAAACTGCATTTTGAGGTTCCCCCACCCCCTTCCTGTTTATATCTCTCAGTTGAGTCACAAAATGAATTTAAATTCAGGAATCCCTCAAGATCCATTTCCACTGACATCTAAAATGAAAATCAGTGCTTTTTTTAAAAAACTACTCTTAAACCTAACAAGCCCAGCACCCAGCACCATGCACACCAGTATTTAGTGTAACCCCCTCCTATCGTGTAGAACTGCAACATGTCCTTCTGCTTCAACACGAAACATTCAGTTTACTTTGAAATTACATCAGATTCTTATTATGTGCATGGCAAGTGTATTCTTATTTAACTCCCACAATTCTGGAAATGTTAGTATGACATTATTCCCATTTTACAGATTACAAAGCTGAGACTCTAGCTAAGCAACTTATCCAAAGTCACACTGCTCATATTTAAAACTACCTTTTCTGGTTGTTTTTTTTCTTACCCTTCATCCTGCTTCCCTGTGTGCGTAGAAGCTCATGACTGGAACCTTCCAAGGAAAACTGAACTAAATGATTACTTTCTCTGTGGTTTTCCTTCTTGGGTTCAAACATTTCTCAGGCAAACTAAATCTCCTGTTTTCTTTTCTAGGTTTTCCAGAAAGAACTGGGAAAGCGAACAGGAACTGTTCAGGTACTAAAGCGGTCAGGCCGAGAGCTGATTGAGAATAGTCGCGATGACACCACATGGGTCAAAGGGCAGCTCCAGGAACTGAGCACGCGCTGGGACACTGTGTGTAAACTCTCCGTCTCCAAACAAAGCCGACTTGAGCAGGCCTTAAAACAGGTCAGAGGTGTTTCTGGGGCAACCTGGGTTTTGGGACTAAGCAGATTCATTCTAGTTTCTTTATCAGGTTCCATTCTGGCCAATCTCCAAATGAATATAAACTCAAACATTGGTATTCTGAGTGTTCTACAAAATTTTAACACTCATTCATATGAGACAAATAATGAATTCTGTTGATTTTCACACATCTACAAATGAAAGCTGACCTTCGTTGGGTCTCTGTTAGGATCACCAGATGCCTATGATGAACTAACAAATTCAGACCCAGATCCTTTCCCTGGCATCCTCCAGTGTCCAGGACTGTGGCTGCAGAGAAAGGGTCAGTCTTTCATGCTTTGTTATTTCAGGCAGAAGAGTTTCGGGACACAGTCCACATGCTGCTGGAGTGGCTTTCTGAAGCAGAGCAAACACTTCGCTTTCGGGGAGCACTTCCTGATGACACAGAGGCCCTGCAGTCCCTCATTGACACCCATAAGGTAATCCAGCCCCAGGGGGCAGTGACCCATGCCACCCACCATGGTGAGGTCTGCCCCACCACTAAAGCAAAGTAGCTTTTGCTTGTAAACTTCAGACCTCATGTGCAAAGGAGCTGAACCAGAATGGGCGCAGCTTGTTGGTTCAGCAGGAGTGAGAAGGAAATGACTGGTGGTTTTTGTGACACCTAAAATATCATTGTTCATATATTTTTACAAAATTAATGATGTGTTGGTTGTAAACAACCCAAAGATGATGGTATTATATAAAGAAAAATGTGGACCATTCCACCTTCTCTACTCCTCCCCTACACACGACTTTGTTGACTTTCTGTGTTGTTACTAGCTTCAGGCCTCACTGACTCCCCTTGAACCCCTTCCCAAGCTGCAGAACATAATGCAATACCAGGGGCCTCAGTGTGACTGTCCTCATGAGGTGGGAAATGTTCCCTTTTTTCATTTTTGTGTTACCTACTGGGAGATTTTAATCTTGGTTTGGTTATTGTATTCTTTTGTAGGCATTTTTAAAATACTGTGTTTTATAGCTGTCATTTATTCAAAATAATTCTGTTTATACATATGGAAATGAATAAAAACAGGATTTTAAATAGAGAAACTAATTCAGAACAGGAATAGGGGCATACCTCTGTGTCCCTGGTCTTTGTCATCTGTAGCAGAGAAAGTCATTCTGTGTAAATTACTCATTTTCTCACATCTTTTAGAAACTGGAAAGAAAATGCCAAAAAGTCTAAATAAGGCATTTAGAGGTCTGTGTCAGTGAGCACGTGGAAGGAAAAAATACACTGCAAAACTTCCCCTCACAGTGTAAACTAACTGTGCTTCTAGAGTAGGTTTCTTAAAGTTTTTATTTCCCAATCTTTTTTGTTCAGGAATTCATGAAGAAAGTGGAAGAAAAGCGAGTGGATGTGAACGCAGCAGTGACGATGGGAGAAGTCATCCTGGCTGTCTGCCATCCTGATTGCATCACTACTATTAAGCACTGGCTTACCATCATCCGCGCTCGCTTTGAGGAGGTGAGTTCCTAGCCTTAGAGAAAGACAACACGTGCCTGATAAAATGGGTTGATAGCAATAACGTAATCAAATACCACAGAGCTTTCTTTTTTCCCCCAGATGAGGCATCTTTCACTCACTGGGAACAGCTCAACAAGAACTAAGTTAGCATTTTAATCATGACTGTTTCCTTGGTAACGTGCAGAAATCTAGAAGACTCATGCTGGTGTAGTGGTGTGTGAGTCAGCTTCCAGTGCACATGTGTATTCTTCCTTCCTCTGAGTCCTGTGTTTAATAGGACGTCCTAGATTTGTTTTCAGAAGACTGATTTCTTATTCCATCTTTTAACCCAGCTCTGTCACTTGAGTAAGAGCGAAGCCTCTGTTGACTGCTTGGGTAGTCTTTTCCCTAAAAAGTCATCATTAGGCTCAGATGAGGAAGGATTTTAGAAACAAAGATGTACTTGACTGAAAGTGGCGATGGTTTCTCTCCCCAGGTCCTGACATGGGCCAAGCAGCACCAGCAGCGTCTTGAGACAGCTCTGTCAGAGCTGGTGGCCAATGCCGAGCTCTTGGAAGAACTTCTGGCCTGGATCCAATGGGCTGAGACCACCCTCATTCAGCGGGATCAGGAACCGATCCCTCAAAACATTGACCGAGTTAAAGCCCTTATCGCTGAGCATCAGGTATCTTTACCACATTGTGTGGTCACTGGTCTTTTCTGCATTGCTCATGGAGCCCATTTTCTTTGTCCTGTGTATCTTTTTTAAATTGCTGCTCAACATATTCCCACAGATTTAGCAGCCTAAAAGAACCCACTTACTATCTCACAGTTTCTGTGGGATGGGAGTCTGGGCATGAGCTCACTGGGTCCTCTTAGGGTCTTACCAGGCTGAAATTAAGATATCTGCCAGCACTGTAGTTCTCATCCAGGATCATTCAAGTAGTTAGAAGAATTCATTTCCTGTGGTGGTAGGACTGAGGTCTCCTGTTTTCTTGCTGGCTGTTAGCCAGGAGTTGCTATCAGCTCCTAGAGGCCGCCGTCAGGTCCTAGCTACGTGGCACACTCACAGCTTGTCAGCTTAGATCTTCAAAGCCAGCAGAAGAAACTCTCCAGTCAGCTCTGACAGATCTTATGTAATAAAATGTAATCAAAGGAATGACTCCCATTCTTTTCACACGTTACTCACCTCATGGGGGTGGGGAATTACACAGGACATGTACACCAGGACTCGGAATCCTGAGGGCCATCTTAGAAATTGACCTGCCCCATCCTGTTTCTATTGACTTGCCTCTGAGCCAAGGTCCCATAGGTCTGACCCCACTACACCTGCGTTCAGAGAGACCTGCGTGAACCCTGAGATGGGCTAAGATAGCACATCAAGTTTAGAGTTTAAGTCTACAGTGAAGGAAGAAAACCTTCATAATACATTTTCAGGAGGCAAATAAGGTTTTTAACCATGATAATTTACACTGAATGTAAGCATGTGTCTTGCTCAGTTATATTGTAGGCTATGGTCCTTTTGGTATATATGAATAATTTGCCTCCTGTTGAGTTCGCCTGCACTGAAACCTCTCCTCACTGAGAGATTGTCTTCTTCCTATTCAAGGCCAGTCCCTCTTGCTTCTGTTATCCCTGCTTCCAGCATCATCAGGCTGTCCCCTTCTACTTGCTTTCCTCTGAAGCTTGTAAACATGCCCTCGCAATCCTGTGTCCCCCTCAAGTCACCACTGTTGTTCCCTCCCCCTTGTTCCCTGTCTTCCCTCCTGGTTTCTCACTCACTCCCCAGACCCCGGTGGTCTGTCTCCCATCCCCATCAGACCACTCCTCCCACTGGCTGAATCCAACAGGTGCTACAGTCTTTGTCTTACTTGACATGTGACGTAGTTGCCTCCTACTTCCTTCTCAAAATCCTCCTTGTGTGTCTTTCCCGCTTCTTTTCTTCCCATCTCCCTGATTGTTTCTTCTCAGTCTGCTTATCTGGTTCCTCTTCCCTCATCTACTTGTTACTATTACTGTTTTCTAAAGTTCCATTCTTGACCCTTTCCTCACACTGCTGAGGTTTTATCTAGTCTACCAGCCTCAGCCATCACCTACCTGCAAATCTCAGACCTCCACATCTCTTTGCTCATCTCCAGCACCACTGTCTCCTGAAGTCCAGACATGCAGTAAAGCAGAGGCAGCCCTGAGCTCCATTTTATCCTTTCCTGATCCCATCCCTCCTTTCCAAACCTGCCTCTTCTCTACCATTCACTCAGTCACCCTACATAGAAGCCTGTGATGTGTCTGAAACTCCTCCCTTTTCTACCTCTTCCACATCTAGCCAATCACTGGGTCCTTTCTGTCCTTTAAAAATACCTGTGGGCTCGATCTTTTCCTGCCCTGTCTCAGGCCCTTACCATGTTTTGCCTGCATTACTGCAATGGTTTCCTAACTTGTGCCCCACTATGCTCTACCTTATGCATGGAAGCCAGAATAATAGCACCAAAACAGACCTGATCACTTCACTTCTCTACATCAGAATTCTTCAGTGCCCCTATTGCTCTCAAAACAAAATCCCAGTCCTTTAGACTGACACAGGCCTTTCTGGATCCTTCTCCTGCCTACCCCTCCAGCCCTCCCTCTTGCCACTCCTCTGATTGCATTCTCAGCTCAGCTGTTGATCAGAAGGGCCCTGGCTCATTACTCTGTCAGGCTTGCCTAGGACCGCCCCACTCTGTGCCCCCTCTGCTGGGACTGCCTTCCCCCAGCCTTGGGCTAATTCTTCATCCCTCAGCACTCACTCAGCTTAGGCCCCATCCTAAGGCAGCAGGATGCCATGCCCATCCTGGGTCTGCCTTTGATAGCCTGGATGGCACTCCGTGCTGTGACGTCCTGGCTTTCTTCACTTGGCTGTGAGCTCCTCGAAGTCAGAAGCCATTTCTTACTCCTCCAGGCGCCCCCGCACCTAATGAAGCCCCTTGTCCAATCATGTTTCCTGAAATGAGTGAGACAGTGTACAAAGACATCTGTCAGTTTGTCTGTCTGTCATGGGATTGGCCTTTGTTAGTAAGGAGTTGCCTGATTCTATCTTAGTCCAAGAAAACTCAAAATTCTTTTTTTCTATCATTTGTGTTTCACAGACATTTATGGAGGAGATGACTCGCAAACAACCTGACGTGGACCGGGTCACCAAGACATACAAAAGGAAAATTATAGAACCTGCCCATGGGCCATTCATCGAGAAATCCCGCACTGGCAGCCGTATGTTTCCAGCCCGCACTACGTTAGGAAGCTTGGTTCCTGCTAGAGCAGCGGTTCTCAACCTGGGGGGCGCGACCCCTGTCACAGGGGTCGCCTGAGACCATCGGAAAACACATATCAGATCTTTACATTATGATTCATAACAGTAGCAACATTACAGTTATGAAGTAGCAACGAAAATGATTTTATGGGGGTCACCACACCATGAGGAACTGTGTTAAAGGGTCGCGGCATGAGGAAGGTTGAGAGCCACTGTGCTAGAGGAAGATGTGCACTGTCCACATGCCTATCAAAAACGTCTTTTCCATTTTCAGAAACCATATTGGATTTGAACAAAATCTTTTTTTGAAACTCACTTTTTTTATATTGACATACAGTAACTATACTCCATTTTCTTGGATTGGTATATTTCAGAATAGTTAAATTCTTTTGCAGCGAGTGAGCTTTCCATTGTTTTGGTCATCAGTACTAGTTGTTTATATTTGGTTTGCACTAATTTAATTGCAAACTAATTGAGCTTGCATAGAACCATTGGTTTTTAAGTTGATTTGACATTTCTTCAGTTCACTAATGTAGGACAAAATTGATTAAAAATATAAGTACCTGTTGGTTGGGGAGGAGAATCAATAGTTTTGAAATTAATATGCTTCTGTATATCAGTATTGCCAGATTTCACGTTTCTTTCAGTTACTGACTGGATAGCATTATAAAGATCTCCTAAGTTCATACATGTGGCAATTTTTCTTTGTGAACTGACAAAACCAGCTTTTGTAATCTCGAGGCTGTTTTTCCTTTTAGGGAAGTCCTTGAATCAGCCCACACCTCCTCCCATGCCCATCCTTTCACAATCTGAAGCAAAAAACCCACGGATTAACCAGCTCTCTGCCCGTTGGCAGCAGGTGTGGCTGTTAGCGCTAGAGCGTCAACGGAAGCTGAACGATGCCTTGGATAGACTGGAGGAGGTAAGGTCCTGGTCCTCTGAGCAGTCGTCACTCCAGAGAGGTGACTTTATCAAAGACAGCCCTTCCGAAAGCCTCTAAATGTGACCTGTGTGTCTTGACCTACTTCCTCAAAGTAGAAACAGACCAGTGTGAGCCAGTACTCTTGTTTCTCCAGTCCATAGGAGAAAAGATACACAAATGAGTAAACCACTAACAGCAGAGGAGACTATAGCACCTGGTTCCAGTCCTGTGACCCAACCCTCCTCAGCACCAGGCTGTGGTCACGGGTCGGGACCTTAACTTTGCAAAGTTACCTCCAGATGTGTAGCTCATCACAGAAATGACCATTATTGAGCCATTTATGTAAAGATAGAAACTACACAATGATGAAATAAGAATTTTTTTATCATCTGGTTATTCTATTAGTCTTCACTAGATTACAAAAAGCAAATATATTTTGAAGTATCAAAACCAATCTAAAAAGATACAGTACTGTACTTCCTAGTTTGAAAAAAAACCCTCTCATATCTTTTATATTTTTTTAATTTGTGCCTATCAAAGCAGCTATGCCCAGAAGTGAGTGTTCTGTGTTTTTTGTTGTTATTTCTGTAGGTCAGTTGAGCTTTAAGCATATTTGGTTTTTGGCTTTTTCTTTTATTTGTTTGTTTAATTGTTTGTTTGTTTATTTTATTCCTTCCAACTTTGGAGTTTGAAAGACCAGTGGGGAAACTGCTACACTGTTAAAGTCATTCTGAGTCAATATCACTAACAATCCAAGTAGCTAAACATCACCTTGCCCACATCGTGGGCCTGCTGTTGCCTATCAAAGCCAAATGTTTAACATGGATGTCACACAGGCAGTTTGCCCCCTCTGGTGTCATTTCAAAGAAACATGCTTGCATGCAGGGTTGGATTCTTAATGCTTCTAGCCAGACCTCAGATTATCTCATCTCAGAAATGGTGGGAAACATGCAGCCTCCTCACATGGGCCTCTGCGTGGCCACAGTTCCTTTCAAACCCACACAAGTGATCAGTGCTAATAAGTATTTTCTGGGATAGAATCCATTCCCTTGCATTTAAGAGGGTGATCCTTTCAAACAATGCAAAGGGAAAACAAGGCTGACTCCACCCATTCTTGTTCTTCGTGTTCCATATTCCCAGTAGTGGTGGCTCGATTACTGTTCCTCCTGCTGCTCCATTATACCACAGCTCATGTAAATAGTCATGGCTTTCAATGAAGGGGCTAGATTGATCCTTTTTAAAAGAGGCAACACAGATACCATTGTTGGTGCCCCTGTGGAAGACCTGCATGGCTTTATGAGTGAAAATTTTGATATTGCTCTGGGCAGGTAGAGGACCAGAATTTTAGGTCCTGTTGACACCTCTGATTTCTGTCTAGTTGAAGGAGTTTGCCAACTTTGACTTTGATGTCTGGAGGAAAAAGTATATGCGTTGGATGAATCACAAAAAGTCTCGGGTGATGGATTTCTTCCGGCGAATTGACAAGGACCAGGATGGGAAGATAACACGTCAGGAGTTCATTGATGGCATTCTAGCATCCAGTGAGTCCCATCATAATTCCAGTCACAGTCACACCGTACTTTGTAGAAGCAGATAAAAATCAGGCTAAACAGTCAAAAGCTATAGTCTTACGGAAGAAATGTAACTGCTTGCTAAAATTGCTCTATCATTTTCATGGAGAGAAGAACCTCATTTTTCTGAGAATAACAACAGGTCTTGTTTGATACAGTGTGACAAGCAAAGCATTTGAAGTATTAATAAGGGGCTAACTTTTATGAATGATGAGGTTCTAAGCAAATGTTTGAAAAAAGTAAGTTTTTCATTACATCAGTTTCTGACATCTGTGTAACAGCTTCCAAAGTGTTTAATCTCACTTATTTTTGCCAAAAGAAAAAATGGAGGCCTAAAGTAGTTAAGTGATTTGCCAGGATCACAAAGCATATCCCACAGCTGTACTGCTTACATGGAAATATAAGGGAAGGTCTATCTATGGAGGTGATATTTGAGCTGAGACCTAGATGATGAGAATGATCCAGCCACTTTAGGATTTGAGAGGAGGGAACTGCATGTACAGAGTGCTAAGATGGGAACGAACTTGACATGTTCTGGGTATGGTTTGATAGCCAGGAGAGCAGTAGGAGATGAAGTTGGGAAGATAGGCAGCAGCCTCATAGGCCATGGTGAAGAGATCAGGTTTTATTCTAGAGACAGTGGGACAGGAGCAGCCACCAGAGGTTTTCATTTGAGAGACAATATAATTTAATTTATGTTTAAATACATCACTCCGACTACTGTAAATATTCACCTTTTTTGGAAAGCAGTTTGTTAAGAATCTAAGGCAATTATCTAAGCAGAAAAAACTTCTTCCTAGGAATTCCAAATTGTTACTATTGTGACGTAATCTAACTATCTAATAATAGTGGAGTGGATAAATAAATTCTTAAGTTGGGTGGTGGTAATATTCTGTTTCTGCTTTTTGGTATATCTGAATACCCTCTTTTTTCTTTTTTTTCTTTTTTTTTTCTTTTTTTTTTTCTTTTTTTGCATGGGGTGGGATAGTCTATAAGCAGAAATTTTATAGTGAGTATCCTCTAAGCAGAAATTTTATAGTGAGTATCTTCTAAGTTTTCTGTAGTTGAACATGTATTTCTTTTCAGAAAAAAAATATCAAGACATAAATTTTTTTCTCTCAAGTAGTATTGCTATAACCTCCAAACTACCAAGTAAGCCCTCTTAGTTAATATTCCAAATGTCATTAACTTTCTCCAGAGTTTCCTACTACCAAGTTAGAAATGACAGCTGTCGCTGACATCTTTGACCGAGATGGGGATGGCTACATTGATTACTATGAATTTGTGGCTGCTCTCCATCCCAACAAGGATGCTTATCGACCAACAACCGATGCTGATAAGATTGAAGACGAGGTATGAGAAGTAATTGTATCTTGAGTATGTTTTTGACCAGTTTGCTGTCCTGAGTTTGCTTGGCTGCTGTTGCCATACCATACCAGCCCTGCCACTTATCTGGTAGGAGGTGATTGTTGGGAGTTGTGTTTAAGGATCCCCTTCTGGATGATGTTGCCCCAAGGGATCTCTGCTCTTGCCTCTAGCTCAGTCTAAATGACTTCTCACTCAAGTGAGTCACATCTCTGTGGTGCTCTGAAGTCTGCAGTGAACCTTGACCTGGTTCACACATATCATGTCTTCTGAAGGGACTGGTCTGCCAGTCCTAAGCAGCCTGACCTAGGACCCAGGGGAGTGGTCTGAAAATGCAACATTTAAAAGGGGTGAAGTGTAAAGTAATGTTTAAGATGGTATGTACCACCAAGCTTTTTACCTAGTTAAGAATTAACTGTACCACAGTGAAAATAGCAAATTCATTAGCAACATATAGAGAGCCCAGGACCTGTTGATCTGGGAAAGGAGAGGCAGTGAGACAGGTCTTGGGAGTGGCCTAGAAACTCCCCAGGCCTGACTTCTGGGCAATCTCTGGCTTCTAGGTTGAAATTCAGATCACTTCATAATTTGTTGTATTAGTTGATTCTGATGCATGCATATTGGTACGTTTCTCTGAAGGAGTTTTGAAGCAAGATGGAAGAATGTATTTTATATAGTTACTTGGGAATTCCTTATACTTTTTCTCTTTGGGTATCTCAAGTATCCCAATTAGTAAGAACAATGTGTCTTAATTCAGAATGGAAGCCAAATGCATGTGTCAAAAGCCTAAAATGCCTTAAAACTATGTAATGAATAATAGCTTCTCTATTTATGTGTGTAAAAGTCTTTGTTTCTCTGAAGGAGGAACCTTGCTTTTCCCTTCACACTTTTCTTTTTTGTTGTTTACAACCAATAGGTCACAAGACAAGTGGCTCAGTGCAAATGTGCAAAAAGGTTTCAGGTGGAGCAGATTGGTGAGAATAAATACCGGGTAAGGAAGAGAAAAGCAGTCCTTTGTGGTGGTTGTGTGAAAGCAACCTGACACACAGCAGACTCAATGATCCCACCTTCCCACTGCCAGTGCTTGGAGGACCAGAGCCAGCAGTCCCCAAGATACGGTCACTCTATGGCTTTTGTCTCTATAGATTCCAAGGGTCAGGTGTCCTGTTGGACTAGGCTTAGTGCCCTACATAGTTCCATCTGAGAAACAATGTTCCCTAGCTAATAGTAGTTTGTACTTGAATTCAATATAAGAGACACTTCAGAGTCCTTTCTTATTGCTGACCAAAGCCTTTAGGAAAATGAAGGCATCTCTACTGTAAGATAATGACTGACTATTCACCCCAAAGAGCTGGTCATTGTGAGCCTGAGTGGCTTCTGGGCTCAGAGAGGGCTGGAGGAACTGTCAAGGTCCCAGGGGGCGCTCTGCCTGCTCTGAGCAGGGCTGCAAATGACCTGGATGTACTGGGTGATGCCAGGCTGAGTAGTCTTCCCTGGGAAGCCATGCTGAGTGTGGCCATAACTGACAGGGAACTGCGCTGTGTTTCATCTTCTTTTAGGACCAGGGTCTGAAAAAGGGCTCCTGAAATATATTCAGCAGGTGTTAGGAATTCTCTAAAGTCCTAAGGAAAATCTAGGATTGCCAAATGACTTAGATGGCTGTGTCAAATTACGGGTACAGGCAACCAAGTTAGAAACAGGGGGAAAAAACCTAGGTTCTGTTAGTACATCAAAAGATGTCTTCAAAGTACGAGGGCTGTCCAGCAGAAACCCAGCCATCAATGCCTGTTTTCCATGTTCCATGGCCAGGTACTTTGCAGACAGTCCTCGTACTCCAAAAGCACACCCTGCTTCTCTAGGCTGGGGGGTGCTGGGTTACTTTGCCTTGGACAATCCAGGGCATTTAGTTAGTAAAGCTCCAGGCAATCTTATGCTTGCTTGTTGGGTTTTGTTTTCCTGTTTTTTTTTTAATTACCTATAAGAGAAATGAGTTAATAAGAGCAACATAGAGTGAAAATGGTAGGTCTTAATTTGTATAACCACGTGCCTATGGCAGGAGCTCGGTAAGAATGTGGTTAGTCTGTATCATTGTGCTTGAAGACTGGTAATGTGATTTTCATACCTTAGTGTTAATTTGACAAAATGTTCTCTTTTTTTTTTTTTCTTCCGTTTCCTCCGTCCTTTACTCTTACTGTCTGTAGTTCTTCCTCGGCAATCAGGTACAGTGTGCCTTGCAACATTCTCCTCAATGGAAATGATCTGTGTAGCTAATGCTGCCTGTTCTTTGCTGTGGGAGAGGACATAGTCTGAAGCATGCCTGGGTCACATCTGGTTGTCTTACCAAGTAGAGGAACTGCTAACAGAGCTCATAGAGCTGTCTTAGCAGCAAAAGGCTATATAAGTTTGTATTTTTTTAAAACGAGATGAAATTTTTGCATTCAGAATTAGATTGGCTAAAGATAATGATATTATGCTGGGCTGAGTTATAAGCAGTACAGTTCAGGGGAAATTGAAGCCATGGTAACAATCCATCCTTCTAAAAAGAGCCTGTTTTATACTTGCATGTTGGAAGTCAGAATGTCAGATAGCATAGCTCTGATTTATACCGGAGTCTTTTGACAGTTAACACAAATCTTATAATGTACACTAAGTCAAAATGTCTTGGGGTAGAAAAGGAAAAAAAAAAATGTCTTGGGGTATTTAAATATTCAGTCTGTTTAAATACCTTATGAATATGTATAGTTACTTGCACTTATATGGTATTTTATAATTATAAGGTACTTAAGAAGCACAGTGTGGAAATTATAATTGGCTATAGCCTGAAGTTTGCCGCTTATGCCAGCCAGCCAAAATATAATGGGGTCAAATTAGACTTGCAAAAGAGAATAAATGCTTTTGACTCTACTTGGCAACTCTAACCTTTTACATCTTTTTGAGGGCTTTGGGGTCCTGTGTCTTCAAATGGAAGGAAGTTGCATGGGTAAAGCCTCTCTTGTGATGTGAAATCAGAAATACTAGTTGATTTGAGGCCCTCAATCAATGTTAAATTCCAGACACTGTAATAATCACAAACTATAGTAGCCTTCTGGGCCAGTGGGAAGAACAAGGATAGAAAGAAATTAAAGACAAGAACAGTGAAACTTGCTTTAAATAAATAAATCAATGCGTAAGAGCACCAAGTAGTACCTAAAGGGTGTGCGTGTTTGCTGATGACTGCATTTAGGTACCAGGTGCACCTTTGAAGTGGCACTGATGTCCTCTACTGCTCCATTGACCAGCAGAGGGGTCAGATGAGTTTTTCCCAATGTTGGGAACAGTATTATGAAGTTCATTTTATATATGAGGCACCTGATGCCTAAAGGATTGCATGCCAATAGTCACACAGCTAATGTCATAGCCACTGCAAGAACCCCTGTCACCTCCATTTAGGAGAAGGAAACAGAAGTTACTGTTGTCCCTAAGACTTTGTTCTGAGGTCTTCGCTTCACTGACAACCCAGCTGTGCCAGGTTTGCACAGGGTCCCCATTTTTAGAGCTTTTGTCACCCCTTCCACCACTCATCACTCTGGCCTCAACTTCCGCAGCCACTTTGGGTCCATAGTGCAGCAAAAGCAAGTTAGAATCTTTCAGAGGGAGATTTAGTAAGAAATTAAGGGGGAAAAGAAGGAAATGGAATAATTCTTAAGACTGAAAATAAATTATAGGACACAGTAATGTAAGAAGAAAGTACATTTTGGGGTTCTTTCCTAACTCACTCTGAAGGACACACAGTCCTGATTTCCTTCCTTTCCTCACCTATCTGAATAGAACCCCAAATTGTTACTCAAGCCACTACTGCTTTAGAGCTTGGGGGGAATCCTCAGTTCCTCCCAAAGGGCTTCCCCTGGGCCCGTGTCTGAGGGGAGCTCCTGCAGTGGCCACTGGGGCAGCTTCCTTCCCAGGACAGGACATTTGTTCCCTCACATCTCTGGGTCCCCACTGCAGTGCTTTTCACACTACACCATGCTGTTGCTGTGGTCACTTGGCATGAAAACTGTTAAACTGTGTGGATTGAAAGACACAGGACTATTTTATTTTCAAAGTAAAGATTTGAGGAGGAGAATGGTATATTTTTCAATCACCTTGCCCATATAAATAAATAGACCACAAATATATTAATTTTGGGCGAGGTTGGTTAGGTGTCCTTCTCAAACATCCTTTGTTTTATTTTCAGCTTTTGTACACTGTTTCAAAGTTAACGTTCTCTTTTATAACTTTGAAAATCCTAATTAAGTGATTAAGTAGTCCCTTCTCCCCCACCCTCTCCTCCATGACATTTTCCTTTAATAATTTCAATAATGCTGTTTCTCCAGCAGTTTGACTTTTCTTTGGGGGGGCTCTGCATGATTCTCTTTGGTTGCCTCTTAGTTTATTTCGCGAAGAGGGTAGTTTTATGCAACAGGAAACCTCAGGTGCTAACAGGGCTAAGAAGTAGGAATGTTAGGCAGAAAAAATAAATATCAGAAATAAAAGGAAAAAAGTCATACTTGTCTTTACATCCCCAAATGATTGTTGAATACTATTTATAATCAACATGGTAAATTAAAATACTGATTTCTTCAACTAAATTTTAGTATAAATACTATCGTTTATCAGCTGAAGAACCTTTTCTGCTGGTAACATCACAATTAGGGAATACTTTAGGTTTATTTCTGAAAACCTGATGCGGAAAATCAAATATTCTTCTAAGCTTATAATAATAATGATGCTTTGCAAGGGTTTCCTTAAGGCTTGAAATATTATTTGCTGTTCTCCATTTAATTTTTGAGCACACTGTATTCAGAAATCGACACCCACCTTATATCTGCCTTTTATGAAAACAAACTAGCATAATAAAAGAATTTCATTACTGAGTTTTAATTGGGAATCTTGAAAAGAATCAAAGTGAGCTAACTTTGTGCCTACCCTCAGCCCTCCCTCTTTGGTTTGGGGCAGGGGCATGACCATCGGAAATTAACTTCATCCCAATAGAAAGTATATATTAATATCAAGCCACTGGCCTTTACCTTGATATTTTGGCTTATCTGTATTTTAAATTCTTTTGTAAGAAATGCGGAATAGGAAGAGCTAAAATTTACCCCAAACTATCAGATTGTGGTTGCATCTGAATACAGTCTGCTTGGAAAGGCCATCTGGCCAACTCGAAGTCACCCGCTCACCAGCTCCCCCTTGTTCTGCAGTTTGGGGACTCCCAGCAGCTGCGGCTGGTCCGCATCCTGCGCAGCACGGTGATGGTCCGCGTTGGTGGAGGATGGATGGCCCTGGATGAATTTTTAGTGAAAAATGACCCCTGCCGAGGTAAGGAACCATCCTGAGCATGATTCACACGTGAGGTCCACCCTCACTACCCATCTTGCGTGCTTACACAAAGTCTTGGTGTTTATTTTATTGTTGAGTTGCCCAGGTGTCATCTCATAGCACAGATTAGAAATTGAGGGTGGCAGAGTAGACCAGAGAGAGGGGGCAGGAGAGGTTGGTGCTGGCGGGGGTGGGGGACAGTAGTGAGAATTGGGAATGTATTAGTGTCATTGCATATTTCAGTTTGAGGTATTATATAAATGCTAGCCTAGAAAGGAGCCTGATGAAGGCCTTTAGGTTCCCTGTTTGTATTCCGGGTCCCTATTTCTCAACTTGGGGAGGGTATCGGGCCCCTGCCATGCAGGGAAGAACCAGGGAGCTCCCTTGACCCGGAGGTGGAATAAAGAATAGCTAGCAGTGAGCCTGAACACTCCTAAGAGAGATGATTGCCTAAGCAAGACCATGGGTGTCTGTCCTCTAAACATGAGAAGGCTAGCGTGCCAGCCCAAAGACAAGAGAATGGTACATTTAATATGAACGGTGGCACCTGCAGCTAGAGGTGTCTGAGGGCTGCAGCAAGGAGGAAGATGATCACGTTGCCGTTGACAGGTTTTCTTCAGCTGGGCCCTTTGCTGTTTCCTGTTAACCAAGCTGCATGTGGACACAGGGCTCCCCCACTGTCTGCCAGTTTGTCTTTCTTGACCAGTTTCTGCATTTCCTGCTTTGTCTGTTTCTTTGTGTTTATATATTTTTTATTCTAGTTCACCATCCGGGGAGTAAAATAAAGCGCTCTGATTCCAGCTCTTCGATTTCCAGTCAGTCTCCCATAGGTTGGCTTTTAAGCTTTGTCCCTCTTGCCCACACCCCAGCCTGTTGAGAATGGCTTTGCTTCTTAAACTCTAGCACCTCTTGGCTCTGTGGTATCTGCTGCCTTTATGAATGCTTTGAAATAGCCAAACTATAGCTTTTCTAACTATTATAAGTTGACAGAGCATATAATATTCCTGTTGAGGCAGAACCTGTAGAATTTGAGTTTCTATTTAATAAGTAAATACTCACATAGCTTTATATGCCACACACTATTATAAGCACTTTAGAAACAGTAACACATTTATACCTCCATGAAGTGTAGATACTGTTATTATCTCCATTTTATAGAATAGGCAATTAAAGCATATAAAAGTTAAATAACTTGCCCAAGGATAGTCAAGTAATAAATGGCAGAGGCAGGATTCAAATCCAAGACAGTCTGGCTTGAGTCTAGAGTATGTGCTCCTGGCCAACATGCTGTGTCTCAGTAGCTAACATACCCAGCACCACCCTTTTTGTGTGTGCATTACTGGTTCTGCCTACATCATTAAATTATTAAGGCTTACTCATAAACTTAGCAGGAACGTTTATAGCAGTTATAGTAGCCTCTTTGGAAGTGCTTTATAGTCATATTCTAAAGCATCTAGATCTAAAGGGGTACAGTTCTTATATGAATTCAGATATGCCCATAAATAGACCCCCTTATTTTAACCCATTTTGTATTTACTCCAATAAACCAGAGTAATAGTTTTCATTAAGAGTTCCTTTTTTTGGGAGTTCCCTGGTGGTATAGTGGCTAGGCTTTGGTGCTGTCAGTGCTGCGGCCTGAGTTTGATTCCCCAGCCAGGGAACTACCCACATTAAAAAAAAACAAAAAAGAGTTCCTTTTTTAGGAAAATACTTAATTTTGAAAACCACCTATTCTGGTCACAACTAGAAAGGGTAAAAATCATATACCCTTAGAGGCTTAAAAACAAAACTTTTTATCACTCTTTCCCTTCATCTCCAGTTTATTCAGTTTTAGAATTTAATTATATTGCAAACTAATTTCCTTGACATAAATAAAAGTCCTCTTTTTTGTTTTAAATGAGGAGCAATATATGTGTATTTTAACTTCAACTCAGCAAAACAACCTTACTCCTTTCTAAATCTATTAATAAGATGTTTTTGTTTTTGTATCATGTATGATTGGACTAAACAAACACTGCATGTGACATTTTGGGATCTTTGGTTGCCTGTTTGCTGCCTGCTCTACTTGCTATAGTTATGATAACATTATGCTGCTGGCTAAGGAGAATACTGCTTGCTTTGTCTTTATCTTATTATCTAAAAATTAGAGACCCAAGGAACAGGGCCATCTAGTAACTATTTCCTATGAACACAGTAGCTTTTTTCAGCATCCCTTGGAGCACACAAGGTAAGGCTTTCCCCTGTACCTCTGCAGGAGTATCCTTCTAGAGCTCAGTAATCACCACACTTCCATTGATTGCAGAGTTGAGAACTCCCCAGTGATGGACAGAATGAGCTACTTCTATTCAAGTAAAAACTGTGCTAGGAGGTGAACACTGAAGGGAAAAGCCCAGGATAACTTTAAATGTGGCCCAACACAAATTCCTAAACTTTCCTTTGCCACTTTTTTCCTAGCTCATCAGCTATCATTATTGTTAGTGTGTTTTATGTGTGTCCCAAAACAATTCTTCCATTGTGGCCCAGGGAAGCCAGAAGATTGGACACCCCTGACTTAAGGGCTTGGGCAAATGTAGTAAGTGGTTTGGAAAGCCATGAATATCACAAAGAGAAAAGTTTCTTGAAACTAGGTTCCTGTGAGGGTTACTGTAGCGTCTAGACGTGCTGCTTGGAGGAGATTTTATTGTGTTCATTTGTGTTACATTTCCTTGGCTCTCTAGATAGAGAGTCTTATACGGAGGACAGTACAAAAATCTATGACAAGGTTATAATACCAGTGTTTATAGTCATTTCTCTCCTTTTGCACAGCTGTTTAAAAAAAGACAAAAGACATCTCAAAACAGCACACTGCTTTAGCCATATGCAGAAAAGTGAAAGTATTTAACTAGGTAGGTTCCTGGTTCTGTCAGAATGGGAGATTTCCATTCCTGAATCTATGCATGGCAAAGGAAATCATTATGTTTTGGGTGGAGATAAAAAGAATGCCCCTGCCTAAAGAATACGTATACCTTTGCCTCGGGTACTGTGTATGTTTCTGAGCATTAGACAGATTAGTTCCTCCAAATTTTAATGAAAATCTGGAAAAACTTTATTTGTGAAGATTTAAGACACAGTTTGGCCTAGAACTAATTTTTCTAAATTAGACTAAAATACACATAATATAATATTTACCATCTTAATCATTTTTGTGTTCAGTAGCATTAAGTACATTCACATTGTTTTGCTATCATCACCATCACCCATCCATAGAACTCTTTTCATCTTATAAAACCAGAACTCCACCCATTGAGCAACAGCTCAGAACAGAATTCTAACAGGACTGTTCCAAGTAACATCAGGTGGCCAGCATAAATCCCTTAGAAAGTGATGTCCTCTTTGGTAGTTGAAAAACTGAATTTGAAATGCCTACCTTCAGGGTCTGGTCCCGAAGATGTGGTCTTGGAAAAAAACCAAAAAAAAAAATCATGATCAAATGCATGTTTCTTTACTGCTAGGGCTCTCCTCAGGGAAATGTATACAGCATTTAAGTCAACACCTTTTTGTAGGAAACACCTCTAAAACCTCAGTTTGGGAAGTTCTGCTGTTAGCACTGAAATACCATGGAAGGATTGTGAGTGGTTGACAGATAACAGATTTTTATTGAGAAATTCAGTCTGGGGAACGAGGAGTGTGGGAGGGACGGGGAATAAGATGAGAACCCAGGAGGCCTGTTGGAAGCCTGTTACAGGCGCCCAGGTGGGA
>PVJL010001963.1:104168-218879 GCA_004026885.1 Lyroderma lyra | reverse complement strand
GAAGTAACAAAGACTCTGAACAACCAAAAAACAAACGACAAAATGGCCACAGGAAATCTTCATTTATCAATTATCACCCAAAATGTAAATAAACTAAATCCACCATTAAAAAGCACAGAGTAGCTGACTGAATTAAGAAAACAAAACACGGGGGGGGGAGGTTCCCTTGTGGTGTAGTGGCTAGGCTTTGGTGCTCTCACCGCCGCAGCCTGGGTTTGATCTCCACTCAGGAAACCAACCAAAAAAACCAAAAAAAACCCCAAAACATATCTATATGTTGTCTCCAAGAGACACGCTTTAGCCACAGGACAAACACAGTCTCAGAGTGATAGGGTGGAAAACAATACTCCAAGCAAATGGCATCCAAAGAAAAGCAGGAGTAGTCATACTTAGTATCTGATGAAACAGACTTCAGGATAAAAAAGGTAATGAGACACAAAAATGAACATTTCATAATGATAAAAGGGAAAAGTACAACAAGACATGACACTCATCAATATATATGCTCCCAACCAGGAAGTAGCAAAATTTATAAAGCAACTACTTAACGATCTAAAAGGTGAAATTGACAGAAATACAAGCATAGCAGAAGACCTAAATACCCGCTTGACTGTCATGGACAGATCATCCAAACAGAAAATAAATAAGAAAATATCAGCTCTAAATGATATATTACAACAACTGGACATGATTGACATTTAAAGGACACTTCATCCTTCAACACAAGACTATACATTCTATTCTTTTTAAAAAAAATAAAATAAAAGACACTACGGTGTCTTTTATTTTTTACACCCATCACGCCATGAATTCATAGGGAAAGGGTTCCAGTAGCTCCAGCTCCTTTCTGTTGGTTCTCATGTGTGCTTCTCTGGGCTGAACAGGCTGACACTTCACCTGTACTCAGGTGCCCTTCTCTTGGGCTTCCTTCTTTTTTTTGATCATTTTCCTTCACACGTTTCAGGAAGCTGGCTTAGCTCTTAGAGTGCTTAATGTGCTCAATACGTACATTAATTCTCTTGGCGAGAATCTTACCATTAACTTGTTTATTGACAACAATGCCAACCTATGCATACTATCCTAGTGCACATGGAACATTCTCAAGGATAGACAATATGCTGAAACATAAAACTAGCCTCAGTAAATCCAAGAAAATTGGAATCATACGAAGAGTATTCTTAGACTACAAAGCTTTGAAATACAAGATCAACTGGAAAACAAAACAAAAAAGAAGGCAAAATAAACCACATACAATATATGCATGGAGATTAAACAACATGTTATTAAAAATGACTGGATCAAAGAAGAAATAAAAGAAGAGATTAAAAATACACAGAAATTAAGGACAATGAAAACACAACGTATCAGAATAATTGGGACACAGCAAAAGCAGTATTAAGAGGGAAATTCATATCATCACAGGCTTATCTCAAGAAACAGAAAAAGAATAAGTAAACAACTTGTTTAAAAAACTAAAAAGAGAACCAAAAAAGCCCAAAGCCTGTAGAAGGAAGGAAATAATAAAAATTAGAACAGAACTAAATAAAATAGAAAACAGAAAAATTACAGAGAAAATTAATGCAACAAAGAGCTTGTTTTTTGAAATAATAATATTGACAAACCACTAGCTAGGCTCACCAAGGGGCAAAAGAAAAACCACAAATAACCAAAATTAGAAATGAAAAAGGAGAAATTACCACTTATACCTCAGAAATACAAGGATCATAAGAAAATATTATGAAAAACTATACACCACAAAATTTAACAATCTTGAAGAAATGGACAAGCTTCGAGAAACATAGAGTCTACCTAGACTGAACCAAGAAGAACGGGAAAATCTAAATACACCAAACAACAGTAAGGAAATGGAAAGGATCATCCAAAACCTCCCCAAAGGCAATAGCTCAGGACCAGACAGTCTCACCAATGAATTTTATCAAGCATTCAAAGAGGAACTAATGCCTATTCTCCTCAAACTCTTCCAAAAAATTGAAGATAAGGCAATACTTCCCAATTCTTTCCATGAGGCCAACAGAACCCTAATACCAAAGCCTGGTAAGGATAATACAAAAAAAACCCCAAAAACTATAGACCAATATGTTTGATGCCCACAGATGCAAAAATCCTAAATACTAGCAAACAGAATACAACAATGCATTGAAAAGATTACATAGCACAATCAAATGGATTCATCCTACAAATGCAAGGATGGTTCAACACACAAAATCAATGTGATACACCACATAAACAAACTAAAAGATAAAAACCATATGATTATGTCAATTGAAGCAGGAAAAGCATTATGACAAGATACAACATCCATTTATGATCAAACACTGAATAAAAAAGGAACAGAAGGAAAATACCGCAACATAATAAAGGCCACATATGACAAACCCTCAGCTAATATCATACTGAAGGGGAAAACTAAAGCCTAGTCTCTTAAAATCAAAACACAGGGATGTCCCCTGTTGCCACTGCTATTCATTATAGTACTGGAAGCTCTAGCCAGAGCAATCAGCCAAGACAAAGGAATAAAAGGCATCCAAATTGGGAGAGGAGAAGTTAAACTGTCACTTTTTGCAGATAACATGATCCTTTTTATAGGAAATTCTAAAGACTCCACCAAAAAACTATTAGAAATGATAAACAAATACAGTAAAGTTACAGGATATAAAAATCAATGTATTAATACAAAAATCAATTGCATTTCTATATACCAACAACGAAACATCAGAAAAAGAAATGAGACAAACAATACCTTTTGTGATTGAAACAAAAAGAATAACATACCTGGGAATAAACTTAACAAAGAACATGAAGGACTTATATACTGAAAATTATAAGACACTATTAAAAGAAATTAAAGAGACACAAAGAAATGGAAAGATATTCCATGCTTATGGACTGGAAAAATCAACATATCTAAAATGGCTATATTAGCCAAAGCGATATACAGATTTAACACAATTCCCATCAAACTCCCACATTCTTTCAAGAAATAGATAAAAGAATCATCAGATTCACATGGGACCACAAAAGACCCCGAATCACCAAAGCAATCCTACATAAAAATAATAAGGCTGGGAGTTCCCTGATGGTATAGTGGCTTAAGGCTTCGGTGCTGGCGCTGTCAGCGCTGTGGCCTGGGTTCGATTCCCAGCCAGGGAGCTACCCACATACCAAAAAGCAAAATTAATTAATTAATTAATTAATTAATTAATAAGGCTGGAGGCATCACACTGCCCAATTTCAATCTATACTACAAAGTATCAACAATCAAGATAGGTTGTATTGGCAGTAAAACAGACACACAGACCAATGGAACAGAATTGAAAACCCACAAATAAACCCACAAATATATTGACAGATAATTTTCAACAAAGAAGCAAAATATATACAATGGGGAGAAAAAGCCTCTCAGTAAATGGTGCTGGGAAAACTGGAAAACCACATGCAAAAGAATGAATCTGAACTGCGAACTGTCACCACATACCAAAATTAACTCTAAATAGATTAAAGACCTCCACATAAGAAACAAAACAATAATCTGTATAGAAGAGAACATTGGTATTAAACTTATAGACAGACCTAGGGCTCAAGGAGGACTTTTGAACCCGACCTCAAAGGCAAGGGAAGTAAAAGCAAAAACAAGTGAATAGGACTCTATCAAACTAAAAAGCTCTGCACAGCAAAGGAAACCATCAACTAAGCAAAAAGACAGCTAACCAAATGGGAGAAAATATTTGCACACAATGCCTCTGATAAGGGGCTCATATCTAAAACATATAAAGAACTAGTACAACTCAAAAAAAACTAACCCAATTAAAAAGTGGGCAGAGGACCTAAACAGACACTTTTCCCAAGAAGACATACAAATGGCCTACAGACATATGAAAAAATGCTCAACTTCACTAGCTATTAGGAAAATGCAAATCAAACCACAGTTAGCTACCACCACGCACCTGTTCAAATGGCTATAATCAAAAAGACAAGGAATGACAAGTGTTTGAGTAGGTTTGGAGAGAAAGAAACCTTCATATACTGCTGGTGGGAATGCAAATAGGTACAACCACTATAGCGGACAGTATGGAGGTTCCTCAAAACATTAAGAATAGATTTATCATATGACCTGGAAATCCCACTTCTGGGTATCTATCCAAAAAATTTGAAAACCTTAGTTCACAAAGATATATGCAACCCAATGTTCATAGCAGCACTATTCACAGTGGCCTAATCAAAGCGTCCTTTGACAGACAGCTGGCTAAAGAAGCTGTGATACATATACACAATGGATTATTACTCAGCTATAAGAAAAGATGAAATAGGGCCATTTATGATAACATAGATGGACCCTGAAACCACCATGCAAAGTGAAATAAGCGAGACAGAAAAAAACAAGAACCATATGATTTCACTCACTTGTGAAACACGAAGCTAAAAGCAACAAAGCAAGAAATACCAATGGAAATGATCAATAGTTTAGTGGTTATCTAAGGGTACGAGGGAGAAGGACAGGAGCAGAGGGAGGAGGAGTCAAATACATGGTGATGGAAAGAGAACTGACTCTGGGTGATGAACACATAATGCAACACATAGATGATGCACTGTAAAATTGTACACCTGGGACCTATGTAATTTTTACTAATGAATGTCACCCAAATAAACCTAACAATAAAAAGAAAAAAGAAAAAAAGAAAGAGGGGTGGAAAAGAATGAGATAACAGTCTTTAGAAATTCTAAATAAGTGCTATTTGACGAGGAAAGAGGAAGAATCTTGATTTGGTTGTACTCAAATGAAAAGTGACCATGTTTCCTCTGTTCTCTTGGAAATACGGGACAGCTCCAGTGATAGTACAAGGCTGGAGGTGCAGAAATTTATCAGGAGAGAGAGAAAAGGTCGTTTAATTGCTTTTACTGAGCAATCTTTCAGTCCAGAATATATGTACATTTTATATGTTACATTTGATAGTCTATTTTGTGGTCTGTCATTATGAAAACTGTTTTGAGGATATGAAGGCAATAATAGCTAAAGTATCTGCCACCTCATTTTAGGATTAAGTCAGGTGATCTGGCTGGTTAGATGAGCTTCAGGTCATTGGCCAAAAGTAAATTTATCAAAAATCATTTTATGTAAAGGCCAATTCACTGAATTCACGTTAACTCTATAGTTGATAGGATTTGTCTTCATAATACTATCTAAAAGAATGTTCAATTTGCTTGTCCTAACTCCCTACTACTCTCACCAGAGACTGAGAGGCAGAGAAAAGGAGTAGGCCTAAAGTCTTCAAATTTCCTACTAATACATTCATTGCAATTATATTCATAAATATGAAAATTTCTTCTCTGTCCACCTCCTCAACAGCAGCAAGGAATTGGAGCAGAAACAAGCTGAACATTCTTTTAAATGTTAACTAAAAACATAAAAACTGATCAACTAGTTCTGGTTAAAAAAAATAAATTCAAAGAATTGCCATTTGGTGAAATGGACTGCTTCTGCTAAGTAAATGTACCTTTCTTCCCTCACAATTATACGAATCCCTCTTGAAGCTACACCTTAATGAAAGAGTACTATTCTATCAGACTGAAAAGGTTCATTCTTCTGTCTACAAATAACTCCAGTCGCCTTGTAAATCTTGAGGAAATAGTTTCTTTAAATGAAAATTAAGGAAACAAAGATTTTATGTAGCTTGCTGTGCTGAAAGACTGTGAAAATAGAATCCTGAACCAAGAGATTGTATAAAAAACTGACATTTTCATGCTTCAAAGAAAACTGTTATCTCTGAATGTGACAGAAGCCATTTTTTCACACTGTTAGTATTTCAAAATTATTGTTTCTTTTTAAGCATCATTTTATCTTTACAATTGTGACCTTTCCTCTTTGTATTTCAGGTTATAGCAATAATTATGAATTGTCAATAATTATTTCAAATACTAAACATACTTAATTGAAATAGCTACTAACAGCTGAACACTATTAATTAAATATACATTATATAGAACTTAGATGTCTTAAACAGAAATGCGATTGTTTATATTATCCCCCAATACTAAAATTTACATATTTAAGATGTTAGAAAATTTTTATTTACTTTTGAGTATTAAAGATTTCTAATTCATTTTCCATTTTCTTTTTTATTGCAGCATTTATTCATTGAGTGAAATAATTTCTGTAGTGATTATGTATATTCTCTAGACGCTTTGGAATGGCAAACATTATACAAATGGGAATAATATAAAGTATTTCCTGGGCTCCAATTATTAATCTACAGAGAGAAGTTAGTGTTTAGATTCCCATTTTTTAAAAACAAATTTTGGGACAATAATACATTAGTACTTAACAATTCATATGTACTCAGATAACTTTGTACAAAATAGCTAATCTAATATGGTATACTGCTATAGGAATATTCCCATCATAACTTTTGATGTTCAACCTGGGAGCCAGTGGAGGTTTGGAGTCACACAGCCCTGTATACCATCTTTGCCACTTATTAGTTGTACAACTGTGGGCAAGTTATCAAACTTTTCTGAGGCTTGAATCCCTTATCTAATAGAATCTGTGGGAGAATTAAATACAATGACATGTGGCACATTGCCTGACCCAGTCAGAGGTTATCAGATGCTACTGTTATATTCAATGAGCCAACGACAACACACACGCAGAATTACCCAAATCAAAATTATATTAACTCAGGGGTGTCCAATCTTTTGGCTTCCCTGGGCAACACTGGAAGAATTGTCTTGGGCCACACCCAAAATGCACTAACACTAACGATAGCTGATGAGTTTAAAAAAAAATCTCATGATGTTTTAAGAAAGTTTATGAAATTGTATTGGGCTGCATTCAAAGTTGTCCTGGGAAGCATGCCTCCCGCAGGCCACACATTGGACAAGCTTGATATAAATAGTCTCTAGTTGGTTTTCAACACATGTTTGGAAGAAATTCTTCCAGAAATTTATATAAGGAAATTATTCAATGGAAGGTTAATATCTGATGCACAAAGATTATAATTACAATGTTATTTAAATAATAAATTAAAGTAAACCCAAATGTTCAAAGTAAGAGACTGATTATATTATGTATAGCCTGCAGATGGAGCATAAGGCAACAACAAAAAATTGGCAATGTACACAGCAATATGAAAAGTGTGAAAAATATATCATCAGTACATTCTGATTACAATTCTATAAAATTTATATGTTTATGGAGGGGGGACTAGAAGGGAATACACAAAACAGTGAAGTTGTGTAAGGGTGGTAGAATTATGTATTATTTTATCACCTATCTTCCATAGTTTTAATATTTTTTATTAAAAATAAAAGTTATACTATTCCTTTAAAAATTTGAGTGCCAAGATAATTCCATAAATAAAAAAGAATAGCTTTTTTAACAAATCGTGCTGAGACAACTAGATATTCACATGCAAAATAATAAAATTAGGCCCCTATGCCTGCCATACACAAATATTAACTCAAAATGAAAGAGCTTAAACTATAAAACTCCTAGGAGAAAACTTAGGAATAGATCCTCATAGCCTTGAGTTAGGCAATACTAAAAGACTAAATGATAAACCTAATATAAGTTAGACTATTTAAAAATTTTAAACTTTTGTACTACAAATGATACCATCAACAAAGTAAAAACAAACCACAGAATAAGACAAAGTATTTGCAAATCATGTATCTAATGAGGGACTGGTATCCAAAATATATAAAGAACTACTACAACTCAATACTAAGACTACCAAGTAGAATTTGAGTAGATATTTCTTCAAGGAAAATATGAGATCTGACAATTAAATTCATGAACTCATCCTAGAAAAAGTGCTACATACATCACTGCTGAATATCATTATAGTCACCTTCAGAATTCTCCCCTTGAGAAGCTGCACACTGGCACCAGTGCCTAGTACACCCTTCAAAGCAATTTTGGAATTCTTTATCTGGAATGGCCATCAGAGCTGTCATCATATTACCCTTGATGTCCTGAACATCATCAAAATGTCCTCCTTTCAACATTTCCTTTACCTTTGGGTAAAGAAAAAAGTCATCGGGGACCAGATCAGGTGAATAGGGAGGGTGTTCCAATACAGTTATTTGTGGACTGGCTAAAAACTCCCTCACAGACAGCGCCATTGTGAGCTGGTGCATTGTTGTGATGCAAGAGCCATGAGTCAGTGAAAAATTCAGGAGGTTTTCATCTCTTTCACACAGTCTTTTTAGCACTTCTAAATAGTAAACTTGGTTGACTGTTTGTCTAGTTGGTACAAATTCATAATGAACAATTCCGCTAATATCAAAAAAGTTTAGCAGCATCGTTTCGACTCTTGATTTGGACTGATGGAACATTTTTGGTCATGGAGAATTGGCTGACTTCCATTGTGTACTTAGACACTTTGTTTTAGGATTGTATTGGTACACACCCATACTTTATTGTCAGTAATAACATGGCCCAAAACATCATCTTGCCTCTCCAAAAGGACTTGGCAAAGGAATTGGCAAAATTTGACTCCTTTGCTTTTGTTCATCAGTGAGCTCCTTTGGGACCATTTTTGCACACATCTTTCTCGTGCCAAGATGCTCAGTTAAGATTTTCCTGTTTCTCCATTGATGTTTATTTGGTCTGCTATGTTCTCAGTCAGCCGATGATTTTGACACACAATTCGAGGAATTTTTGCAATGTTTTCATCAGTTTTGCTCATTACTAGCTGCCCTGACTTCTCTTCATCCGTGATGTTTTCTCTCACCTCTAAAAAACGTTTAATCCATTTGTACACTGCTGTTTTCTTCATGGCATTATCCCTGTAAGCTTGTACTAACATGTTCCTGACTTCACTTCCACTCTTGTCGAGTCTAACAAGAAATTTAATTTTGTTTGTTGCTCTAATTCAAGCTCCAACAGTCTCACAACAGCACACAAAAACACACAACAATAATGAACAGCACACAAAAACACACAACAATAATGAACACCACTCAGCAAGACACCACCACACGTCAAAACAAACATAGCTGTGAGACACAGATACAATATTTCAGGTTAGAAAATAAAGTTATACTGAGTAGTCAGATGCTTTCTTAATTTCACCTATATTGGACTTTAATTCTCCTCTACTAAGTGATTTGTTATTACAGCATAAAGACTGTTATCCTTGACAGAAAATATAAAAAGCAAAGTAGAAGCTGTTAATATTAAGTAGGCATACATCCTCCTTATTCTTGTTTCTGAATTGTAAAAATTTCAAATTATCTTTAGTGTATTTCCCACATCTATGAATTCTTGATTTTAGCTTTTCTCACACACTTAAACTTTTGTGTCACTTTTCAATACTCATCTTATATAAACATTCTTTTAAAACCTGAGCTAAGATTGTTCCAAGTGGAGTACAAGTAGTTTTAATTGTTTTTGCCCTTTAAAAAACTCACTGTTATCATCTATATGATTAGGGGGTTCCCTGGTGGTGTAATGGCCAGGCTTCAGCGCTCTCAACGCTGCAGCCTGGGTTCGAGTCTCAGCCAGGGAACCACCCAAATAAATAAATAAATAAATAAATAAATAATCTATATAATTGTATAATTTTGCAATTATTTTTGAGTGCTTCCCAACTTTTCTAGTCTCGGGCCATAAGGCTATACCTATGTATTTTACTTTTGTTCACTTTTTAAAGTTTTCTTCCTACAATCTAGACTATGTGTGTATGTGGCTACTTCTAGAATTCTCCACCCCAGCTATAAAAAACTCTATATCACCGTTGTCTGCAAAGGTTTCTTTCATTCCTACCAACCAAGCAATTCTTCATTGGCTATAAACAGATCCAGAGCAACAGTACCCTTCACTGCATCCTTTACCACTCCCTATATTATTTTTACTAGATAAATATTTAAAATACAGTAAGTAGAAAATTTTTAAATATTTCTGAAATTGGGGGTTCCCTGGTGGTGTAGTGGCTAGGCTTCGGAGCTCTCAACGCCATGGCCTGGGTTCAATTCCCAGCCAGGGAACTACCAAAAAAAAAAAAATTTTCCGAAATCTCACCATCCAAAGAAAAATCATTGCTAATAATTTGGTATAAATCCTTCAAGACTTTTTCTCATACAAATGTGTAAATATTTTCCCCTTACATTCCAAGAGAGAAAAAGTCAGCAAGGCAAGAATTTGTCAAACACCTACTATTATGTTTTAAATGAACTTGGTTGGCCATGAAGCCTGCTAAGAAACCTGCCCTTTTGTTTATATGTTTTGCTATCTAAAAAATATCTACCTTTACTACAACTGTTTATCAATCTTATATTTATGCTCTAGCCAACTATATCTACCATCAATTTAAGCATTTTAACAAAATTAGAACTCCCTTCAAAACACACCAATCTTCCTAATTGTAAGAGTTTAGTTATTAGCACTAATGACTAGATATATCAATTTCAAGAAGCTAAATATAATAGTATCCAATACAAAAATTAATTCAATGAATAAACATAAAAACCTATACTCAGAGTGGGTTAGGGAGGGGAGAAAGGGGAGGGGGTGGGAGAGAGGGGGGGAAGCTAAATATAAGGTGATGGAAAGAGAAGTCACATTAGGTGGTGAACTTATTACACATCAAGTTGACAATGCACTGTAGAATTGTATGCCTGAAACTTATGTAGTCCTTGCTAACAGATGTCACCCCAATAAGTCTAACAATAAAAATGAATTAAAAAAAAAAGCTATACTCAGAGAAAAATACATGAAAATAGATGAGGAGGATTAACTATACCCTTTAAAAGTAACACAAATCCCAGAAGCCATAAAGAAAAAAAAAATAGCTGATCTGATTAAGTTATAAAAATTTAAACTTCTATATAAAAAAGATTCCATAATAAAGTTTCAAAAGATAATTTATAGACTGGGAAAAGCCATATACAATACACTATACTCAAGAGACCACTATCCATAATATATACAGATTTCCTACAAATAATAAATACAAAAGCCCACAAAGTATATAAACAAGCATTAATAGAAGAAATACCAATCCCAACAAGCATAAGGAAAGATGCTAAACTAATATATTTAAATTAATCAGATATTTTTAGCTCATCAAATTGGCAAAAATCAAGGTTTAAAACATCCAGTGTTAACACCATGGGGACACCTGTCTCTCATATACTACTGGAGTTAATGCAACCTGATATAAACTTTCTGAAAAGTAATTTGAATTAAATTTTTTAAATTTGCATACCTTATATTCCAAATACCTCAATTACAGGAATTCATTCTACAATAGTATTTGCGGATGTGCACAAAGGTATATGTATAAGAACAGAATGGCAATGGCAGCATTCTTTATAATACAGGGTCTGGCAGAAGTAACACCGGACTTGAGTTATGATTTTATTACAAAATCGTAACTATACATGATTATAACTTTGTAATAAAAGATCCTTATTTGTGTAACCATAAGTATGTATGGTTATGATTTTGTAATAAAATCATAGCTAAAGTCTGGGAGTTATTCCTGCCATGCCCTATGTACAAAAGCAACACAAATTCTCATCAATATGGAAAAGTTAAGTTATGATCTACTTATAATGGGGTACTAGGCAGTAGAGAAAAGAATGGGGTAAACCTCAATCTGTTGATATGAAAAGCTATCCATGATTAAAGTATTTAAAAGTTGTAGTGACGGGCAGACAGTTGCCCTCATACCGTTTTCTCACCCACCAGCACAAAAAGTACATGCAACCAGGCACAGCGTTTGCATGTCATTTCTAGAGTTTCCATAGCACAAGCTCCCGATCCCATTTGCGGTAATGAGAAAAGCTCACAACAACAATTCCTGCCACTTCTCTCCTATTGTTCTCGTTTGGAAATGGGCTATAAAACTTTACCACCTCATCATTATAGATCACTTTAAAAAAATAAAATAAAATAAAATAAAATCTAAAATAAATAAATAAATAAACAAATAAATAAATAAAAGTTGTAGAATGATCTTTTGTTTTGGAAAAAAATTGTATATATAGATATACAGGGTCCAGCAAAAACAATGCCTCTTTTTTGTGAGCTGGTAATCTATTCCAAACCTTTTATTATAAAATCAAAAGCATGTACTTGTATAACATAATATCACACTCAAGCACACTTTAGGTGACATTTTATGTGAAATGTTTAAAATGCTATCCATCTCACATGAGACATTCACATACAGAGTCCAGCATTACTTCTGCTGGACCTTGTATATTGATATTGATATAGCAAATGAATGCATAGAAAAACCTGAAAGTCATTTTCAACATACAGATGTATCAAATCCACATGTTGTACACTGTAAGCCTACACAAGATATGTGTCAATTATATCTCAATAAAGCCAGGGAAAAAATTAACAAAACATGAAATGCTCAGAACTGTTGTAAGAAAAATTATTAAATTCTACTGAGGGCCACAAAAATAAATTTAATAATTTGAGAACGCATCTTATCTTTACATGAAAAAAAATGTGAAAGGATATACATTAAACGATATAAAAAAACTTTTCTATTTTAACACTTTAGTAATAACTATTAAAACCACATGAATTACTTAGGTAAATATGTTCATACACATTTTTAAATACTTATACCTACTAGCAAAAAAATTTCAAAAGAACAAAATCTGTCCAATAAAAGAGGAATAACTTAATTGCAGAATACTCATACAAGAAAATAGTACTTTTTCAAATGCAGGTTACAACCCATTACTGAGATGCAAAATCAGTTTGAATGGATGTGACAGGCTTATTTCAAAAAATAAAATACAAAAAAAAAAATTAATACATCTTAGTAATTACTGCCTTACAACTTGCTATAATAATATGTGTAATCTTAATCACAAAGTAAACTGTATTTACTACTGTGGATTTTAAGCAAAACTGCACTTAGACACTTAACAACTTTAACATTACATTTTCAAGGAATATTTAATGATTTTAAAAAATGCTCACTTGAAAGTGTTAAATGAAAAAAGCAGGCAACAAAACTATGTAAGAGGGATTTCTGGAGAGTATCCAGCTATGTAATATGAAAAACAGAGGCACTTATGGCTAGATTTTTTCCCAACAGCCCTCGTATGTACACATGTAAGTACATATGAGCTCAATTTAGTCATAAATATATCACAAATAAAAGGACTAGAGCAAAATATTTCTAAGAATAGCTATTTGAAGTGGCAATTTTTCTTTTCTTTCATGGAGTTTCAAACATTCTCACAATAAACGTGTCTTTTATTTGATCAGAAATTAAGATGCTGATTATGTGCTCACCACCCAGAGTCAGTTCTCCTTCCATCACCATGTATATGGAAGGGGAGCTGACTCTGGGTAAACACACAATACAATATATAGATGATGTATTATAGAATTGTATATTTTAAGCCTATATAATTTTACTAACCCCAATAAATTTTATGAAAAACTAAAGACTGTGTAATTGGACAGTTATGTCCATAGAATGCAAATTATATAAAAATATTATAAGAACATGATCAATGATTTTGCTGAACCAATGGAAAAAAACTTAAAAAACACATAACAAAAACTAAAAATAAAATGCTTTAATAAGCATGTTAATGCTTTAAGGCAGCGGTTCTCAACCTGTGGGTCGCGGCCCCTTTGGGTGTCTAATGACGCTTTCACAGGGGTCGCCTAAGACTATCGGAAAACACATATCAGATATTTACATTACAATTCATAACAGCAAAATTACAGTTATGAAGTAGCAACGAAAATAATTTTATGGGAGTCACCACAACATGAGGAACTGTATTAGGAAGGGTGAGAACCACTGCTTTAAGGAATGTTAATTGCTGTGTATATATTATCACAATAAAAATGTGCAACCTATATTCATTAATGAAGTTGGACGATTAATTTCATGAACTTATCTTAGAAAAAGTGCTACATACCTCACTGTTGAATATCATTATGGTCACCTTTGAAGCACTCCCCTTGGAAACCTATATACACACATCAGTACCCAGTCCACCCTTCAAAGCCATTTTGGAACTCTTTTTCTGGACTAGCCATCAGAGCTGTTGTCATCCCCCAAAAATCTGACAAGTTCGTGAACTCGCCAACATGAGCTAACATTGGCAGCATTATACAAACAACTCAGTAAGGTGTTACAGCAATTTTTCTAGGATGAGTTCATGAAATTAATTGTCCAATCACATATTCATCAAGTACTTACTGAAAACCTACTATGTACTAAACATTCAGTATTCTAGGTATTGAAGATAAGATGATGAACAAAACAAAGTCCTTGCCTTTATGGAGCTTATTTTCTAATAGGAAACTCTATATAGAATAAGCAAATATGGAATGACTTCCTTGTACAGTAAATTAAAATTCTATTTATTTGAAAAGTAGGACATTATCCTTCTTTTCAACAGTTATTAAGTATCTTATGCACTTCTTAAAGGTACTTGTTAGACACCTCTCTGAACTGTGCTTGACTCTTAGCTATCAGGTAAAATAGTATGTTAGTAGCATACCAAATTTTCAACTTAAATTTTAAAAAACTTAAATACTTAGAGTAAGTTTCATAATGATGTAAAACTTAGAAAAAATATTTGGTTCATAAAACAATGTTCGTTCTTTTCTACTATTAGTAAAATGACAAAATATAGAGCAAAAAATAAAAATATAAGAAATATGTTTTCCCATGTAAAATTAGTGACCCTTCTTCTAGGAGTCCCACAGATAATTCAATGTTCATACTTCTTTTCAATTTACTAATTATAAATTTGCATTAAAAATATCCTAATGTGCTATTAAGAGCCTCATAATTGGGCACACCCATGATTCAAGATTTCTATAGTCCACTTCCACTTTCTGGAACCCTTTATTCTAAGGGTAAAAAAAAACTCTCTTCTTTATTTTCCATTCTAAGTTTCTCTCTAATTTAGGTCTCCTCTTTTTCTGAGCTGTCCTGATTATAATAGAGACTGATGGTATTCAATTAAATCTTTTAAACAAGTTAGTGTTTTGAAGGGACAGATTTTTAAACACAATTAACATATTAAAACAGTCTAATATACGAGGGCTGTCCAGAAAGTATTCAGCCATGTAATATGAAAAATAGAGGCATTTATGGCTGGATTTTTTTCTGGACAGCCCTTGTATAGCATTCATGAGTTAGATGTTTTTTTCAAGGTGGTTAAACCATCTTCAGTATTTGTTTACTGAAACAACAACATTAATGATACCTAACATGACCCATATGTAGAATCAAAAATAAGGAAATAACACAGATAAAGGACAAATAGGGAAATAACACAGATAAAGGACAAAAAAAACACAGAAACATCAATAAAAAATGCACTCTTTTTGTAGGAAAAAACTTCAGTAAGCTTCTCAAAAAGTATATTACTAAATATCTTTTATATATAATATTTAAATTCATTAGTATGCAAATTTATTTCATTTTAGTTCATAAAAATCTGTTAAGTGTTCCAATAGCTTCCGAAAACTAAAATTACTCAATTTTCACTGGGTCAGTCAGTGCTGAAGATGTGAATATTTGCCCCAGACACTTTTTTCTTTTTACTACAAATGATTGCCCATTGCCATCACTAACACCAAAAATGACATGCTAAGACAATCTTCAGACATCTAACTAATTTTAAGAAACCTGGATATTACTACATAGAATCAGTAAAAGTAGGAATAGCATTAAGACAATTCAAAAAAGATAATGTTCAGATGTAGATTGAATTTGTTTAAAATTCTTACTTGGAAACATTTGCCATCTATTGCTAGAAAATCTTCCTGATAAAGACTAAGACAAAGTCAAAATAACTGCTAGTTTAAAAAAATAACATTATTGTAGAGTAGTTAAGAGTGCTGACTCTGAAGCTACACTGTATAGGTTCATATCCTAGTCACTTACCGGGTGTGTGAACTTAGACAAATTTCTTACTCAGTGAATGACTCAGTGTCTTTACCTATAATGTGTGGTTGATAACAGCTGCCGATTTCATTCGATTGTTGTGAGAACTAAATAAATTAATATATACACAGTACCAGGACCAGTGTTCTATTATAAGCATTTCTTATCTTATTATTATTATAAAAATAGTTTAAGCTTATAAAATTACTGTGTATCACAGAACTGCATAAATGAAGATCTATACTAGACTTTCTTCTACAGCTTATCCTAGCCCTGTCAACAGCAACAATGCATAAAACAATATAGTTGGCATTTTATCAACAATTTCATATTTTTAAAAATTACAGATAAAACATTTACATGCAAGTAAATCTAAAATACAATGTGCTGTTAAAGATGAGAAATATGTATTGTTAAATGCTATCTAAAACACACTATTTCTTACAATAAAACTATTAGTCATAAGCTATATTATAGAAATTCATGTCCTAAAAGACATCTATGCATACAGTAATATAAAAATGTGCAAATAAGAATGTTCACTGTATCTTTTCTTAATCTTTAATTATAAAACCATGGTGCTTTACTTCAAATGCATTCATAGAAAATGTTCAATATTCAAAATTATTTACAGCTAAATATGCTTTTGAACACTGCAAGTTCTAAAATACTAAACACTAATCTTTACTGACATATAAAAACTGCATTGAAAATACCTTCATGTTCATTTTTCTATAGTTTACAAAATGTTATTTTTTAACATTAAGCATATCTGGAAATTCATGTAAATTCTACTTTAATTTGGATTCTTACATTCTCCCTAATTCAGTGAGTTCTCAAACTTACATGTGTATCATAATTACCTAGATTTTTATTCAAAAATACATCTTTATTCAAAGATTCCCAGAATCCACAGATTCAGTAGGTGTGGACAGAGGCACAGGAACTTGTATTTTTAACAGTATATTCGGATGATTCTGAAGTAGATGATTCAAGTCCAACACTTTAAAAACACTGCTCTAATGATTGAGTTTATGATATGGATGCTATGCTTTAATTCATTAAATATTAGCTCAGTGCCTATATCTACAAAGCTTAGTGCTGTAGATCAAACACAAATTTTGCTTCAAAGAAGACACATACAATTAATAGAGGAGGTAAGGCCTGCATTCAAATGACATAATAAAAAGAAATTATTGAATGTCTTTTATAAAGGTACAGATAAAATACTGGGGAGTTCAGGAAAGGGAATAATTATTGCCTGTTGACCTCACAGAAATTCTAGTAGGAGACAGTGTTTGAAATGAAATTGGTAGAAGGCTGTCTCTTTAGATTGTAAAGATAGAAAAAGTTAATAATACTCTCCCTGAATGATAAACATGTCTAGTGATAAACATTACTCTTTAAAACTCAGGAAAACCATTCTCTATGTCCTAAATTTTATATGTTGACTTAAAATTTAAAATATGGGTCATGGTCCTATATTGTCCTATTTATCAGTCCAGCAGCTTGATGTGCTTCTATTTTTCTGGACATGTCCCTGAAAGGATCTGTTTCAGTACTTTTAAGTGAATTTATTCTCTGAAAGATAAGGTCACACTATTGACATTGATACAGAGAGACAAACTTATCCTTTCATAAATGTTTAGGAAGTCAATAGGATTTAAATGTGGTTGAAAAGAGAAGATTTTAGGTAGGCTGACTAGATGTACCATTTTAAATGGGACAGAAAATATGGTACCAACCCATTTGAAATGATACATATGGTCAGCCTATTGACACCTTGAATTTAGCCCAGTGAGACTAGGCTGACAATATGTATTGTTTGAAACAGGACAATACCAATTTTTTGTCCTATTTAAAACAGTATGTCTGGTCAGCCTAACTTTAGGCAATCTTCAGTTCTAAAATCTCCAAACAGATTGGCCTGAGGTAGCACTGATGAAAGAAAAATGATCAGAAAACAGAGAGAGAGAAAAATTTTACAATTTAAAAACCACTGTTCTAAAAGCCAAATAAGACAAATTAGAAGGCAGAAGAAACAAGTATAGGCTTTTCTGTTTCCTGATTATATTGCATTTTGTTTAACATTAATGGCATTTCTATGGCTTGTAGTTCTAAAAATCTCAGTATCTTCTCAGAGATGCAGTGAATACAGGGCCCAAAATTGACTGAATGAATTAATGAATGTCTTTTGGGTTATTTCTCCAGTCTTTCTTGCAGGCTTACCCTCCTTTATCCAGAGAAATAACCAAAAAAAAAAGTCCAAAATGGACTATGGTCTTTCATTTCCATGCCTTTCTTTGCACATGGTAGTTTGTCTCTCTGTTAGAATGCTTTTCATCTCCCTCCTCCTCTTGGCTAATTCCTATTTAGTCTTCTAAAGTCAATTTAAGTATCCCCCTTCCAGTATCTCACAGATTATTAACAATTTGCCATACACCCACCCCCAGCACCCCCATAAAACCCTATGCATCACCTTAACTCTTATCAGTATGTATACAGAGACAACAAGAAAACAAGCTTTGGAGTCAGACACATCTGAGTTTAAATACTGATTCTACCACTTACTGTGTTACCGCGGATAATTTATCTTATGTTGCTAAACACTAATTTCTTCATTTAAAAACAGAAAATAACAGCATGTAATGTGCTTAGTATATCATCTCATCCATAAGAAAGTTAATAACTTTTATTATAGTCATATTGTACTGTACTTGCTGGTTAACTTCTCTGACTTTTCCTCTAAATTGCACATTTCTGGAGGAAAGAAACAAGTATTTTATTTCTGTATAAGCAGCATTTAGCACAGTGCTTGGCATATGGTAGGTACTTAATGATTTTTTTGATGACTAAATAAATATTAGTCCCATTATAGTAAAATTAATTTGCCACTTGAAATAGTTTCTGCAATGAGGTGGAAAACAAGAAAATAAACTCCATTAACATCAGTTTCAAAAATGAATATTGTTTTTAATCAGACTGCTTTTATGATTTACTGTTAGTTATCACAAAATACCAAAAGATTTAATATCCTGCTTGAACAGAGCTGATCATATGTGCCTCAGGAACTGAATACCTATAATTTTTTAATGGTATATATTTAATGGTATATATTAATTAAAATTATAAAGCCATATATAAGGCTATCTTTATTTAGACAACTACTTAGAAAAGTTATAATAAAATAAACAGCTTTGTAAAAACTTGAAAATTCTTAACATAGCAAAGCTTAATTAAAATCTCCATTTTATAGTACTTGGGAAATGAGAAGAAATTCAGTTTCATGGTTTGGTAATTTTGACTACGTAAAAATAAAAAATATACTAACTACTTAATGTAATATTTAATGGACTTTTCCATTGTAATATTTAATTAGTTGGATTATTTGTAAGGCCTCATTCTGAGAGAATGCTTTTATTTTATATTTGATCTTCAATATATTTTAATCTTCAGTTTATTTTTACAGATCTACACTAGGTAATATCATTTGTCCTATTTCCTTCTCCTTTCCTTGATAATCAAGGGTCATTTTACTTTAGTATTATACTTGTATGTCGAACATAAACTGGTTATTTGAAGATACAAAATGGAATTCTGA
The DNA here is from genome assembly GCA_004026885.1 of Lyroderma lyra. NCBI lineage: Eukaryota > Metazoa > Chordata > Mammalia > Chiroptera > Megadermatidae > Lyroderma > Lyroderma lyra. The sequence goes on along the minus strand of PVJL010001963.1, from coordinate 199,367 downwards.
CTCTGAAGGACAAGCTTTTCTGAGCCATCTTCTAATGCTTTACGCAAAGGAATAATGATCTTATGATGATAATGATTCCAAAACTATGTTATAGCATACAAACCCAATGGTGGGAATTGTAATCCATTAGACTTCTAGAATACAAGTCATCATTGCTTTATATTAATTTATAATCCACTGCTTACTAATGACCAGCATGTATTTTACTGACTTCTAAAAAAAATCACATACTGAATACAACATAAATACAAACTGGAAAATAACTGAGCAAAAATATTTCTCTTCTCTTTTTACTTAATTTTAAAAAATTAAAAGAACTTCTTTTCAAAAGACACACTATATTGAGTAGATGGCTACTGCATTAGGCTTTAAAACTGTAGAAAATAGGTGCCTTTGGCTACTTCAATAATTAATATTGAAATTCAAAAATCTAAATAGATTGCAGGATTAGTCAAGTGCAAAATGGAAAAGAATATCTCCAGGCATCTTAGTGAATGAATAATGATATGTCTGTTTGCCACTGTTATGAACTATACAAGTTGTGAACTATTTTTCAGTCTGTTGTTTAAAGAATTTCTACATTTCAAATTATGTTTTTAATAAGCAGCAGTAATTGTTGATCTTTTCTTTCATTAGTGGCAAGATTTAGAAAAATATTTGGTGCAAAAACCCTGCATCACTCTATTTACAGGTAATACCTGAGTAAGACAGACTTTTATGGTGTAAGAAAAAAATAAAAATCCAACCACCCCTTCTCCTTCAAAAGGGAGGTTATAGTTAGCCAGGAAAGTGAATATTCCATGAAGGAGAAAAAGCATCTACAAAGGCAGAAAGGCAAGAAATAACGTGCCATCTTCAGAGAATTGCTGTGAATCCAATTATATTAGAAAACCCAGTGAGGCTAGATTAGAGGGGGGAAAAAACTAATGGCAAACTTTTTGTTAGGTTACTAAAGTAAGCAAAGCAAGCAGTGATAGGAGCCTGAACTAAGCAACAGCACTGGTCAAAACTGAAACAAGTAAACTGCATATTCACTGAGATTTTTCCCTATGGAAATACAAGGGCTATCTGGAAAAAATCCAGCCATAAGTGCCTCTATTTTTCATATTACATGGCTGGATACTTTCCAAACAGCCCTCATATGTTTGTAATGTGGTATAAAAATCATAAAATGAACTTCATAGCTATAACCTCTCAAGTCAGTCTCCCTGGGTTCACATACTAATGACACCACTGACGTTGGAAACTTGAGAAAGTTCTTTACCCTTTCTGTGCTTTGGCTCTTGCATGTGCAAAATGGGCTAATAGAATTTAACCTCAAACACTTTCTGTAAGGATTAAATGAGGTAACAAATATAAAACAGTGCCTGAGCAAGCTCTCAGTAAATGTAGTAGCAACAAAAGAAACTACGACTACTAGCTCTATAATTATTATTTCAGGTGTAGAGAATGCTGACCCTATGTAGGTTTATATTGTTAACTAAGTCTTATAGAAAGATAATTATCAATACAAGAGTAGAGAATATCCTGGCAAAGAACATTTGCGTGCAAATGTGTATTTATCTGTTATTTAATCTGTTTTAGAGACTGTAAATTCTAGATGCATGGTTAACTTTCCATATGACCTTGAAAAGCTGAAAATATTTTGTTCCTCTGACTGTATATAAGTAAATTGTGAATAATAAGACAAGTGTCTTTCAAGTAATAGATGAGACTGCATTTATAAGCTGTCTTAAACGAAGACTATATGAACTAATAAATATTCAGGGTTTCCAGACACAATCCCAAAACCTCAGAGGTCATTCCTATGGCAAAATCAGTAATTGCCTGATTTAATGACTGTCACCTCTCCTATTTATGTGATAACTTGTTAGATTCAATAAAAAATATGTTCACAGCATGATTCTTGCCCTCTAGAGTTTTAGCCTAAGAAATAATTTTATATATTACAAACCTCAAACACAATTTTATAATACATAAGTCACCTTAAATGCATAATTACATTTTTTGTTGCTTGTTTTTAATAAAAAGGTGAATATTAGTTGTAACACAAATACTTCTAGAAAAAGAGGCTTATTAGAAAGCAATTTTTGTTTTAGTTTTTGTATTTAGATTCACAAAGCAGATAAATGTGAATAAAAATCACTATATAAGAATCAAAGATCAGAGTTGTGCCTTGTGGTAGAAGTAGGTCAAATACTTCAAATCCATAAAAGATAAGAACTGCAATGTTTCTGTAGGAATCTTATAAATCATTATGGAATTGCATCACCTGGAAAAAAATTATCTTTGTTATTTCTAACCAGCAGATTAGTCTTTTGGTTCTTTTTCTTTGACAACTTAAACCAAGCCAGGCAGTAATGCCTCAGAGCAATACATCAGAAGGTAAAGTCTTAAGTGAAAACACACACAAGGAATTAATAATACTCTGAATCTTTTAACTAGTTCATTACTCCCTATATAGTATTATTATTCTTCAAATTTGTCATTATTCACAATATTCTCAAAGAATTTACATGAGAATACTCAAGACCATGAAAATATTCATTTACAAAACTGTGGAGTATTACTCACTAATGAGAACTGCAAACATACTTCTGCAGCTACACAGTTGAGAATGTTAATAAACACAGCAACAATAACAAACAATGCGAAGCAAGCTCTTCTACCACTCAGAGGAGAGCAGTGGAAGAAAGGAATAACAAAGAGAAAGAAGGGACTAAGAATAGGCCTACAAAAATCTGGAAAGGAAACGATCTGGTAGACTGAGCAGAAAAAAAGTTGAAGACTCATTTATTCAACAAATAGTTAATTAGTGTCCACTTTGTTCTAGGACCTGTACAAGGTACTGGATATCTAAAAGTGAACAAAACATTCTTTATCTGTTACTCTCAGTGTAGGGAAGACATTAAAAAACTAACACATGAATCCACAAGTATATATAAATTGTGATAAGTGGATATAAATAAAAAGTAAAGGATGGAATGAAAACCAAAAAAGCAAGATTTAATCGACCATAAGTAAGGAATCACCTTTATGAGGAAGAGATATTTACAGTAAGACCTACTGGTTGAGTTGGACACTTAGAGAGAAAGGGAAAAGTTGCTTAGACAAAGAAAACAAAAGTACAAAGAACCTGAGACAGGACAGAGCATGGCAGGTTCTGGGTGGTTCAAGACCACTGTGATTGAAGCATAGAAATTAAGCAAGAGCAGGTGACCAAGGTAAGATCAAATGATTGCTATATGAAAACGTGATTGAAGGGAGGGAAGTATGGAACCAGAAATAACAGTTAAAGAGTATTGCTATAGCCAGCTAAGAGCTGATGGGTGAAGACAAAAAGAAATGGGAGAGCATTTTTCTTTCATGTACATGTGAAATTAAAATACTTCTAAACAAAAAATGAAAATGCTCTTCCATCTTATTTCTCTACTGTGATATGAAGAATTACTAAAATGGTCCCCCAAAGATGCCACACTCTAATCACCAAAATCTGTGAATACTAATGAGATATTACTCCTGTGTTATGTTACATAGCAAGCTGATATTAAGATAGGGAGGTTATCTTGGCAGACCTGATCTAATCACATGAACCTTTAAAAGCAGAGAGCTTTCTCTGGTTAGCAGTAAAGAGAAGCCAGACAGATCTGAAGCATGAGAAGAATTGATGTGCCATTGCTGGTTTGAAGATGGAGAGGGCCATGTGAGAAGGAATTTGAATGGCTTCTAGCAGTGATAATCAGCCCATGCCTGACAGCCAGCAAGGAAATGAGGATCTCAAACCTACAGTAAGGATCTAGTTCAGGGGCATCCAATCATTCGGCTTCCCTGGGCCATACTGGAAGAACTGTCTTGGGCCACACATAATATACTCTAACACTGATAGCTGGTAAGCCAAAATGAAAGGTCGCAAAAAAATCTTGTTTTAACGTTTTAAGAAAGTTTATCAATTTGTGTTGGGCCACATTCAAAGCCATCCTGGGCCACACGCAGCCCATGGGCCACGGATTGGACAAGCTTGATCTTGATTCTGTTAAAAACTTGTGCTTGTCCATGCTCAAGGAAGACAAGAACTGGAGGACAGCCATCACAATTAAGCAGATCTTCTAAAGAAGCAGGAATACAAGAACTTCTAAATGAACCAAATATTCAAGATTCAGCTCAAGCAGAAGCCTACACAATTTACTGTCAAAACAGAGTGGAATATGAGAAAAAGGTTCGAGCACAAGCCAAGAAGTTTGTAACCTCATAAGCAGTGACCTACAGCAGCACCAAACAAAAGGGACTGGTTTAGCAAGAATTTGTTTACAACACTTGCAGATCTACTGTTGCTCTGTACAAGTACTAGTCACCTTGGGGGAAGCAGGTGGACGCCATTTTCCATTTCCACCCTGGTACACAGTCCTCGACTCACTGAACTGCCCAGTTTTTCATATAGGATCTCTTCCTTCAGTCTTTTGTATTTTTTATTGTTCTGTAAAACTTGCTTTTATTTTAATGTTGATGTCAGTATTTCAACTGCTGTAAAATTATAAACTTTTACACTTTGATGAGTCCCTGAGGAGCTAGTACCCTTTGCTTGAAGCCGCAGGCATGCTTCCCAACATCCAAGCTACACATAGCCTCCAGCTGGCTGTATCATAAAGAAGTCCCCTACCCTCTAGCCTCTGTCCTCTCTGCAGAACATGGGTTGTGTTGCTATGAAACTCAAATCCAGTCAGCCAGCCTCTCGTTTCCGCATCTCTTCCTTTGTGTTTATATGGCATTTTGTCTGTGTTGCTATTTAGAAAAAATAAACTAGATATATATATTTATACACATATATATAAAAAAACCTGAATGGATGTACCTTGGGATCATCATCCTAAGTGAAATAAACCAGACAGAAAAAAACAAGAACCATATGACTTCACTCACTTGTGAAATATAAAACTGAAAGCAACAAAGAAACAAAAACTCATGGACACAATCAATAGTTTAGTAGTTACCTGAGGGGACAGTGGCAGCAGGTAAGAGAGGAGGGAGAGGGAGTCAACTATGATGGTGATGGAAAGAGAACTGACTCTGGGTGATAAACACACAATGCAACACATAAACAATGCTCTGTAGAATTGTACATCTGGAACCCATGTAATTTTTGCTAACCAATGTCACCCCAATAAATTTAACAATAAAACCAACCAACCAACCAACAAACAGAAAAACCTGAATAGCCTGGGAAATGGAATCTTCCTCTGCGCCCCCAGATAAGAGTCCAACCTGGCCTATACCTTGACTTCAGACTGTAAGCAGATAACCTAGCTGAATATTCCTAGACTTCTGACCTACACAACTGTAAGATAATAAATGAGTGTTGTTTTAAGCTACTAAATTTGGTAACAATGGTAACAATTTACACAGCAATAGAAAACTAAAAGAAAACTACCACCCAATAAACTATGTGAGGAGAAGTTAACGTTCAATAATCTACATCTAAATCAGATTATTCTCTAGTCACAGAAAGAAATCTAGGGAAAATAAATTGAGCTTGTGATTCCACCAAAGGCTAAATAAAGATGTATTTGGTGACTAGAAAGAGAAATCATTTAAATGACTTTGAAATTAAATGTCATATTTATATTATAGAATAAAAGTTTCTGTTAAGTCTAAATATGTGCCATTCAATATGGTAGCCACTAGCCCCATAAAGCTACTATGTGAACTGATATGTGCTATAAGTGTGAAATATACACAGGATTTTGAAAACTTGTATTGTTTACATTTTAAAATTATAATATATTTGGATATGCCATATTTGGATATATTGGGTTAAAGAAAACTATTAAAACTAAACTCACCTATCTCTTCAATTTTTAAAATCTGGTTAATAAAAATTTTTAAATATATATATATGTGGCTCAATCATACTCCTCTTGGACAGTGCTAGTCTAGACTTTTAGACAAGGGTCCTCTTCCAAAATGCCCAAAATCAAGATCAAAGTCAGCTATAAGTATTCTCTTCTTTCCAACATAGTTCAGTGACATTAATGGCACACAGCTCTGTAAAAATACATGATGAGCGGTATGGCAGTTTTAATATTAGTGAGGACACATAGAGAAACCAGATCTCTCACACAGTGCTGTTGGACAAAGTAATTTGCAACATCTAACTAAGTACGAAGTACGAGGCGTGCTCAAGAAATTCACGAAACAGGAAGGGGAGATATCCGAGAGGTGGGAGTACTAGTGCACACAGTTTGACTGTGTGACTTATTATTAGTATATGTGCCAAATTTCACCCTAGTTGCATCTGCGTTCTTCCAGATATTGCCAAAGAAGCAAGTCAAACATGAAGAAAATCCCAAGTATGAATAAAACTGAATTTCGCGGCATCATTAAGTTCCTCACAAAACAAGGGAAAACACCTCAAACCATTTTGGAAGAGACGTTAGTGGTTTACATGGACTGTTGTCCTGGGAAATTCATGGTTTACAAGAGGCATGGCCTTTTCAAGTAGGGAGAGTATCAATTAAAGATGACCTCTGTCTGGGCTGCCCTGTTGAGGCCCCTTCCTTAGACAATGTCAAAAAAACTTGTAGTGGAAGACACCAGAGTGACTAAAAAGAAGCTTGCAGAAATAGTTGGAGTATCACCTACAAACATTGTGAATATTTTTCATCAGCATCTAAGATGTCAAAAGTCAGTGTAAGATGGGTACCGAGAATGCTCAGGCCGCTTCAAAAACAACAGCGTGTCAACTGTGCACGACAGTTTTGGACCTCTGCAGAGAAAACAATGATGAAGTTTTAAGCCAGATTGTCACTGGAAATCAAACTTGGATTCATCATTATAAGCCTGAGTCAGAGCAGAAGTACATGCAGCAGCATGAAAAGGGCCACCATCCCTTAAGAAGTTCAAGGTATCACAATCAGCAGGAAAAATCATGGGTACTGTTTTTTGGGATACAGAGGGTATCCTGCTAATCGATTACAAGGATGAGGGTGTCACAATAACTGGAGAGTACTATTCCAGCCTGCTGAAACTGTTAAAAGAATATGTGAAGGAGAAAAGAAAAGGATAATGGACCAAAGGGGTGCTGCTTTTGCACAACAATGCATTCATGGCACAAGAACAATGTTGCATTGGCTACTCTTCACAACTGTGGCTTCCAAACATTAAACCACCCTCCTTACAGTCCAGACTTGGCTCCAACTAATTATTACTTGCTCCCAAATGTGAAAAAAAAGAAAAAAAAAAAAGCAGCTTCAAGAGAAGAAATTTACAGATGATGAAGAGGTTAAAGCTGTCATTTGAGGGCAAAAACAAAACTTTTCCCCCTGAGGGTATAAATAAACTTACTAAAAGATCTGAAAAGTGTACTTTGGTTAAGGGTGAATATATTGAAAAGGAAAAATAATAAATAGGTGGTTTTACCCTTCTTTCTCCCCGCACCCCACATTACATCAATTTCCACCCCTCATAAAGGTGTACATAACTTCAATCTGAGAATTCCACTTCTAGGTATATACTCAAGAAATCTATGAACATATGTACCAGGAAACATGTAAAATTATTTGTAGGGCAGAGGCTGCCAGCTATCAACCAAAGTTTGGTGTTCTTTTTTCCAAAATGTAGAGTTGTTTCTTAAATTAACTGCCAAGCCAGCGACCACATCTCCTAGTCCTGCTAGGAGGGCCCTTCTGTGGTGCTACATGATTTGAATTCTATTCAGTGGAAAGTGAACAGAATTACATATGCCACTTATAAGGATCTGCCCCTAAAAACCCGCAACACCGTTCTCCACTGGTATGTTTCCTGGATGCCTAGAGCAACCTTGGAAACCACAGGTTAAAGATATACACCCTCCTTTAGCCTGGGTCCCTTAATCACTCCATAAAAAAACAGCCCTTTCTTCTCCATTGAAATACTCTGTGAGCAAGACATAAACTAATATTATGTTAACTTTTCAAATTTCAGGATTTATCCATTAAAGCAGCTAGTATTAACTAAGGTAGTGTATAATACATAAAAATTAGCCCAAATGCTCATCAATAGATTAGATAAATCATAGTACAATCATACAATGGAATGCTATGTAGTAGCCAAAATTAAAACAAAAAACAAAACTAAATCTATATGTAGCAACATGAATAAACTTTTTTTAAGAAGTTAGTCTCAAGATAGCTAGTTATGAAACAAAAACTCAGACAGTAAGTGGCAGCCTGAAGAGGTAGGAAAAAACCTGAAAACTATAGTTAACCTGAATGGTTGGTATTTATTTTCTTCTTTTTGCTAATGTGAATGTTCTCCACTTCTTATAGTGAACATTTATTAATATTGTTTTTAATAAGAAAAAAGATATAGTTTTAAATGACTTGCAAAGTATTATAACTTGCATCCATGTATTTTTCCATATACGCGTGTGTGTGTGAGAAAGAGACAAAATTTAATGGTTTTTCTAACCTATCTCAAAGTTATTAATGATTCACATAATTCAACATAACTGAATTATTAGTGCCTATAACCAATGACTTCTTTTCCAACCATTTTTAAAGTGCCTGCCCTCATTTCTACTATAAACCATCTGGAACTACTTAACTTGGCCAGGCTGCTGGGATATCTGTCTCCCCCTTGAGAAATCCAACTCAAACTAAATGAATAACTGAGGAACCACTGCTCTAAAAATGTAATGACAAGTAGCTCTAGTAACGACTTCAGAGTATTTGTTTCTTTGGGATTAAAATAGATTTATCCTCATTATAGTACAAAGACATAAAATACACAGCATTGACCCATGTAGCCTTATATTCACATCTGCCGTAAGATCAGTTACAAATGTTTTTATTTGCAAATTATTTCAAAGCTATATCTCACATCACCTTCATATCAAAGAGATTATCTCACTGACCTCAGAAATCCTAATACTATGTCATCAGAATATATTTATTTTAATTGTTTTTGTCTAGTAGAGGAATATCAGAGTACATATTTCTTGTTTTGAAGACTTAAGGAAAAACTTTATCCCAAATACTACTCTGAAAAATTATTATGTTGCTAATTATAACTATATTTTGTCCACTTAAACCTTGTCTAGCTACTTCTGAGCTTTGAGTTTACCAAATGAAGAATGATAAATATATCTGCTGTTCCTATTTTAAAACTCTTCTGAGAGAAGGAAATATTGAAAAAAGCATGTACTGTATATTTTAAAATCAATTTTCAACCAATGTATACATAAAATAGTATTGAGAAGATAAGCACCTATGTTTTTTCTTCAGAGAACCTCAGTCTGTTTAGCAGCCACATAATGTATGTTTCTAAAATAGACAATGAAAACATACTAGAGATAAATGAAGCTGGCATTAAACAGTGTTCTTTTCTTCTTACACTAGTCCCAACTATTAAATTGGTGAATATATGAGGGCTATTAGGCAAAAATCCAGTCATAAATGCCTCTATTTTTCCTATTACATGGCTGGATACTTTCCCGACAGCCCTCATAGAGTTCAGGTAATTTCTGAAGAACTTTAGCACCATTTGACAAGCATGACAGAGTTTTTAAAGTATATTAAGAATTCCAAAATAAGAGGACTAGTGGATATTTGAGTTTAAAAGATATTTAAATATTTAAAAAAAAATCTTCACCTTCCCCAAATAAGCAATTCCAACGTACCGTGTTTTGTGTAGAAGATGAAGCCTCCATATACAAGATGACCCCTACTTTTCTTACCCAACATTAAGAAATCAATATCAACTAGTTACTCCCATGTATAAGACAATTCCCAATCTTTGGTCTAACAATTTTAGACAAAAGTATCATCTTGTACATGAAAAAAATATGACGTTCCTAATCAGAATTATTTCAGAGAAAGTTTTGAGATTCAAAGACTATATTGAAAAATGTTGGAATCATTGTACATAAGGTCATTTCTGAATCTGGATCCATAGTTTTCTCATTTGTAAAATAAAGTGCTTGGACAGAAAATGCTCTATCCCTATGGTGTCTTCCAGTATTGGTTCTTAAAACAAAATGATATCATTTCCCTTTATAAATAACAAAATGAAAACTAAAAGCATTAAAAGTATTTATTTTTAAACTCTGAGGGTTTAAAAAAATTTTTAATATGTTGAGAATCTTGAAGTTACTTTACATAAACAAGCCAGCCATTTTTACATCTGAATAAAAATAGGTTAATAGCCTCTGCACAAAACAGTATAAATGATTAAATCTCTGATTTACAGCAAAATACTTCCCAGCTTTAATTTGCTAGTTTTACTTCAAATCCAAAATTCTATTCTCAATTAGACAGCCATTTTACCATCTGAACTTTTTCTAGTTTATATATGTGTATCAAAATTAATCTTGCTTCCCTTCCATATAGAAAACACACATCTACTTGCCATCATCTTTATATAATTTCATTTTTAAAAAAACCTTCTTGAAAGTCACATTAGGTGGTGAACTTATTATACAAGTTTACAATGCACTGTAGAATTGTATGCCTGAGACCTATGTAATCCTTGCTAACAGATGTCACCCCAATAAGTCTAACAATAAAAATGAATTTAAAAAAATAAAATAAAATAAAAAAACCTTCTTGAATGGCAAATGTCTGTGGTTGTTCTAAACTAATAAGGCTCTTTTTAATGGACCTTCCCTAATGTTTAAAAGGTGTGTTTCTTTAATTCTGCAACTGCATTTGTAAAGGTAAGCACTGTCAAAATAGAATTAGTCTGATGCTGAGATAAATTCTTCCATTTTGATAAACATTTGTTTCTTTTTAGCAGAAAGTTTTAAATGTCTTTATATATAGTGTTAAAAAATGACATTTTGTAAGCCCCTTTCCATGACAGTTTACAAACACTAGGAAGACTCTAAAGTGTTAATACTGTTTGTCTCTGGAGTGATTGGTATTACATGCCACTTTTTTTTTAATTTCCCAAAAAGCATTATTACTTTGGTAATCGACAAGTGTTTCAAAATTAAATTTTAAATCGCTTATAACGTGTGGAACACATTTACACAGTCCGCTTCTACAGCAGATATGTTAAATGCCTTTTGCCTATTGATAAGCTTCTGCTTTAACAGGAAAATGATTTGATCAGAGGTATGTCAGGTTGGATAAAGACAAAACATTTACTTTCCGGGCCCTTCTCTTAATTTAGGCTTTTGAGAAAATCTAAGACGTGAGTCTGAATTTAATTGCAGTGAATCGTGCAGGAGTAAACTTTTGGGGGTCCAGAGTAACACCTTTCATTATATCTATCAGCAGAATGGCCAAAGATTCCCAGGTTTACCAGTTTCCAGAAATTGTTAGTATTCGCTTGTCATTATTTCATCAGAACAATTCCATTTAGAAAGAGAGCAACTGTAAACCGTTTCTATTTCAAGCCCATAAAAAACCAGAACTGGGATGAAAGGCAAAGCCTTGACCTTTCTATTTTCGACTTTCATCTGTGTAGAGAAGCCATCTGCTTTCTCTCCCCTACCCCATCTACTTAATGGACTGAAAATACCGCACCTAATTGCAATTTTATCAAACCAGCCTGACTTTTCCACTTTAACGAATTAGGGCTTTTTCAGGTGTCTTTCACCTGAAGCCTCGCTAGTAAAATTTTGCTTACGCCTCCCTCCCAAGTTCTCCCCACGTCCCTCAATTATGAGTTATCAAATATCTTTAAACTAGGATACTCGGCTTCCATGGATTAAGCCATCTAAAGAGCTCTTCACTTTCAACATTGAACGACTGACGGAAAATCTCCCCCGGTCTCCCCTCGTGTGGCTGTGAGGCCGGTATTGTAATCATTGTCGCGGTTACGCAGGAGGCATCTCGCGGCTCAGCCTAGAAAGAAAGGAGTAGCGTCTCACGCCGCTAAACAAGGCACTCAGACTGAGAAACAGACAGACCCGGGTGGGAGAAAACCTCCGGCAGACAGGGAGCTGAGAGAAAGGGAGCTCTCAAGGCTGGAAGAAAGGACCTTCCCATGCACGAAGGAGAAAGGGTGTGTGAAGTGGAGCAAGAAGTGGGCGGCGGAGGTGAAGCGGGAAGAAGGGGCCGGGGCCCGGCGGGAGCGCGCGGGGGCCCGGGGAGCGGCTCCCGGGCCGGACAGGAGGCGCCGGGATCGAGGCGGGCGTGGGCAGCTCGCAGCCTACCGCCCGAGTCCGAGCAGCGGGGGCGCTTTCGGCGGCGCCAGGCGCGGGTGGGGTTGGGGGTGAAGAGCAGGAGAGAGAGCAGCTCGAAGGGCCGACGCGGCAGGGACAGCGGGCCCTCCCCCAGCCGAGCCCCGCTACTTAACTATTTGTAGAGCTGCTGCAGACATAGGTCCAGGCTCTCGCCCTCCACCTCCTCGCGGGTGATGCGCTCCGACAGCGGCCGCGGCAGCGGGGGCAGCGGCGGCAGCTGCGGCGGCGGTAACACGGTCGACTGCCCCGGGGCTGCCACCGCCTCCTCCTCGCCCTCCGCTGCTGCCACCACCTCCTCCTCGGGTTCAGGGTCTTGCTCTTGCTCACCCTCCTCCGTCGCGGCTGCCGTGACCACCTCCTCCCCAGGCTCCTCGACCGAAGCCTCGGCCGCCTCAGCTGCTACCAGTTCGGGCTCGGGCTCGGGCTCGGGCTCGGGCTCCGACTCGGGTTCGGGTTCTGGCTCCGGCTCGCCGCCGCCGCAGGGTCCGCGAAACTCGTTCAAGAATAGCTCCAGGAAGCGCCGGTAAGTTTTCTCCTCAGGGCTGCAGCCGGCCATCGCTGCTCATGCCCTGGGGTCGACTGGGAAGAGGCGCGGGGGAGCCCAGGGACTGGAAGGGACTGCTCTCGAGCCTCGGGCTTCCGCAAGGGCGGTAAATAGCCACACCGGCACAAGCGATCAGCACTAGGTTGCCTGGAGAGGGCTCCCGCAGGCGTGCGCGCCGCCGAATGCGGACGTGCGCGGCCCGGGGGCGGAGGCGGAGCGCGCCGCCCCTCTCGGGTCTGGAGGGAAAGTTGGCGGCGGGCGCGCGCTCAGGGTCCAGCGGAGGCCCACCCTCTAGCCCTACAGAGAGCTCAGCCCACGCTGCCTAGAGACTGTCGCCATGACAACCAGCTCTAATTAAGAATGTCGGGGTCCCTCCCGTCGAGTCCGCGTAGTCGAACAGACGCTCCCCTCGCCAGCTCTCCAACTCTGAATGTCTTTATTATATGGATACCCCAAGTGTCAAGCGGATACATCTCCAAGACTAGCTATTGGTTCCCACTCTGATGGGATTTACCTCAGTTTTCCTTAGCTGTTCCTGCTTTGTCTTAGTGTCTATCTGTTGAAAGATACTACGGTGTGAACACCTTTTGTTGTTGGCTTTTGGGCATCAAACACCTACCAAATGGTAGGTTCCTTTCAATACTTTGATTTGATTCTGTGAAGAAAGTAGTGTTAGCTTCACTTCTCACAAAAAGGAAACAGTATGGTAAGTATTTTACTCGTTTGAAGATGTCAAAGCTACTAGTCATGACATTGTCATCAGAACCCAGGTTGTCAGCCTCCAAAAGCCTTCTAGACTCATCCTTTTCTCTGCTTCTGAAGATTCAACACTGCAATACGTCTATAGTTTACAAGTTGTCTTTCACTTTAATCATTACAATAACGACTCAAAGACATCACCATTATGATTCCATTTTATAGATAAGAAAACTGAGCCTTAAAGACATTGTGACTTTACTCAAGGTCACACAGAAGGGCTACAACAAGGACTAAATCTAGGTCTTTTCATTACAAAGCCATTAGTTTTCAACACACCAAGACATCCCTCTTTAGTCTCTGCATAATATGTGTACTTTATTACATAATATGTGGTTTTTCTACATTTTGTTTGCTTTTCTTCCCCAACCCCCAGCCTCTTTTCTTTCTCAGATTGAAGCTGAAACGACTTCAAATTATTCTAATTTTCTTACCAAACTACACACAAGCCTATTATTTTCAAGCCTTGCTGTAGGGTTGTGAGAGGGAGAACTATGTTGTTATACAGCTGTATACAGGATAGCATCCTTACAGCATACTGTTATGTCCATGGCAACATATAATTCAACAAAAACATAGTGATTCTTTTTCTACTTTGAAAAACATGTTCACAAAATATCAACCCATCCTCTCCATTTATTGTTTCTGGGTTTCAGTTGGATTTAGGATCTGAAATACCATTTCTAGTCAGTTATTAATAGCAGAAGGAGTCTCCCTGCCAACTGTTTTCATATAATACTGTATTCTAAATCCCTGACCTAATACTGTTATTTTAAGATTAAGTGGGTTGAGCTCACTAATGTATATTATGGCATGATGTAAAATAGACATCCATTCTTTCTCCCAGCTTAAGATTAAATAATACATGATAGAAAGTGTATAGTGAGTAATGCATATGAGCCCTCTATAAGTACTTTTGTCTCAAAGGTAAATGGAAAGACTCAATCAGTAACTGTTTCCAGACAAGCTAAATGTATTTGTGTGTTTTGTTTAACATATCACCAGTGTATAGCAACTTCTGTGAGATGCCAAGAAAGTCTTTAAATTCTCATTTGTCTTTGTTTTCAATCTACCTGTTCATTTCCATTTCAGAATGTCTAGAAAAGACTAACAAAACTTTTTAAGACTGCAACCTAAATGTCCAGTTTTACATTCCAAGAACTATTTAATGTCTCAGAATTTGACATGATGACATTTAGTTCATGAGTACATAGCTGTCAACTGTAACAATTCATATTATGCTATGCTACACTTGCCTACTTTATAATGTAGTTGCCTTCCTCATCTACGTGACATTTATTTGTGACATTAATTTATGACTCAACCCACATATCAAAGGGAAGTGTTATATGTTGGGGAAACACTACTACTACTAAGAGTAAAAGAAAAAGCCCACACCTCTGTATCACTATAAATGAGAGGTGTGTTTGCTTATATTAATAGATACTCCTTCAAGATCAGTATGGATCCTAGTGCATCCATGTGACAGAGTAGCTTTGCCAGAAGGTTGCTGACAGCAGTGCTGAGATCTCAGAGCAGCTGTGTAGGATGATTCTGCCATTGTCAAGAAGTCTTCTTAGTCATTATTTTGCATTGCTTTACTTTCCTTTTCAGTTCCTCTCCTCTTACACTTCCCCAAGCCCCTTTCTTACTATTTATTTAAAAAATGAAGCTATGAAAAGTATATGTTAACAAGAGTATTTAAATTTTTTTGAGATTGTTAAGAATAAAAATTCTTTTCTCTCTAACCCTTAGCTCTTTAGAGGAGAAGCACAATGTCCTTTTGTGGACATTAATGGTAATGATATTTATATTTATAATATAAGGTTAAAAAGAATTGTTGAGTTTCACAGTTTCTTATTACATGACCTAGCAATTCCTCTCCCAAATATTTACCCACAAGACATGAAAACATGTCCACCAAACACATACACACACACTACAAAAAACTTTATAATGTTCACAATATGTTTATTCATAAAGTTGGAAATAATTCAAATGTCATCATTAGATGAATGATAAACAAATTGTGGTGTATTCATATAATGGAGTACTACTAAGCAATAAAAAGAAATGAACTACTGATAAACACAGTAACATGGATGAATCTCAGAAACATGCTGAGGGAAAAATACCCAGGCACAAAAAGGTACATACTCTCTAATTCCATTTATATGAAATTCTAGAACAGACAAAACTAATCTATAATAACAGGAGATTAGTAGTTGCCTGGGACTGAGGTGGCGGGGCGGGGGGTGGGGATTCAGAGCAATGGAGTACGAGGGAATTTTGTGGGGTGATTAAATGTTCTATATCTTGACTAGGTGGCTATATAGATGTATTCATTTGTCAAAATTATCAAAGTATATTTTAAATAAGTATATCATGTATAAATTCAATAAAGTTGATTATTGTGTTACTCCTTGTCCTTTTTGCTTTCATATCTATTTCTTTTCCTCCCTTGTTCTTCTCTATATTTGGGGTGCTGACCCTTTCAGGCTGAATTTACCACTGTTCCTTGACAGCTGATTTCCAGCTAAGATTTGCCCAGTGGGAGACATTGGCAGAGAACTAGAACTGAGAGGCAAGGAGAAAAAGTCAGGATATTTCTTCCCTATACCCTGCTAGTCCTATTGCTTGCTGCATCTCCTTTGTAGCTTTGCTCCCCATGATCATGTCCACTGGGATCCCAGCTTTTGCCTGTGACAGTTGCCCCTGAGCTCTAGCAACAACATCTTCCATTTGTCCATCAGCCTACAGATGGGAGTGGCTTCTAGCTTCCTAATCTTGCCTGCTAAGGACTGAATATTCGTGTTCTCCAAAGATTCACATGTTGAATCCTAACCCCCAAGGTGATGGTATTAGGAGGTAGAGCCCTTGGGAGGTAATCAAATTGTGAAGGTGGCATCTTCATGAATGGGATTTAGTGCCTTTTACAAAAAGGTCCAAGGGAAACCTGTCTCCACTTCTGACTTATGGGGACATAGTAAAAAGATGGCTGTCTGTGAACCAGACTGTGAATTGGCCAGAGCCCTAATCTTGGACCTCCAAACCTCCAGAACTGTGAGAAATAAATTTCTGATGTTTGTAAGCCACCCAGTTTATGATATTTTTGTTATAGCAGCCTGAACAAACTAAGACACTACCTCACCTTTCCTTTTGGCTTTTTAGCTCTTCTATCACTTGTGTAACCAATTCCCTGTATTCTATTGCCTTCTGTTTTCTTAACTGGATCTTGAGTGACACAATGACAAATAATATTAATACTTTAAAGCACTTAGTAGAGAGAGAGAGAGAGAGAGAGTGTTTGTGTGTGTGTGTGTGTGTGTGTGTGTGTGTGTGTGTTAAAGAACTATAAATGGATCAAGCTGACATTAAAGCAAGTTTAGGTCTTCAAAGGTGCTACTGGAACACTGAACTTACTTGAAATTAGCAGTAAATTATTTCCTAGAATTAAAAGTTACAAATAGGTTGCCAGGGACCCAAGGGGAGAGAAAAAAGGATAAATAGGTGGAACGCAGGGAATTTTTAGGGCAGCAAAAAAATCTGTATAGTAGCATACATATTCTGTATGCTACTATAAGGGTGGATATATATCATTAGTCATTTGTCAACATCCACAGGAGGTACAACACAGAGAGTGAACTCTAAACTATGTGTTTTAATAATAATGTATAAATATTGGTTCAACTGTAACAAATGTACCTAATATAAGATGTTAATAATTCAGTAAATTGTGGTAGGAGGGTGGGAGAGGGCATACATGGAACTCTCCATCCTTTCTACTCTTTTTTTTTTTTTTTTGTAAATCTAAAATTGCTTTAAAAATAAAGTACATTGTTTAAAGTTCATAAAATACCGGGGATGCCAAAAAATGTATACACATTTTAAGAGATGTTATCTATGCATTACTTTTCAAAGTTGAAATGAATTACAGTATTAATGTGCAGTATGACGTTTGCTTAAAAGATGTTGTTAATCAAATGAATGCTAGTGTCACCATGTGACAGGACAGTCAAAGCAAATGGCAGAAGCACAGTTGTCGTTCGAGGAGCACAAGACCATTTTGAAGTGGTATTTGAAATTCAAGAACATTGTTGAGTTTACCCCACATTCTCCTGAGTTAACACCTTTGACTTCTACCTATGGGCAACCTTAAAGGATGTGGTGTACCTCAGAAAACCAGGTACACTGGTGGTACTTGGGGAAAAAATTGAAACAGCATGCACAGCAATACAAGTGGACACTTCGGTCAACGTCGTTCAAGCAGATGGTAACCATTATGAGCACCTCTTATAATTGCATAAGTCAAACATGACTTGCATTCATCTTTTGTTATTGGTATATATTGAATATTACAATATTAATACAGTTTTTTCTTTCTTAAAACGTGTATACATTTTTTGTCACCCTCTATTTGCTATATGGTGAATAACTGGTGCTTGTAAAATATATTAACTTCTCAATTTATCTCCAGTTAATATCTGCTTGGTTATGCAAAACTAGAATATTCTGCCTATTCTAAAGTATGCCTTTTTTTATCTCTTTATAGGTAAAAAAAAATAGAAAAGTATTTCCTCAAAAAAGTCTTAATTTTAATTTTGTTATTGCTGATTGTAAAAAAATTGATTTGAAGATGATAACATATCTCAAATGATAAAATGTATTTTATTTATATAAAATATTGGCATTTTACATTTTTGAGGTGTAATAACCAAGTATGTATGTATGTGTGTGTGTATATATATATCAGATCTTAGTGCCTAGGCAAATGTTTAAGGCTAGGTCTAATGACAAATATTAAATTGGAAATATAAAAATGAGTAATTTTCCATTCATATTTAAAAAATAGAATTGAAGGAAAACTAATATGTAAGTACTTTTTAATTAATTAATTAAATTAATTAATTCCATATGTTGTCAAACTGACTAGTAATGAGCAACAGAATATCTGACAACTGAAAAAACTAAGCACATAGAAATGTTTTCAAATAAGAATTTCTTCCTTCTTTCTCCATAATATACCCAACCTACATATTCTACATCCTTGATCAATAATAAACTTTAAAATCACCTCCACCTGCTGCCAAAATATTACTGCTATATTAAGTTTTATTCCTTTTCTAGTGCTGGCTAATATAGTTATATTGCAACAGACCAAGAGTGTCAAAATTAAAATTCACATCAGATAATAATACCAAGCCCACATGCATTTTTTAAATTTGTTTTAAAAAACAAAGACATCACCAAAACAGGTTCTAACTTTTTTTAATGTTTTAATCATTAATGGTAACAATCTTTTTTTTTTTTATCTAGCATTGTTCTTAAAGGAACCAAAATTATTTTTGAACTTATTAAGACATAACTTCTGAAGAAGAGGACTCGGAGAAGATATGCTTCTGACTTAGAGGACAGGGGGCTGATGGTCATTTCTGATGGAGGTACTATAAATGGCTAGAGGTGGTATATTCTGTCTATAATTAATGGATCTTCTAAAATGAATTGACTCTATTTTTAAAAATCTACTTCAATTATTTTACTACTGGTTTTCACTTTTACAAAACCAAAAAGTGCTTAAGTGGTAAATACCTATCTTTATTATTATCATCTGATTTTTAATTCCATTCATGTATTTACTTTAGAATAATTACATGCAAGAATTGACAGTAATATTGATCATGTTCTATTTTAATCAGCAGATGCCATTCCCCACTCTGGAACATTCATTAAAAGTTCCAACTGCTTTTTTCAATGAAAATTAAGCAGGTAACTATGAAAACTCTCCACAAAGTTGTCTTCTATGCCCAGATAATACTGAACTCTTTATTCTTCGTTGAGTGTGGCACTGATGGAATTCAGCCACAATGACATTTGTGACTAGAAGGGAAGATAGAAATGATTCCATTAACCCAGAGTGCTGTGACATATGGTAATCATAGGTGGTAGAATAGCTGTGTTGGACAAGGTTAGAAGTAAGCCATGTGGCACAGACATTATCAATTACCACACATGGTAACCATGCTGACACAATGTATCTTCTCCAGAAAGAAAATGATTTGAGCATATGAAGTGGTCTGCTGCCCCATGAAAGAGTGATCTATAAATGACATATCTGGCATCAATATAGCACACGTGGTTTCCAAAAATTCTGCAAGTTGAAGACTATAAAGATTTGATGAACCTAAATATCGCTAAATATCAGTACAATAAATTGTAATTATTTGCACAAAGGCAGCAAATCAAAATATCTGTAAAATAAACTTGGGTCTTTTGCATATAAAGTTATTAGTTTTTCAAATATCTTTTTAAATTGTCACATAAAATTCTGGTATTTTTGTATCTGTAAATATATGCCAATAATTTCATGATTCTTTAAGGTATAAAAACTATGGGCATGGGCAGAAGTTCAAGATTAGATCTAAGCTATACTAGGAGATGAAATTACAATAATTTGTTCTAAGTATTGGCAAAAAAATGAATTTGAAAGAAACACTATTAAAACTGAGTTTTAAGAAAATTTAGGATATGAACAGTCTTTCAGATAAGTGCAGGGGAGACTGAAGAAGAGAGTTTGAAGTATAAAACATCAGCTGAGCAATGGGAAATAATGAGTACAGAAAAGAACAGTGTCAGTGGGAATGAAGATGAAAAGAATGGAGCTAAGACACTACAAAAGAAGATCTGAAATTCTAAGGCACCTGAAGACACAACTTGGGAAGAGCTGGCAATTCACACAAAGCTCTAAAGTGGCTATTTTGGCTATCTATTGCTGCATTAACAAACTACCTCAAAACTGAGTGACTAAAACAAAAACCATTTTACTGTATTTTACAGCTCTATAGGTTGACTGGGCTCAGCTAGGTGGTTCTAACTTGCAGGTCTCACAAGGTTGTAGTCAATACCAGTTGATTGGAGAGAAAGTCATCTGAAGGTACAAATGGGCTAGATGTCCAAGATGACTCACTCACATTATACATTTTCATCTATATTTTAAAAACTTGACTGGAAAAATAACTAGAATGTAAATTATTTTCAAGATATTAATTTGCTTGTGTTGCCAAACTGGCAGTTGAAGCTGGCTGTTAACTGGGAGCTCAGCTAGGGCTGTCAATTGTAATTCTTATGTGTAATGATTCCAAGATGATGGCCTTAGTGTAGGCAGACTTACATGGTGGTGTAGGGTTCCAAGAGTGAGAGTGTTCTGATGAATAAGAGAGAAGGTGCATAGGCTTTTATGGCCTGGGGTCCTAAGTCAATAGTATTACTTCTTTGGTACTCTAGTGGTCAAAGCAGTAGTAAGCCCATTCAGATTCCAGAGAAGGGGACATAACACACCCCCCTCCTGATGGGAAGAGTGTCAAAGAATCTAGTTTAAAACTACCATAGTGAACATTTACCTGTGTGAATTTATGATAAACTGATGTGCATGAAATCAGATTAGAATTCATTATGATTCAAATATTTAATAGCAACAAATTCACAAACCTGATGCAACTATTTCCACAATAAAGATCAGATATCAGGACAAATCTAAGAATAACGCTCGTCCTCTTGAACAGTGTTTGGGCACGTATAAAAAAGCAAACATCCAAGTTTGTTCCATTTTGACAATCTTTTTTCTACCATACTATATTACTTACCAACATGTCTTTTGATTGACATATTTTAAGAATACAGCCCCATGCCATATTTTCTCAAGTTAGAGGTTCTAATCTCAGCATTATTGATGTTTTGGGCCAAATAATTCTTTGTTATAGGGGGCTATAATGTACATTTTAGGATTTTTAGCAGCATACCTGACCTCTACCCTCTAGATGCCAGTGGCACCTGTCCCTACAGCTGTGATAAAAATATCTCCAGATTGCCAAAAGTCCCCTGGGAGGCAAAATTGTCCCAAGCTGAAAAACCACTTCATTTATACAATTAAGAGCATGGGCTCTGTAGTTAAGACTTATTTTGAATTCCCGATAGGCTGTTTCCTAGTGGTATGACTTTGAGCAAATCATAAATTACAATGTACAGTCCTTATTTTTGGTTGTCAACCAGCTATACCCCTCTCCTAGCAGCATATCAATCTCTGTAAGAGAACTACTTCTCTTCCATTGTATGTAGTTTTGACACCATGTTAAAACCAGATTCCTGACTTCACTCATATGCAGAATATAAAACTGAAAGCAAAGAAAAAAGAAAGAAACAAATAACCCATGGACACAATCAATAGTTTAATGTTTATTTGGGGACGAGTGGGTCAGGGAAGGGAGAAAGGGGAGGGGTGAGGGGGAAGCTAAATATAAGGTGATGGAAAGAGAAGTCACATTAGGTGGTGAACTTATTATACAACAAGTGGACAATGCACTGTAGAATTGTATGCCTGAAACCTATGTAATCCTTGCTAACAGATGTCACCCCAATAAGTCTAACAATAAAAATGAATTTAAAAAGAAAACAAAAACAAAAAACCAGATTCCTGGCCTCTTCTTGCACAAGCCAAAGATAACCCTGTGACTTCTCCCAGAGTCTGTCCCACCCTGGGGTCAGACAATAACCTCAGATCAATGGAATACTTTCTCCCCAGACTTTAAATCCTAAGCAAGAAATAAGGATACAGGAAAGTAATAGTTTATTCATCTCAGTGGGCTCCCACCATGAGACCATTCCAATGATCCCTGCTGTCTGACACTCTGGAACCAACTAGGCCACACATTTCCAAGCTGGCTTCTTCTGTCTTCCTATTGTTTCTATAAGTGTTTTATCTATTTCCAATACAATCTTTTTGGTTTAAATTGCCAGTAAGTTTCTATTATTTACAACTGAAGAGTAATAGATGTAACTTCTCAGAGAATAAAAATAACTACCCTCAACAAAGTTACTAAATGGGCTATTTATAATATATGTAAAGGAACTAGCATAGCCCCTGGAATGTAGTAATTACACAATAAATGTTATAGCTACTATTAGTAAGGGTCTTAAAGTTTTTATAGTTTAATTCTGAGACAAACTATTTTTTCTAATTTCTAAATCCTTAGAGTACAACTTACTGATACTTGACTATACCTCTTAAACAATTAATAATTTGGCAACTGATTAAATGTGTAGTAATCATGGAAGTAAGTCTTTAAAAAAGGTTCACATTAAGAGAAATGAAGTAGAACAAGTAAACTACATTAGAGGGAAAAATGGGGGTTGTTTAAAATATGTCAAATATTTGATAGAACCATAATACTGCTAATTAAAAATGAAGTGCAGTGGGTTTGGAGCATGGGTGATAGAGCTTAATATGTTGATTAGTGACACAAAAAAGGATTATCATGGCAACTAAAATCAGGAACTAGGATAATTCTTCCAAGGTTGGAGGAAAAAGTAGATATCAAAAGGGATTTGTTCATTATAAACAAAAGCCAATTCTGGCTGATTTAAACAAAGAGACAATTTATGGGAGGGCTAATGAAGAATCCATTAGTATAATAGAAATGGGGTCATTTCAGGTATCTAGTTAGTAGAAACTCCTCAACTTTCTTCTACAGTCATTGCTGCTAGAATAATGTACTTCAATCACTTTTCCCCTTTCCTGGAGCCCCTACTCAAGTTTCACTGTCCAGGGATCAGGAATT
The DNA here is from genome assembly GCA_004026885.1 of Lyroderma lyra. NCBI lineage: Eukaryota > Metazoa > Chordata > Mammalia > Chiroptera > Megadermatidae > Lyroderma > Lyroderma lyra. Next base: position 176,293 of record PVJL010001963.1, on the reverse strand, counting down.
TGATTGACTTGGCTTGAGTCACCTACCTACATTCACTAATAGAAGGCAAGGCACCAGAATTTACAGTCCCACTGAAACTGCATACACTAGAGAATGGGAAACACAACTGTACAAAAGGAAAATGGAGAGCTATTAGCAAGGGGACATGTATGCAATCAATGTAGGCAGGGGGGCAGGAGAATACCAAGGGAGGAGAGTTTCAAAGTGTCAAATGCTGCTTAAAGGATGAGAATAGTAAAGCTAAAAGGCTTGTAGGACAATCAATTTTATTGAACTGTGAATACAATTTTAGTAGAATAAGTAAATATAAAAGCCAGGTTAGAAAAAAAATGCATTGATGAGGGGTCCAGTTTTTAGTAAGTTTATAAAGTGCTTCTTCCTCCATGGTATCAGTGTACTTTATCTAGATTAAGCAAATCAAGGCAGCCTTGGAAGCATAGTCAAGTCTTTAAGTTTGGAGCATGGAGATAGAATTTCACTCCCATTTTCATGAGATATTTTAGAGCCAGTTCTGTGCCAGGGATACTGTTCTAGCACTGAAGATACAAAAATAAACAAGGTCCCTGATTTCATGGGGCTTATAGTCCAGTGGAAGAGTTAGATAATAGGTCAATAAATAATGCCTTCAATACTGGGAAATGCAATGAATACAATTAGGCTATTGAGATAGTGGTAAGAGAGGTCCACATTAATTAGGATGGCCAGGAAAGGGTTCTCCAAGGAAATAAAATCTAAGCTAAATCTGAAAGACAAGGAGTGAGCCACATGGAAATCCAGAAAAGCTGGTATGAAAGTTCTAAAGCAAAATTGAATTTGTATATATTTGAAGAACAAAGTTCAATGTGACTGAAAGTACAGGAAGCAAAGAAGTGAATGGTATAAGTATGGAAAAGAAAGCAAAAGATAGATCACGTACAGCCTCCATAGGAGTCTGGATTTGTATTCTAAGTACTACACTGGGAAGTTTTAAGTAGGTAAGTATCATGAACTGATACATCTTTTTAAAAGATCCCTGAGTGCTGTTGTAGGAAATCAATTATAAGGGAGGTGAGTGAAAGTACAGAGACTGGAAGCTTATTGCTGTAGCCCATGTGAGAAAAGACTTTGACTTCCAGTATGGTGGTACCAAATAGCAATGGAGAGACTGTATTTAAGCCATATTTTGACTATAACTGATTGAACTTAACTAATAGATTATAGATGTGGGAGTGAGGCTATAAAAGAAATCAAGTATCTTTAATTTTTGGTTCAAATGAAACTTGTATGGATAGTGGTACATAATGAAATAGGGGACATACGAAGTTGGACAGTTAATTTCACAAACTCATCCCAGAAAAAGTGCTACATACCTCATTGCTGAAAATCACTACAGTCACCTTTGAAGCACTTCCCTTGGGAAGCTATGCACTGACGCCAGCACCTAGTCCACCCTTCAAAGCAATTTTGGAACTCTTTCTAGAATGGCCATCATAGCTGTCATTGTGCCCAAAATCCAACAATCAAGTTCACAAACTTGCCACCGTGCGCTTACATTGGCATCACTGTACTAACACCTCAGTAAGGTGTCATAACCTTGCCAAGGAACATACTAATATGTTCCACTAATTGTCCTCTATAGTCCATGCCTTTAGAATTTGGCTGATGTTAGATAGGTTCACTGGCATTTTTCATAGAACTGCCTTCTTGAAATATCTCTGAGTACACTTTAATCAGAGAGCCTGTCAAATTAAAAACTCAAGGCCATATTCAGGGTCTTTCATGATTCCCTACATGGCAGCAATAATCAAAACAGCATGGTATTGCCAGAAAAACAGACATACAGACCAAAAGAATGGAAATGAAAACAGAAATAAACCCACATACATGTGGGCAGATAATTTCGACAAAGGAGTCAAAAACATACAATGGAGAAAAGAAAGCCTCTTCAATAAGTGGTGCTGGGAAAATGTAAAAGAATGAATCTAGACTGCAATCTGTCACCATATACCAAAATTAACTCAAAATGGATCAAAGATCTACACAGAAGACCTGAAACAGTAAAGTGCACAGAAGAAAATATCAGTACTATGGACCTTGGGTTGAGGGAAGAATTTGTGAATTTGACCTCAAAGGAAAAGGAAATAAAAGCAAAAATAAAATGGGACTATATCCAACTAAAAAGCTTCTGCACAGCAAAAGAAACCAGCAACAAAACAAAGAGGCAACCAACTGAATGGGAGAATATATTTGTGAACAACACCTCCAATAAGGGGCTAATATCCAAAATATATAAAGAACTTGTATAACTCAACAACAACAAAATAAACAAATAATCCAATTAAAAAATGGGCAAAGGACTTGAACAGACAGTTCTCCCAAGAAGACATACAAAACATCCAAGATACATAAATAACTGCTCAACTTCATTAGCTATTAGGGAAAGGTAAATCAAAACCACAATGAGATATCACCTCACACCTGTTAGAATGGCTATCATTAACAAGACAATAACAAGTGCTGGAGAGGATGTGGAGAAAAAAGAAACCCTCATACACTGCTGGTGGGAATGTATATTGGTACAGCCACCATGGAAAACAGTATGGAGATTCCTCCAAAAAATTAATAATATAGGGAAAGTGAGTCAAATATATGGTGATGGAAAGAGAAGTGACACTGGGTGGTAAACATACAGTGCAACACATAGATAACAGAACTGTATACCTGGAACCTATGTAATTCTTATTAACTAATGTCACCCCAATAAATCAAACAAAAACAATTAAGAATAGAGTTACCATATGACCCAGCAATCCCGATTCTGGGTAGCTACCCAAAAAAATCTGAAAACTTTTGTCTGCAAAGATATAATATATGTACCCCAATGTTCATTGCAGCACTATTCATGGTGGTCAAGTCATGGAAACAACCCCAGTGCCCTTCAACAGATGACTGGATAAAGAAGATATGATACATATACACAATGGAATATTACTTGGCCATAAGAAAAGATGAAATACTGCCATGTGCTAGAACATGAGTGAATCTTGAGATTATCATACCAAGCAAAATAAGTCAGACAGAAAAAGCCAAGAACCACATCACTTCACTCATATGTGGGATATAAAACTGAAAGCAGCAAAGGAGCAAACAAAATAAAAGAATGATTAAATAATAGTATATCTGTACAATCACACAGCAATTTTTTAATTGAGAAAACTCTATATGTAGTGATATAAAAATAAGGTACAGATTTGGATGTTGAAATTTTGTGATTTGGGTGTTGAATAAAAAATATATTTGTGTTTTATCAATCTGGATTTATATTCATGAAACAGCTCTGGAAGGTCACATAAGAAATTGGTAATGATGGCCGTCTCCCAAAAATGAACTGAGAGACTAAGGAATAGGGAAAAAAAGATTTACTTTTCACTAAATTTAAAATCTTGTGCAAATACTACTTATTTAAAAACAAAAATAAAAAACAGACAAAACATTTTTTCTTTAATAATTGATAAACTTATCATTAGATGAAGACATATAATCAATTATGTTTTTTTCTTTGCCTTGGTTTATATGACTTAATATAAACTTTTCTACTTTGATCTTTTACTTGTATTAACTGTTTAATTTTGAAAGTAGGTAGGACATAATTTCCATGAGTATTCAAGCCCTTAGGAGACAACCCAACTTTTATATTGTCATGAAATAAGCTGCATGTAAGATCACCATCAGAGTAATACTGTATTTAAAAACACATCTTACTACACATAATGACAGTCAAATGGATAGGTAAGGCACTTAAGTTCACTACGTCAATGGTGAACTAAATGTGAAAACAGACAAAGGAAAATAATGTGATCAAAAATACATGAAATCTTGTCAACATGTTTTATGCCAAAATCAGTTCTGAGGGAGCAAAATGTTCTGTAAATTTTAACAGTAACAGTAAATTTAGGCACTGACGTTAACTAAAAATACATATTATGAACAGCCAGCCTCTCTTCTGCAACTCAATGTTTTTTTTTAAAGCAATAGAACATTTCAACATTATGTCTCAAAACTGAAATGCAATGTATTGAAATGGAAACCCTACTATTATTGATTTTGAAAATAAAAAAAAAAAAGTGTAAATGTCATTCTTTTCTATATTTCCACCATTGCTCATTTAAAGTGAACAATGATGCCTCTACAAAAGCAGAAATGACAAAATTTCAACCAGTGAATTTAGCAATCATTCAGTCTTACCTTGTTTTATAAGAAAAGGAAAGGCATGAGAAAATAAAAGTGACAAAATTGACATGGCTTATTAATGTCTCAGCTGGAATTAGAATGTAGGTCTTCTGAATCTATCCTATGTTCTTTCTACCCATTATACTATAATTTTATCACTGGTAAATAATTGTAAACATTTTAGTAAGAACATTACTGACAAGAAAAATAAAATACAGCAATTAGAGAGAAAATTAAAATAGCTGATTTAAGAATGAAAATAAGTATATTAGGATTAAATTTTAAGCTAGAGGAATGGCCTAAAAATATTCCAAAGGCAATCTACTTTCCCAAACTTGATAAACAATAAAAGTCAGTAAGAGGTTCAGAAAACGAAAAGTGTTACTCGTACAAATTTATAAACTATTAAAACATTATTAGAAACAACCCAAATGTCCGCCAACAGATGAATGGATAAACAAAATGTGCTATATACATACAATGCAATATTATCCAGCCATAGAAAAGACTGAAGGTATTTTTTTTTCTTTTTTCTTTTTTTTCATCAGGGGAGAGCGCGAATGCAGTACTCCACTACCACAAATTATGCAGTTGAGTTTCCCACATTTGGGGACATCACAGGGGTCAGCACATCCAGAGTGCAATGGATAAGCCTCGCCCTGGGAAAACCACCTTCGTGATCATAGTATCTCCACTGCCAGGTAAGTATGAAGGTCTTTCTTATACATGGTGCTACATGGATGAACCTTGCAAACATGCTAAATGAAATAAGTCAAACACAAAAGAAAAAATATTGTATGATTCCACTTATATGAAATATATACAATAGGCAACTTCATGGAAACAGAAAGTAGATTAGAGATTACCAGGAACTGGAGGGAGCAAAGAGAATGGGGAGTTATGGCTTAACAGGTACAGAGTTTCTGTTTGGGATGATGAAAAATTTTACAAATAATGGTGATGGTTGTAAAACATCATACATGTAATTACTGCCACTAAACTGTACACTTAAAATCATGAATTTTGTTATATCTATTTTATCTCAATTTTAAAAAGTAAAAAATAAAAATTAAAAAGACCTCTTAAATTGTATATATTTATTTTATAATAAAAAAAGCTCAGAAACATTATCATATATATGACCAAACAGTATTCTTATCTGACCATTTGAAAAACAGAATTTATTTTTTTTCTTCTCCCTTTTAGTTTTGGTCAGAAAAGTTAAAGTCTAGCCATTTATCTCACTTAAAAAAAAAAATCAATGAATCCATTTTCTTCCATTAATTTCAAATGTTATGTCTCATACTACATTCTCATATGAATGTACTTTTACTTTTGTCCCAATGATCTTCCTGCATTAAAGATGTGCTGTTTGAACTACTATACCTTAAGAGGATTTTTATTTATTTCTTTTTTTTTCTTTCTTTTTAATTATAGCCATTTTATTGTTTATCTTTATGTCCCCCCCTTCTTCTCTTTTTTTTTTTTTTTTTTTTTTTTTTTTTTTTTTTTTTTTTTTTTTTTTTTTTTTTTTTTCTTTTTGGTATGTGGGTAGCTCCGACTGGGAATCGAACCCAAGCCACAGCGCTGACAGCGACAGCGCCGAAGCCTTAAGCCACTACACCATCAGGGAACTCCCCTAGAGGATTTTTAATATCTGGTAAGAATAATACTCACTTATAGTTTTCATATTTTCAAAAGCTATTCTAACATGTTTTTCCAGATGAACAATAGAATTATTCTAAAAAGTTTTTAAAAATATACAGTTTCTGTTTTGATTTAGATCACACTGAATTCATAGATAAACTTTGGAAAAATCAACATCATTCATAGTTGGTATTTCTATTCAAGGATAAGATACTTTCCAAACTGTACATTTTCTATTGTGCTCCTAAGTAAGTAGTTTTAATGTTTTTTTTCTAAACAATTCTTTCATATTCTTTATTTAGCTGTACTTTTCCTTTTTATCTTTTCTTTTTTTAAAATTTATTTTTATTGTTAGATTTATTGGGGTGACATCTGTTCAGAATTTATTCTTAATCATATTTGAAATACTTATTCACTGAACAAGTAGTTATTAAATGTGTATGGTTGGGCAGTAGATTACCTGATACATGGATGAAACAAAAGCAGACGTGCCAACCTATCACATCTACCTGATAGTGAATTGCTAGAAGAATCAAATTAAACATTGTAAAGGTGTTTCAAAATCATTAAGGTACTATATAAATAAATATAAGTAAGTTTTAAGTTACATATATGAGTATATCTTCAAAAATTCATGCTAAAAATCATAATCCTCTGGGGGAAAAATACAACTTCAAAAAAAAGGTAAAATGTTTATAAAACCAAGAAGGTATTTTTTAAAATAATTATTGCATGTTTGAAAAATTACAGACACTATGCATTAAAGATATTGGTGGGATGATCTCTATGGTTTGCTCTAACAATAAAAGTATATAATTGTTGTATTTGAAATGTTAAGTCCTTATCCTAAAAATAAACAAAAACAAAAACAAATCCTATGCTGGGTCCTCTGAGCTTTTAATTCTATACCTTACTATATTTTATACCTTTAATAACTTATTTGAAATCAAATTTATTTCTAAGTACATTATTGTGGAAAGGGTTTCTGAAAGCAGAACACATTTTGAATTGCTAGTACAGGTTTCTTCTTCCCAGGCTGAGTAATTTTTAAAGCAACCTATATCAATGGCCCATGTTGTACCAACTGTGGCCAGGGCATTATAAAACATAAAACTGACATTGTTTTAAAAAAATATGGAAATGAATGTTTTTTTGTGTGCAAATATATTTATGTGTATATCTGAATTACCAAAAAGGGTGATCATAGCAATGGCACAAAAAGGAGTAAAAGCCAATATACATCTTTTGGATTTACCACACTGTCTACCCTCAAGATGAAATGAATACAATCTCTGGTTGGCAAGGAGGTTAGACTTTAACTCATTTACTGATTGCATTAGGTGGCAAGCTCATATAAATTGTGGGGTAAAAGATATTCTATCACATCATGATTTAAAACTAAGTAACAAAAAAGACTGGGAAAAAAGTTTATATTTACATGTATTTTATAATTAAGAAAAACTAATACTCCTTGAAAAACAGTTGTCAAAATATAAGGAACTATTCTTTCTCCTCATATTCTTTCTTTTCCATTTCATAAATGGGAATGACCATCTATGAGTACAGTTTCAAAATGTTATCAAGTTTGTCCCAGTGTTTTTCAAACTTTAATGAATCAGGTAAGGATCATTATTTCTTGAATCATGTTACCACATGATTTAAATGGCTCCCTAAAGATGTTTACAATCTAATCCTGAAATCTGTGAATGGCTAATTTATGTTGCAAAAGGAACTTTAAAGACTTAATTAAATTAAGGTACTTGAGGTGGGGAGATTATCCTGGATCATCTGACAAGGCTCTAAATGTAATAATGACAAATGTCCTTACAAGAGGAAGGCAGGAGGAAACAGAGTGGAAGATGCTACATTGCTTTGAAGATGGGCTATAAAGCCAAGGAATTCAGGCAGCCTCTAGAACAGCAGCGTCCAACCTTTTGGCTTCCCTGGGCCATATTAGAATTGTCTTGGGCCACACATAAAATACACTAACGATAGCTGATGAGGTAAAAAAGTTGCAAAAAAATTTCATAATGTTTTCAGAATTTGTGTTGGGCCGCATTCAAAGCCGTCCTAGGCCATGGGTTGAACATACCTGCTCTGGAAGCTAAAAAAGGCAAGGATAGGGGTTTTCCCCTAGACCCTCCAGAAGGAATGCAGGCCTCCTGACATATTTTAGGACTGTGAACTATAACTGTAAAAATAAATTTGTATTCTTTTAAGCCACCAAATATGTGGTAATTTATTGCATACAGCACAATAGAAGATTAATATAAATCATATTCAATTTCTTTAAAGAGGAATTTATATGCTTATTATGGCATTTTTTTATAACACTAAAAATATACAACTAAAACTCCAAAAACAAATTTTAAAATTATGCACAATCACTCAAAACTGTAATAGAGTAATTTAATTATGTAGAGCAATGAGGATATTATTACAGATTTTAAAAAGTAGGTTACAAGTGCAACAAAATAATGATGTGAGAGGGACCTCTTAAAAATCCCTCTGGAGATTACAACTAATAAAACACCTATACTTCAACCAAGGACCCTCTCTATACATTGCACAATCACAGCTGAGAAACCCACTCGTCACATTAAGGTGCCCTTAGGTGGGCAGAGGGCTAAACAAAGGAGAAATAAAAGGGGAAGTGCAGAGACAGGCTGCATGGGTCCCAGCTTGGAACTCTACCACTGGGGGAGGGAGAAGGATCAAGGCAGCAGGAGAGCACTCTGGACCTCACTCTGTCCTTGGGACATAGGAAAGGAGGACTAGAGGCGGGGGCATGAGAAACCGCAACCACTTTACTTTGGCCCCAGGAGGTGCAGACCAGTCAGCAAAATGCTGTGGCCAGACTTCACTCCAGTTCCCAGAGGAAGTGGAGTGACTGGATGGTAAGAAGCCACAGCGCAAACGCTCCAGCCAAAAAGGAGAAGAGAGAGGGCTGCACGCATTTCTTGGCCCAAACCAGCATTGTCTGAAAGACCAGCATACAGGACTATCCCCAAGGCTCAGGGCAGTATCTGTGCTTGGGGCAAACTGAGAACAGAAAGGCACAATCACACCCAAATTCCCTGCACGACCTCCAGAGCCTCAGGAAGAAAACAAAGCCACAAACACCCCTCCCCAAAGACCACTGCGTGCCCAGTATCAGCAGTGAACACCAAAGAAATTGCAGCAGCAAGGGTCCAGAGAGGTTGTCAAAATGAGAAGCCAGAGAAAGGGAGCTCAAATTAAAGAATGAGGACAGATGACCCATCAGAAACAGAGTTCAAAGCCATTATTATAAAAATGCTTAAGGAAATGAATGATAATTTCAACAGAGATAGCAAGCATTAAAGAAGATTTACAAACCATTATAAAGGACCAGACAGAAATGACTACATTAACTGAAATGAAGAATGGAATAAAAGTCACTATACTAGATAAAATAGAAGCACAAAGCAGTGATTTGCAGGAAAAGCCAGCAGAAAACACCTAACCAGAACAGATAGAAACTAGGATCCAAAAAAGTGAGTGGCATTTGAGATTCCTCTGGGACAATATTAAATGTAAAAGTATTAGAATCATTGGTAAACCAGAAGGGACAGAGGAAAAACAAGGGATCAAGAAATTATTTGAAGAAATAATGACTGAAAATATTCCTGACCCAGTGAAGGAAATAGACATACAAGTCTAGGATGCACAGAGTCTCATACCAGATGATACCAAACAGAAATATACTGAGATACATCATAATTAAGATGGCAAAAGTTAAAGAAAAAGAGAAAATTCTAAAAACAGCAAGAGAAATCAAAGTAGTAACTTACAAAGGGACACCCATTTGATTCTCAGCGTATTTCTCACCAGAAACCTAACAGGCCAGAAGGGATTGCCGGAAAATATTCAACTTGATGAAACCAAGGATCTACAACCAAGAATAATGTATCCAGCAAGGCTAGCATTCAAAATTGAAGGACAGATAAAGAGCTTCTCAAAGAAAAAGCTAAAGGAATTCTCACCACCAAACCAGTACTATAAAGAATGTTAGATGGACTTCTTTAAGATGGGAGGAGGGATGAGTGGGTAAAATAAGAGAAAGGGAGGGAGAAATTTAGTTTGATTGTTAACAGAAAATTGCAAGCAACAAAGAAACAAAACTCATGGACAGTCAATAATTTAGTAGCTACCTGAGGGTAATGGGGGATGCGGATGGGGGAGAAGGGACAGGGACACAAATATATGGTGATGGAAAGAGAATTCTCATTACCCAGAGAATTCATTACACAACACATATAAGATGTAATGTACAATTGTACGCCTGGAACTTATGTAATTTTTAACAATCAATGTCACCCCAATAAATTTAACAATAAAAATAAAAAAGGTAAGTTACAATATAATTTTAAAATAATTTATGTACACATAATTTAAGTTTGCTATATAATATTACAGACTGTATTGTCACCCCAAACTCCACATGCTGATGCCCTAACCTCCAATGTAACTGTATTTGAAGACAGGGCTTTTAGGAGGTAATTAAGGTTAAATGAGGTCACAAGAGGTACCTTTATGGTAGTATCAATGCCCTTATCAGAGGCACCTGAGAGCTCACTCACTCTGTGTCTCCCCTGTCATATGAGGGCATAGCAAGAAGGTAACCATCTATAAACCAGTTATCTCACCAGAAACCAACCTTATCTTGGACTTACAGTCTCCAGAACTGAGAAAATAAACTCATTTTAAAGCACCCTATGGTATAGCGGACTCAGTTAACCAGCACCCATGGGGACTGGCAGATGCCAGAAAATAAGTAGACTCTCTGTTAACCAAAACTGAAACAACTGGCAAACTTTGCTGGTTGCTTGAGTTTTGGTTAACAGAGTCTACTGTATTTTGTCATGGCAGCCCAAGCTAAGACAGATTTAATATTTAGAAGTGGGGTACTCCTATAACGAATACCTAAAAATGTGGAAGAGGCATTAGAACTGTGTAACAGGTGGAGACTGTAGAGTTTGGAGATGCACACTAGAAATATTGGCTATCAAGAGCAATTTTGGTGAGGTCTCAGAAATGAGGAGCATGTTATTCGAAAATGGAAGGTAGATCCTTGTTATAAAATGGCAAAGTACTTAGCTGAACTGTTTTCTAGTATTTTGTGGAAGACAGAACTTGCAAGTGATGAAACTGGGTATTTAGTTGATGAGGTTTTAAACCAAGTATTGAAGGAGTGGCTTGGTTCCTCCTGCTTACTTATAGTGTAATAAAATGCAAATGGAGAGACATGAATTAAGAAAGGAGTTGTGGGAAAAAACCCCATAATCTATAAAGATTTGAAAAATTTTCAGTCTATCCATATCACAAAACATTACATAGCATGTATGGCTGGACAATCATTCCATAAAGAGCTTACGAAAATATATGAGCAGAAACAATGCCAGTTTGAGTTGAAGATAATGGACATTAGACAAAATGGAGGGCTGTTGGACTTCTTGGATTTGACATGACTGTACAGAGTTATCTGGCTGCAAACATATGCTATTCTTCAAAAGGGGAAAATGACCTAAATGCAATTCAGAGGTGTTCAGAGCTACTGCCTCAGTTCCAGCAGGCAAGACAGCCTCTGCCAGAGGTCTTGGGGCAAGACCTCCTAGCATAGTTTTGGGGGTGTCACCCCAGTGGGTATGGAAGGCAGAGTATTGAACCAAAAATGATTATTGTTGAGCCTTAAGATCAAATAAAATTTGCCTTGTTAGGTTTTGGACTTGGTTGGGACCCATCACCCCTTGCTTCCTTCTGATTTCTCCCTTTTCAAATGGGACTATCTATGCTTCTCCCACCAATGTATTTTGAAAATACTTGTCTGGTTTCACAGGTTCACAGTTAGAGAGAAATTTTGTCTCAGGAAGAACTGTACCTTGAACCTCACTCATACCTGATTTACAGGACATTTAAATAAGACTTTGGACTTTAGGATTAATGCTAGAATGAGTTGACTTTTAGGGTTGTTGAAATGGAATGTGTATTTTGCAAGTGAGGACATGAATTTGGGGGGCCAGGAGCAGAATGTTATGGACTAAATTGTGTCCTCACCAACATACATGCGAGGGCTGTCTGTAAAGTACCCAGCCATGTAATATAAAAAAAAAGAGACATTTATGGCTGAATTTTCTCTAGACAGCCCTCATATTGAAGCCCTAACCTCTAATGTGACTGTATTTGGATAGGGCAGGGCTTTTGGGGGCCATTAATGTTGAATAAGGTCTTAAGGAAACTGATAGGATTGGAGGTTTTATAAGATGAAGAGAGAAAGCTCTCTCTCTCCAGGTACATTCACCAAGGAAAGGCCTTGTGAGCCAAAGAAAAGGCAGCTGTTTGCAAGCAAGGAAGAGAGCACTCACCAGAACCAAACCATGCTGGCACACTGATTTCTGGCTTCTAACTTCCAATACTCTTTAAGAAAATTCTGTTGTTTTAATTCTGTTATTTTATTATTGCAGTCCAAGCAGACTAAGCTTTAAGTGTATATTTATAACTAGAAAAAGAAGTATCATTTCAGCAATAGCAACAACTTTGAAAGGCTAACACATGTAAAATTTATTTTTAAAGCATTATAAACAGAAATACAATGGGTTTTGTCTATTTTCAGGGTCCTATAGTTCTTTCAAGTACAGTGTTATAATACTTTATGAGATCCTACTGTATCTGGTAACACTGATATTTATCACTTACAAACCCCTCACTCTCAATTTTAAGAGTTGAACAGATAAAATTTAAAATGATGGGTAATATTTTATAATTATAGCATTAATTACAGTAAAAAATATATGCCTTAAAACCCTCAAAAATAAGATAGTTACTATCAGTTGTCCTAGTGATTTAAAATTAATATTGTACAATTAGGATTGACCATATGCCTGCTTTGCTCAGGAGAATCCTGGTTTATGTTCACTGTCTTGGTATAAATGTTAGCAATGCCCACTTTCAATGTCAAAAAGTACTGGCAAACTTGGTTATTCTATGTATAATGAATTACAAAATAATTGTATTTTTAAATTTCATAAATTTAGTGTTCAGTCTGGTACAGGAAATAACAAATGTCACTAAAATCTGGAAAACATGTTTGTCACAATATAACCAATTACTTAAATAATTTTCTTCCACTGGGAACCAAAGTAAATTTTGTGAATGAACTGAGGAGAATTAGGTGCCAAAACATTATTAGATGATTTTGAAACCATTCAATCCAAATTTTTAATTTATTCAAGCAGTGTTAAAAGTTATTCAAAAGAAAATGTCAACACACCTAGAATTCTAGAACAAATCACATTATGTTTCAAAAAATGTAGAATAACTGTGAGCTATCAACTTGATTATTCTGGAAGATATATGTTTCACACAATTTCTAAATGGGGTAACAATTCCAAATTCCTTCCTTTAACATTATAACATTAAAATATAAACAAATGGCTTAGATTTTAGGATTGAGGTCACTAAAATCAGACTGGTCATCTAAAATATGTATTCTTCCCATAAAACTGAATATAATAATATGCTGACCCAGGATGCTAGCTTTTCTTTATAACAATAAAACAGGTCATTTTAAGAATTATCAAAGCTGTATGTACATACAGCATAAAAGGAATGTGAAAAAAAGATATTTTCTTTCTAGGATTTTTCTAGGCAATTAGCAAAGAAGTAGGAAGAAACAGCCTGAATGGTAAATTCAAATTGGCTACATGAGATCAGCATTCCACATGTACAAAATACAATACATATATCATCCCTACTGAATGTTGCTAAAAATGAAAACAGGGCAAATTATAATCATAGAACACTGCTTTAGAAAAACTCAGAGAATTATATTCATCAAGTGTGTACCATTACATGTATACTATGTATTTCATTTCTTATATTCCTGATTCATTCATACCATAGCATGTTTATATTTTAAAGTAACAAGTCTACTTGGTATATACATTGCACCTCACAGCATCAATACACATGTATACTTTAACACTAGTCTTTGCACTCCTGTTCTTCCTCTGATTCTCGTGACCGTTTCCGGGAATTCAATGAACCTTCTGTTTGCAATGAATATGTAGTATCAACAACAGCATCTCTAAATCCCTGAGGCTGCAAGATGAAAAAATATAAAAGTATGCTTTAAGATCTAAAATAATTATTGGTCTTCCAAATGTATTTAAGTAATTGATAAGAGAGCTAGTTTGTTCTTGGGACAGAAGTTATCAACCACTATGAATGTAGAGTATAAACCTCATGGATAGATCCAAAGCCAGGGCTAACTGGTGTTTTATATCCAGATTATTTTATTTACACACACACACACACACACGGAAATAATATTACATTATAAAAATGTTCTCTAAAAGACAATCCTAACAAATTTCATGGTGATTCTACTGAAAGAGGTGAAAGAAAGTAATATGTATTAATTACTTAGGTGTTTTACAAACTTATTTTCATATTTAATTACCCTAAAGTTTTTCAATTAGAATACTTTACATGCACTGAGGCAGTGCAAAGACTAAGTGGGATAATTCAGTTTCAGAATCTCTATTTTTATCCTTTTTAATAAAAAATGTGTGCTGTATAATGTACATTTACAGAAAAACATTTTAAAATGGAATACATGTACGGTGATTATGACAGATCTATAGTCCAAAATGAGTAAGGTTGGTATTTTTCTCTTTTCTCAAAATCTTTAACAACTTTAACTTTAAAAAATTTTAACATCCTAACATCACATATGACATGAAAACACTACCCTACAAATATGTCTTTCCTCTGTTCTTAAGAACAAACCTGTCCAATTGTGATTAGAGTATAGTGTATATATACTAAGATTCGGGGGATAATTTTAAGTATTAAAAGCTGTCCTCAAATAGGCTTGCTGCCTATAGAGGTTAACGGAAGTAATTTGTAAATGCTCTCTTCAGCTATTACTGCCCACCAACACCAAAATCCCACTCTAATCAAATAATACTGACTGTGATTTGAAACAGTACTGTAGATTCCTTCTGGCTTGGTGATTTGTACAATGTTGCCAACCTGCTTAAAGAAAAAGAATAAATATATACAAACACATGATCTCAATTAATTAATTCAGATGACTGATACAATTTAAATTTATAGTTTCTTTTTAATATAGTTCTATTATTTCTCTAAGGAAACAGAAAGCAAAGAAATAGAAATACTCCCTTCAAAGAATACCTATATGTATGCAGGTAATTATTACATATAATAAACTTGTTTATGTAAATGAAAGCAACCTAAAAGTAAAATGACTGATTCAAATAAATTATTTTATATATGACAGGATACTATTTGTGCTTAAGAAAATAAAGTAGAAGAAAATATGTAATGAGACAAAAATATAGGGTTCCCTGGTGGTGTAGTGGCTAGGTTTCAGCACTGTCAACGCTGCAGCCTGGGTTCGATGCCCAGCCAGGAAACCACCAAAAAACAAACAAACAAGAAAACAACAACAAAAAGAAAAATACAAGTACTATATTAAGTAAAAGTTACACTGTATAATTCCACATTTATGAGTATGTATACACACATGTACAGAAAAATTACTGGAAGTCTACAATAAAAAAGTTGTTATACAAGGTAAAGTTGGTTTATTTGTTTTTCAAAACTTTCTGTAGTGATTGTGGTTTTTTTGGGGTGTTATAAAAATATTAAGACAATTTCTTGGGATATACTCATACTAATACAAGTAACTTAGGAAGACATATTCTTTCAAAATTATTATATCCAGAAAAATCACTGTCATGACAAAGTCAAAACAAGAAATTTATTATTTACTCTACAATGAAAATAATGTAAAACTGAAAGGTGTAAGTAGTTGAGAAATAAAATTCTAAGCTCTTATTAACTATGTTCAAAAACTATTAACAAAAACAAATATCAACAAAAAGTTTTAAAGTTCCTTCTAAAATTACTTTAAAAACTGATATAACTTATTCACAATAGCCAAAAGGTAGAAGCAACCCAAGTAACCCAAGTGTCTGACACATGAATAAACAAACAAAATGTGGTATATACATAACATATACATATAATATAATGGAATATTATTCAGTCTTAAAAAGAAAAGAAATTTTCACACATGCTACAATAAACCGTAAGACATTATGCTAAGTGTTAAAGCCAGTCACAACTGGACAAATGTTTTATGATTCCACTTATATAAGGTGCCTAGAGTAGTTAAATTCATTGAAACAGAAGTAGAATGGAGGTTGCCAGAGGTTGGTGGGAGAGCAGAATGGAGAAACAGTGTTTAAGGGTACGAAGTTTCAGGATAGGAAGATGCAGAAGTTCTGGAGATGAATTAATGGTGGTGATGATTATACAATAATGTGAATGTACTTCATGCCACTGAACTGTACACTTGAATTGTTAAAATGGTCAAGTTTGTTACAAATACTTTACTACAATTAAAAAATACTGACATAGGTTCCCTGGTGGTGGCTAGGCTTTGGTGCTCTCAAAGCCGTGCCTCAGGTTCGATTCCCAACCAGGGAACCACTAAAACAAACAAAACAAACAAACAAAAAAACTGATACAACTGCATTAACTTAGAGAAAAATCATAGACTCTCAGAGTTAAAAGGGTCATTTTGTTTATATATAATATAACGTTGACTTGTTTTCAAAGACCATTGAAAAAGGACATCTTATGATCTGTTACTCTCTTAATTTTGAAACTGCCCCTCTACTTAGGCAAAATTCAAAAGAGAAGTAATCAGAGACCATGAGTATAAGCTTAATAGTTTAGGTTTGTACTTCCAGGATGAAAACAGCAGAATCAAAAATGTCATATACTCCATAATTACAACTATATGCACAAATAAAATAACTGCTAAGTAATATGTGACATAAGAATAGTTGTGTTAGGGAGTGAGATTATAAATTTTCACAATGCTTTTAGAGTTGATATTCCATCTTTAATGCAAAATGTAACAAAAACATAGGCATGGTGTATTTTAACCCAACTTATTAAAAAAATCTGTCTTTTTGATTCAATAAGACAAAAATTAGCTAACCTTATGAAAAATTATCTAAATCATCTATTATTACCATGTCCTAAAAGGTACCCAGTTCATCTGACTTTCCTGAGAAAATTACTTCAAAGTAAATAAGCTTTTAAAAAGCATTCATATGTTTATTAAGAATTCTAAAGTCAAATGGGTTTTAAGTATTTAGGTTGAAAATCTCCCTCAAATTTCTAGGTAAAAACAAAATTTTATATTTTATGTCTGCATCCCAAGAGATCTTTTTAAACAAGAAACTAAGCCAAAGAATCACTTGGCTCATAGCCCCAGCTGAGATGAAGCTTAACATATGGCTGAACTACATAGTTTGGGTCAGGAAGAAACAAGACAGAAGCACAATTTGTGCTCTAATGCTGAGTACACATATGAAACACTCTGTGGGGGTGTTGATATATTACTCCACTCTACCACCAGATCTTCTTGGCAAAGATGGTATAATTCTGAACAATCTCAGCCTCATATTATTATAAATATGAAAATTGAAGGAAAATCCACATAATATACAGGACAGACACTAAAGTATTTCTTTTAATAAGGGTTGGAATGTTATTCTATTATTAGTCAAAGGATAAAAATCAGGTGTTTCTGGAAAGATGGGGATAGGGTCATGAAATGGGATACTTAAATTCAATTCTCAATACAAATTTGTCTAGTTAAGGTTTTGAGTTTTCTGCTTAAATGGGAGGTGTTCATTTTTATAACTATTTTCCTCCAGTGTGAATGAATTTCTCGATTCCTATCCTTTTAATTAAATTTTAAAACATACACAAGATTTCATGAATTAAATCTTGTATATATTTTAAAGATAGCTGAATTAAAGATAGCTGGTTTCAAATAGTGAAGAAAACTCTTAATTTTATTAAACAGGGTCAACTTTTCCTGATTATAATAAAATGTCACATTATTTATCATATATTCATAGCCTAAAAAAAGAAACAGTCTGGAGAAAAAGGATTTTACTGAAAAAGGATAAGAGCTATACCTTCAGATTTGCTGGCAATCAACACAGTACCATAATTACATTCTAGAAACAGCAATTATAAGAGAAAAGGAATACACTCTCTTATAGAGTCTACTGTAAAATGTGGATACTACTACCTATTTCATAGAGGTATTTGGAAAATAAAAATAAAATTAAACTTTATACATATATACATAGTGTTTAGCATGATAAAGGACAGTTAATACTCAATAAATGGTATCTATTATTTACTGCTTAGTTAATCTTCTGGGCCTTGGTCTTTTCACTTTTAGTGACAATATATATAGATTCTTCAAAGAGTTATTGAGATTATTTTAGTGTACATAAAATGCCCAGTTAAATACTTATCACAAGCAAGCACTCACTAAAATGATAGTATGGGTAAAGGAAAATTTTTATAGAACAATAGATTTTCCCTAAATCTGTTACTCAATGTCAGTGTTCTACACCATTCCCTAATTTCTTGGAAAGGATTGGTAAAAAGCTAAAGTTACAAAATGGTTAACTCTTAAAAAGGAAGCATGATTTTCTGATCTCATGGGTGCTTAACCAATGCTAATAAGGAAAGCAAACTTCTCTTTTTGATGAGTGCATAAAAAAATGCAGTATCTTGTTTTGCTATTACTTTTCTCATTTCTTAGATGTATTCCACTAGTGAGTATTTAGTAGAATAGTGGAAGAATACCACTGTATATACTAGCTCAAGGGGAATTCCTAAGAATATTAATAGTTTGCACTTTGCAGAAACTTAAATGTAGGAAAGTTTAAGCAGTACACTCAAAAGGCTCATCTGGAAAACTGCTTTACAACAGGGTTTGTTGCTGAGAAAAAAAATTCCTTTTTTTGATTTCAGTGTACAATGATTTATTTACATAACTGGGGGGATGGGAGTCAATTATAAAGCACTACATATTATTTAAAAAAAAAAAATCATCAGAGCTCCGGAAATGCCATCTTTAAAGGAGACATACATTGCATGAATTAGTTGCAAAAGAGGTATGGTAGTGTTATTGATTCTGCTATGAGCTCAGAGTCAGTAAAACCGAACTTGGTGAGGCATGATTTTTTTCACTTTGTAGAAGAACAAAGAAATGCAGATAAAGAAATAGACAATATCACTGACCAGGCCCAATATGTTAAGCAATACTTTTTTCCATCTTTGCCCACATGCCATCTCAATTTCTCCCTTTCATTAGAGCATTTCCAAACCAAATTCTCTAGGCTACATTAATACCAATTAATCTAAAAAGCAGAGAGGCTGGCATAAATCTGACATTTCTAGAAGTGTAGAATAAAAGATTCTGCAGCTTCCAATTGCCTATTTTACAGAAAATAAAAGCTGGTTTGTTCACTTGCTCAGCAGCTTTTAAAAACAAATACAAAGGTTTCAAGCTGTCATAGTTTTCTTTTAAAGAATACCAGTGAAAGTCAGGTAAGTAACTAAATAACAAAAGATAGGAAAATACAAAAGAAAACAAAAGTAGACACAATTTCATATAAGAAATATATTAAGCAACTAAGAAAACCATCCTATTTTCCACATGAATTAGTACTAAAACTAACATCAAAAGTTTTTCTTTTTTCCCTATTTTATTCTTCTTTCAATCCTGTCCAGGAACACAGAGTATCCACCTTCTTCTGCATGGCTAATAAATGGTACTTGATTTCAAAGAGCTTTAGAAGGTAGCATTCCTTGGCCACCTACTCATTTCATGTGCACCCCATTATTTAAATATTCCGAAGGATTTTCTATGCAGCTAAATGTGCACATAAAAACATGTTTCAATGTTTGCTCTAGCTGATTAAGGACAAGGTAACAAAAGCTTTAGTTAAAAAAAAAAAGCTTTAGTTGATGGGGCACTGCAGATTATCTACTGGAATAACTCTAAGAATTAATTTGTAAGTGTTCCATGTAATTAACCCAACATTCAGAATTTTTAACTTGCTTCTATACTGACCTTTGCTTTTGGTCCCAATGGAAGATTAGTCGTATTGTAGCAGCATGTCCCCAACTTTCCCCTGAGAGAAAAAGAATATAATAGCTGAATACTGCCTTACTGACCAAATTATAAATCTCTTAGAATACCTGTAAACAAATACAGTCTTTTACTTAACATAATGAGTATACTTGATTTCAAAAAACCTGGTACATGGATAACATCCTGAGAGTAACAGATTTTTACATATCTATGGAAATACTGCATATCATCATCTTCCATTTGCTTTCAGAAAACTTTATAGTTTAACATATTTGTCAATCTTCCATATCATTAGGACTACTAGTAGAAATAAATCTTGAAGCACTAGTCTAACAAAACCATGACTGAGGTTAGGAACAAAGCCATTAAGTTTATTCCCTCTGGTGTAGCTTGTATTTAAATGGATTCACCCTTCCTTCTGACCAAGACTGATCTTTCTGAGGGCAAGAGTCATCTTATAAATATTGACATGCTCAGTACCTAACAAAACAGTTGCCATATAGTAGATGCTTAATAAATGTTAAATAACTAAAAGAATACATCAGTATCTAAGGGCACAGTGTTCTGTGCTAAGATTTATCAGTGACTAAGACAGATAAAGGTTCAGCTTACATGGAGTTTGAAGTACTCAATAAGCTTCAAATGAAAGAGGTAGAAAAAAATGTGTTTAACCAAAAATGTTTATCTCATTAATAACCCACCCAATGCTGGTACCAGCAAGGCCTGATTTCTATCAATCTTTGTTGTCATCTGATTGGTTAAAATTACCTACAAAAACAAAATGTGAAAAAATTAGGTGAGTCGCCTTTAAAAATTATCAAGTAAATAGTCCTGTGATTTTAGTATTCTGAATATAATCTAATTTAAAGAAAACCATATATAGGTAATAAAAATTTTTCTGAAAATTTACCCATAAAAATGAGTAGTAGTTATCTGAAAACATGATTCCATTGAACATAACATTTTTAACAAAAAAGAA
The DNA here is from genome assembly GCA_004026885.1 of Lyroderma lyra. Taxonomy (NCBI): domain Eukaryota; kingdom Metazoa; phylum Chordata; class Mammalia; order Chiroptera; family Megadermatidae; genus Lyroderma; species Lyroderma lyra. Next base: position 155,432 of record PVJL010001963.1, on the reverse strand, counting down.
CAAAGAAGTTCTTACTGTAAAAATAGAATAACAATATAATAGGTAATACATAATGACCTAAAGAGACCATGTATTATATAAAAACTTCATAACTAGGATCACTGAAAAATTTTTAATTTATATTTTAAAAGTAAGTTTTATATAAGCCAATAGAAACAACCAGATCAATAGCAACAACATCACTAGTGGTAATAAACATTTACTGAATACTCAATGCATGTCAGAGATTATGCTAATTGCTTTACCTTCATTATCTTCTTTAATCTCCACAACTAGTCTATGAATGAGGTATTATTATTGTTATTATTTCAGTTTAACATATGAGAAATCAGAAGCTTAGAATGATTGCGTCTGTGTTCTTTACCACTGTGGCCTCTCTAAAATATAATTCAAAGAAATATCAAATTCTTTTTTTAAATTAAATTTATTGTGGTGACACTGGCCAGCAAAATTACACAGGTTCCAGGTGTATAGTTCTTCATCATCTATGTGTTGCACTGTGTTCTCACCACCCAGAGTCAGATCTCCTTCTATCACCACATATTTGAATCCCAACCCCCCCCAAGTTCCCTCTGGTAACTACTAAGCTGTTGTCCATGAGTTCTTTTGTCTATTTTGATTATTTATTTATTCTGTTCTTTAGATTCCACATATAAGTGAGATCATATGGTATTTGTCTTTCTCCATCTGACTACTTCACTTAGCATGGTATCTTTTGTTGTTGCAAAAGGTAAAATTTTATTCTTCTTTATGGCTAATACTCCACTGTGTAAATGTACCACAGCTTCTTTATCCAATCATTTCTTGATGGGCATTTGTTGTTTCCATATCTTAGCTATTGTGAATAATGGTGCAATAAACATAGGGGTGCATATATTTGGATTTCTTTGGTTAATACCCAGAAGTGGAATTACTAGATCATAAGGTAGTTCCATTTTTAATTTTTTGAGAAACTTCCACACTGTTTTCCACAGTGGCTGGACAAATTTGCAATACCACCAACAATGCACAAGGGTTCCTTTTTCCCCATATCCTCGCCAACACTTGTTGTATGATTTAGTGATGAAGCCATTCTGACAGGAGTGAGGTGGTAACTCACTGTGGTTTTGATTTGTATTTCTCTCATGATTAGTGTGATATTGAGCATCTTTTCATATGTCTATTGGACATCTATATGTCCTTTTTAGAGAAATGTCTATTTAAGTCTTGTACCCATTTTTTAATTGGGTTGTTTGCTTTTTTGGTGTTTCAAATTCTTAATAAATAACTGAATGTTTATACTTTTAGGAAAGAAACAAATACCATATTATGATGTATGATTTTACAGAAATAAAAAAGAAACTCAGGCAAAGAGACCTAAAACTATAAAGAAAGCACAGTACAGTATAAGTAGAACTGGGGGGAAAAAATCAACTCAATAATCAGGTCAAATGACCCCATATTATGATTATGATAGCCTGCTTGTGATAGACTTAGGTGTTGCTATACTCTCAGATGGCTCTCAAGTCTTAAAATACTGGTAATAATAGTGCAAATACTCTATAGGAAAGATTCCATAGTTTGAAAGCCATAACTTTAAAGTAGAGAAAATACAAGTGTTTGAGGCTGAATACAGTAATAGTTATCTGACACTTTCTTTTCCAAAATTCTCCAGAAATGGTTCTTTTAAATATTCTTCCAATACAGATTTTCCCTCCAGAAATAAGATACTACTGCAAGGTGAAACTCATAAAGAACTTCTATGAAAAGCAGTAAGAAAAGGTACCTACTCTGAAAAAGTAATCAGTTCTATAAGAAAACCAAGAAAGAAAAGGCTGTTTTGTCTATTCTCATTGCAGTGATCACACTCACTTAATTTTTGTTTATCTACAAAGAGGAAATCTGTGATCCATCCTATTAAGCACCAACTGGATTGACATTCTTTTCTTCTAGTTTCCTCTCCCCTTAAGTGCTATAGTGGCTTCCGCATGTGTTTTCTCACACTGAGAATTTTAAAACAAGCTAAGCAGGAATTTAAATTGTTAATTAACTGAAATATAATGACTAAAAGGCATCCACAAAATGCCAAATACCCTTTACTGTACATACTACCCAGTGTTTAAGTTCTAGCAACTGGGATATTTACTTATATCAACATTTTTTGGTTAGAGGTATACTATGCAATTCTGCAGCCATGACTCACACACAGTTTTTAATATTAAGTTATAAAACCAGAAATTCAGTTCCTCAGTAGGAACAAGCCATATTTCAAGTGCTCAAGAGCCATACAACTACTGTATTAAACGGAACATTTTCTTTGCAGAAAGTTCTGTCAGATAGCACTGATTTAGGGAGTAGTTTATCCATTACATATCTTAAGGAAAATGTAAATAAACATACTGCTTACCAGCTGTTCAACCAGCTGTTCTAATTCTAAAATTAGAATTTGCACTGTTAGCAAATATTTATAAAATAATTACACTACTTCTGCAAAAATGCTAGGTTTACCAGATACAACTGTGATTACTCCAAGCTCTTAAATAAAGAATGAGATTTTAAAATTGTGTAACACGTTTGAAGTTATTAACTTTTATGCTTTAAAAATAAAGTTACTCAAATGTCCTTCATTGCTACCCAAATGTCCTTCAATGATGAACAAATAAACAAAATGTGGTATATCAACAAAATGCAAAATCAGTCATAAAAAGGATCTTGATACATGCTAAAAACTGGATGAATCTTGAAAACATTATGCTAAGTGAAGGAAGCCAAATATAAAAGACCACATATTGTATAATTCTATTTATATAAAATATTCAGAAAAAACAAATCTATAGAAACAGAAAGCAGACTAGTGGTTGTTAGTGGACTAAGGGAGGGTGCAATGGGAAATGATGACTAATGGGTAAGGGATTTCTTTTGGGGATGATGGAAATACCTAAAATTACCTAGTAGTGATGCCTGCACAACTCTGAATATACTAAAAACCCTGAACTATATACCTTGAAGGGGTGAATTTTATGGTATGTTAATTATATTTCAATAAAACTGTTTAAAAAAGAATTTCTGCTAATAATCAAATAAATGCATCTCTAAAAGGAGTCTCTCCATATCAGATTGGCAAAGATTTAAGACTCAAATTGGTAAAGATGTGGAAAAAACAATAATTCCTATTCACTGCTGCCAAGAGTGTACTTCGGAACATGCTTTCTGAAGGTAATTTGATAATGTATAACAAAATGTTTAATAACAGAGATATCCCTTTGGCTTAATACTTTCAAAAATAACTGGATAAATAGACAAAAAAGCATATACAAAGTTGATTGCCATGTTTTAAATGGTGAAAAACAGGAGCCAACTTGAAAGACAACAGGAAAGTGGTTAAAAAAACTATGGTTTAATCATACAATGGAATACTAGGTAGCTGTTAAGGTAACAAGTAGTGTATACAGAAAGATGTTCACAATATTATAAGTGAACAAAAGAATACTGCTCTGCCTAAGAGCATGCAAACTTGAAAAACATGTTTATGAATGCACAGAATAAGTTTCAAAAAATACGAGGGCTGTCCAGAAAGTCTCCAGCCATGCAATATGAAAAATAGAGAGGCATTTACAGCTGGATTTTTTCCAGACAGCCCTCCTATGTACTCCAAACAATAATCTCTGGGTAATAAATCATATAATTCCTTACTTTCAACATTTTTGATGGTTGAGAACTTTTTTAGAACAAGCATTTATAACTTAAAACTGTAAAATATATTTATTATCAAAGATCATACATGCTTCTGTACATGCTAACTGGGAAATTAAAAATCAAGCAAAAATGAATTTATAAAATAAAAGGAACAGTATACTCTCACTCCACAAAATCTTATCTCTAGAAGTAGCCACTGTGAATGTTTTTGTCCTTTCAGATATTTTTCTTTATATTCATAAATATAAATACACATATATAACTTTTATTTTCTCAAAAGTGGGATCACACTAAATACCTAACTTGAACTTTTCCACTTAACCATATATCTGGATAGATCTTGTTCCATGTTAGCACATGTATATTTACAATACTCTTCTTAAACACTGCATAGTATTCTATGTTATAGCTTGGATTATTTTTTCAATCAGAAAAGATAAAGCTATTTCTGTTCAAGACAAACAAAAACCTAAGGAACTATGCAACTTATTAGTTTTGAGTGCCACCTATTGGGGGCTCCTCACTGACATTAACAGAATGTTTAAATTACAAATTAATGTCAAGAAATGATTCAAAGATGGGACACTATGTTTTTCATCGTATGGCAAAAAAAAAATCTAACACCTGAAACTAATAATAAATAAATAAATAAAATAATTAAAAAGATACCAACTGTTAAAAAAATCTAAAAACTCAAAAGGAAAGATATTTTGAAATGATTTTATCGAAGAGTTCTTTATTTACTTATGATGTATTAAAGGCACATGCTAAAGACTCTCTAACCAGGGTAATGACAAGAAAATCAAGTTAAGCAGTTTGACCTTCTCCCATTCCCTCCCAGACAAGTATATATATTTGTGTTAGCGGTGGGATAGGGTTGCAGAATAGGAATGATGGCAAATAGACAGTAAAAAACCAGTTTTTACATCACTCCTTTTTATCTCTTTACTTCTGAACTTATCTTTACCTCTCTCTTCACATTTCAAATACAGAAGAGAGAGCTCCACCTCCAAACATCCTGGTTGCTTACACTATGTAATTTTCCTATTCATTTTAGTCTGTGATTATACACTGTGTAATAACCAAAGACTCAGTTAAAAGAAAAATGAGAATGTTGGAAGAGCTGACCTAAAAAATATCAAGTATATTTAGACAAAGAAAACACTGAAATTACCAAAGGTGGTATTTCTTCATCAAAGTCCATTTTTAAAATATGGCATTCTTGATTATGCTTATTATTTTCCAGGAAAACTGATATATAACACTTACGACTACAATTAATTTTTTATAAAAACGAAACCAAAACAAAACCACATTCAAAACTGTGTGTCTATCTTATTTGCTTTTACTCAGGCAAATTCTATTCAGCTATTTCTAGACAGTAATATTTTATACAATCTTAATTTTATTATAAAATTCTCTTGACTAATAATACTTACAGCTAATTTGTGATTATTTGCAAGGCTGATCATTTGCTGGGCTAGGCCATTTAGTAATCGAGTACGAAGGGGTAGGTCATCTACATCATGACGAAAAGGAAAAGCAATACCATCCACTATCACTAATCGAACCTAAATAAAAGAGAGACAATCTTGTTAGGTTTGGTATTAGAAATAAAATAAAAATGACATCAAAAAAGCATAGTCCATTATATTTAAAAATGCTTAAAATCCTGGATTCTATTTCCAACTCTACAAAGGCTTTATTTTGGGTAATTATGTATCTATTCATCCAATGCTTTTTGCACTGATCACTAAAGGTTAAAAGGTACTCAGGTTTGATAATTTACCAACTTAAAAAAGTAATTCAAAATTATAGGGCAAGATGGTGACCAGAGAGGAAGTCCCTAAAACCTCTCCCGGAAAATAAAATCAAATGGCCAGCCAGGATCCAACACGGGAAATCCCAAGTGGCACAGTGACAACTGAGGAATTCATGCATCACAAGAAAACACTTGAAGGTTAGTGAAAGTGGGGTGAGCAGGAGAGAAGGGAGGGAGCAGAAACGAATCAAGATCCGACTGCACCACGGCTACCTGAAGGAACTAGAAAGAAATCAGGGAGCAGCATGACTCAGGGGCGGGGGGGGGTGGGTGGGGGGGAGGCCAAGCAGTGACAAGAGTGGAGGCCAGAGTGTGGGAATGCTAGGAGACTGTGAGGGAGCTGGACCTAAAAGCAGTGTATTACAGACAAAGTAGGGGAGCTGAGCTCTGAAACTCTGAGTAGCAAGGAAGCTGAGGAAGGCATCTGAACTGCCCTGGGCAGGAAAAGGGCCCCAGATACAGCACTGGGGCTGGCAGCAAACGCTGCCCGGAGCAGTTGCCATGGAAACGAATCACGGAACTAGTCTAGAGTAAAACGGTGGAGAAGGGAGAAAGGTGGATTTGACGGCATTTACCATGACCAACGTGAACAGACTCAACCTGCATTCCAATGGCCTGCCCTGTCTCCCCAAGCATCCCCAATAAAACAGAGGAAGCAGAGCTTGCATTTTGTTGGCCTCCTCCTTTTCCCCCAACATCCCCCCAAAAATGCAGGAAGTGGAGAGACTGTGGACCTCCACACCCTACCCGCAAGTGCTGCTGGAGAGAGGACATAAGACTTAAAACACATCCTCTCTCCCAAAACTAGGCCCTCAGTGTCACCTAGTGTCTGGTCTTCAGCAAGACACCACAAAAATACTAATCAGAGAAAGAAAGAGAGCTCCTGGACTCTGCTGAAAATAAAGCCCTCATGTTAAAGAAGAATACAACAGACAAAACGAGTACCTTAGGATTTAAAGCTGCTCAGAAAAAAGATGAAAAATCTCCAGAAAAGGATCTTATAGATCTAAAAATTTATAAACTAAGCAACAGAGAATATAAGGTAGCCATTCTAAAGGCTCTCAGAGAAATGAAAACATACTGGCAGAAAACCAAAGCTGAGATGAATGATCTCAGAAAAGAAATCTGTGAAAAAAGGAACATTTTAATTACTAAATTCAAACTATAAGGAAGAATGAGATGAAAATTTGAGACATAAATAATACAACAAAAGAAGTGAGAAATGAAATAACTGCCATAGAAAACAGGGCCAACCAGATGGTGAAACAAATTAGTGATATTGAAGATCGAAACATGGAAACATATTAGGAAGAGGAAGATAGGGAATACAGAACAAAAAGGATTGAAAGAACTCTGCAAGAACTATTTGACTCCACAAGGAAAAACAGTATCAGGATAACAGGATTAGAAGAAGAAGAGTACTCTACAGAAAGCATACTCAAACTAATAGTAGACAGGAACTTTCCAAACCTATGGAAAGATATGGAACCCCAAATTCAAGAAGAAAACAGGTCCCCTCGATACCAGACCCTAGCAGATCTTCTCCAAGACACATTTTATGGAAGATATTAAAAACCAAAGACAAAAAGAAAATCCTCAAGGCAGCCAGGAAAAAAAAAAAGAACTATAACCTTTAAAGGTAAACCTATCAGGCAGGCATCACACTTCTCAGCAGAAAATCTACAAGCCAGTAGGGAGTGCAATGAAATATTCAAAATATTTAAAGAGAAAAACATCCAGCCAAGGATAAATTATCCAACAAAATTATCCTTTAGATATGAAAGACAAATAAAGACCCTCTCAGACACACAGAAGCTGAGGGAATTCGCCAGCACGAGAACAGCACTTCAAGAAATAATGGAGGCTCTTTGACCTGAAACAAAACATCAGAAAATAAATGAAGAGTTGAGACAACAAAAAATAAACAAAAATGTCCTGGCCATAGAAAACCCTCATGTATCAATCATCACTCTAAATTTTAATGCACTGAACTCACCAATAAAAAGACACAGAGTAGGAGACAGGATTTAAAAAAAAAACCCATCCATATGCTGTCTCCAAGAGACACACCTCAGCCAGGAGGACAAACACAGGCTTAAGTGAAAGGATGGAAAACAATACTCTAAGCAAATGGTAAACAGAGAAAAGCAGAAGTTGCCATTATGGTGTCTGACAAAACAAACTTCAGGTTAAAAAAGACAGTAAGAGACAAAGATGGACATTACATAGTGATAAAAGGCACCATACAACAACAAGAAAACTTGAGAGACCCACACACCCGCTTAACATCTCTGGACAGATCATACAAACAGAAAATAAATAAGAAAATATCAGTTCTAAATGACAGATTACAGCAATTGGAGATAACTGACATTTTCAGGACACTACATCCAGCAAAAAAAGGCTATACCTTCTTTCTAGTGCACATAAAACATTCTCAAGGATAGACCATATGCTGGGACACAAACCTAGCCTCACCAAATTCAAGACGACGGAAATCATAACAAGTGTATTATCAGCCCACAAAGCTCTGAAAATGGAGATCAATAGTAAAACAAAAGCAGGAAAAAATCATATATACATGGAGATTAAACAAGATCTAATTTAAAAATGACTGAATCAAAGAACTAAAAGAAGAGATTAAAACATACATAGAAACTGACAATGAAAACACAACCTATCAAAATTCTTGTGACACACTGAAACAAGTAATAAGAGGGATATTTATATCATTATAGGCCTATCTTAAGAAACAAGAAAAACCATAAGTAAACATCCTCACATCCCATCTTAAAGAACTGGAAAAGAAGAACAGAAAAAAAACCCAAAGTCAGCAGAAGGAAAGAAATAATAAAAATTAAAGCAGAGCTAAATGAAATTGAGAACAGAAAAACAGTAGAGAATATAAAACAAAGAGCTAGTTCTTTGAGAAAGTCAACAAAATTGACAAACACCTGGCTAGACTAACCAAAGGATGAAAGGAAAGGACACAAAAATCCAAAATTAGATATGAAAGGGGAGAAATTACCATTGACACCACAGAAATACAAAGGATTATAAGAAAATACTATGAAGGGCTTTATGCCACTAAATTTAACACTCTAGAAAAAAAATGGAAAAGTTCCTACAAACTTAATCGTCTACCTACACTGAACCAAGAAGAAACAGATAATCTAAATAGACCAATCAATAGTAAAGAAATTGAAATGACTATCCACAACCTCTCTAGAGGCAAAAGCTCTCAACCAGATGGTCTTACCAACAAATTTTACCAAGCATTCAAAGAAGAAGTAACACCTATCCTCCTCAGACTCTTCCAAAAAATTGAAGATAAGGCTATACTTCCTAACCCATTCTATGAGGCCAACATTACTCTAATACCAAAGCCTGGTAAAGACAACACAAAAATAGAAAACTATAGACCAAGTATCTCTGATGAACACCGATGCAAAAAACTTAAACAAAATATTAGCAAATAGAATACAACGATGCATCAAAAAGATTATACACCATGATCAAGTGGGATTCATCCCAGGAGCAAAAGGATGGTTCAACATATGAAAATCAATCAATGTAATACACCACATGAACAAAATAAAAGATAAAGACCATATGATCATATCAATTGATGCAGAAAAAGGATTTGACAAGATATAACATCCAATTATGATCAAAACACTGAATAAAATGGGTATACAAGGGAAGTATCTAAACATAATAAAGGCCATATGACGAACCCTCAGCTAATAATCATACTAAATGGAGAAAAGCTGAAGCCCATTCCCCTAAAATCAGGAACAAGACAAGGATGCCCCTGTCACCACTGCTATTCAATATAGTACAAGAAGTTCTAGCCAGAGCAATTAGGCAAGAAAAAAACATAAAAGGTATCCATCCAAATTGGGAGGGAAGAGGTCAAACTGTCACTATTTGCAGATGACACGATCCTTTATATAGTAAATTCCAAAGACTCCACCAGAAAACTATTAAAAAACAGTAAACGAATAGAGTAAAGTTGCAGTATTCAAAATCAACACACAAAAATCAACAGCATTCCTATAAACAATGCATTTTCAGAAAAAGAAATGAGAGTCAAAACATTTTGCTAAGGCAAAATAAAGAATGAAATACCTTGGAATTAACAAAGAACATGACAGACTTATACAGAGAAAACTATAAGACACTTTTGAAAGAAACTGAAGAGGACACAAAGAAGTGGAAAGATATTCCATGTTCATAAATAGGAAGACTAAACATTGTTAAAATGGAAACATTTCCCAAAGCTGTTTACAGATTAAATGCAATTCCCATCAAAATCCCACAATCATGCTTTCACGAAATAAATATTAAAAATTATCAGATTTGTATGGAACCACAAAAGACCTTGAATTGCGAAAGCAATACTACATGAAAAGAGTAAGGCTAGTGGTAGCACACTCTCCGATTTCAATTTATACTACAAAGCATCAATAATCAAAACAGTTGGTATTGGCAGAAAAACACACACACAGACCAATGGAATAGAACTGAAAACCCAGAAATAAATCTACAAAGTTATGGACTAATAATTTTTTTTGGTAGATGAATAAATTTTTATTGTAAAGAGCCTAGACAACTTATCCCCAAACATGTACATAATAAGTAGCAAAATTAAGACCCAAACTGAGTTCTAATTACAAGTGTACTAGGTATTCTATTGTACCTCTCTACTTCTCCTTAAAAGTTCAACGAAGGCAGACTAAAAGCATAAACATAAAGAGAAGGTTTTCCAGGAATTTTTGAACTTCATGAAAACAACAATAATAATAAAACAGCTGTAAAAAATGTTTTGTTTTGTTTTTTTGTCAATTATCAGTAACATTTACTAAGGATCTATTATAAACCAGTTATTAGCTAGGGGTGATGATACAAAAGAAATATACAATATCACAACCCTCAAGGAGATCATTTCTAGGGACAGTGACAGAGACTGATATGTAAACAGACAGACACAGTATAAAACGATTCCTCTTGTGATAGGGTTACATACAAAGGGCTATAGGAGTCCAGCTAGCGAAAGAGTGTCACTTAATTTGAGGAGGAAGATAAAGGTCAAAGAGTTTTTCCAAAAAAGTGAGTCTTAAAGGGTTTTTAACCTGAAGTTTGTTTCATCAGATATCAGTATGGCAACTGCTGCTTTTCTCTGGTTACCATTTGCTTGGAATATTGTTTTCTATCCTTTCGCTGAGTCTGTGTTTGTCCTCATGGCTGAGGTGTGTCTCCTGGAGACAGCATATGGATGGGGCTTTTTAATCCAGTCTGCTATTCTGTGTCTTTTTTGGTGAGTTCAGTCCATTAACATTTAGAATGATGATGGATATGTGAGGATTTCCTGTGGCCATTACTTTATGGTTGTTGTTTTGTTTCATTTTTGTTTCTTTCTTGTTGCCCCAACTCTATTCCACTTGTCCTGATGTTTTGTTTCAGGTTGAAGAGCCTCCTTCAGTATTTCTTGAAGTGCCGGCCTCGTGCTGGCAAATTCCCTCAGCTTCTGTGTGTCTGAGAAGGTCTTTATTTCTCCTTCATATCTGAAGGATAATTTTCCTGGATAATTTATTCTTGGCTGGAAGTTTCTCTCTTTTAATATTTTGAATATTTGATTTCACTCCCTCCTGGCTTGCAGAGTTTCTGCTGAGAAGTCTGATGCTAGCCTGATGGGTTTACCTCTAAAGGTTATAGTTTTTTTCCCTAGCTGCCTTGAGAATTGTCTCTTTGTCTTTGATTTTTGACATCTTCAGGACTGAAGGTCTTGGAGAAGATCTGCTAGGGTCCAGGTATCTAGGGGACCTATTTTCTTCTTGAATTTGGGGTTCCAGATGGAAAGTTCTCATCTACTATTTGTTTTGAGTATGCTCTCTGTAGAGTGCTCTGCTCCTTCTTCCAATCCTATTATCCTGATGTTGTTTTGTCTCATGAAGTCAGATAGTTCTTGCAGAGTTCTTTCAATCCTTTTGGTTCTATATTTCCTATTTTTCTCTTTCTCAGATGTTTCCATGTTCCGATCTTCAATATTACTAATTCTGTCCTCCATCTGGTTGGCCCTGTTTTCTATGGCAGTTATTTCATTTCTCACATCTTTTATTGTATTATTTATCTCGTTCTTCCTTACACTTTGAATTTCTTTGTCAAACTGTTCGTTTTGTTCACAGATTTCCTTTTTGATATCATTCATCTCAGCTATGACTTTTTCACATGTTTTCATTTCTCTGAGAGTCTTCAGAATGGCTATTTTATATTCTGTCATTTAGTTCATAAATTTCTAGTCTAGATCTGTGAGATCCTTTTCTGGAGTTTTTCATCTTTCTGAGAGGCTTTAAATCCTAAGGTATTCATACTGTCTGTTGTGTTGTTCTTCCCTGCATAAGGGCTTTATTTCCAGCAGAGCCCAGATCACGTTATTTCTCTGATTTTTATTTTTGTGGTGTCTTGCTGTAGAGCAGACACTAGGTGGCCCTGGGGGGCAAGTTTTGGGAGAGAAGGAAGGTGTTTAAACCATATCTCTGGTCTCCAGCAGTGTTTGGAGGCGGGTGCAGCAGTCCATGGTCTCTCCATTTCCTGCAGTTCGTTGGGGAAGCTGAATAACTTAAACAGCCTTTAGTCCCATTTTGATCCAGTCTTCCAAATACTAGGCAGAGTGATCTTGCTTAAGACGCAAACTTTTTCTGTCTTTGACCATGGGCTAGATAGTCTTCCAACATTATATGACAGGGTGATCCCTTTGTCTCCGGTGTTTCATGCCACCAGGAAACCTTCACTTTGGCTTCAGATGATGTTCTTCAATCGCCACAGGACCCCTTCATGCTTGTGTCGCAGTCCCTTCCCAATAATTTTTGATGAAGGAGAAAAAAATAGGCAATGGGTAAAAGACACCCTCTTCAGTAGATGGTGCTGAGAAAACTGGGAAAACATGCAAAAGAATGAATCTGAGCTATGAACTCTCAACATACATAAAAATTAACTCAAAATGGATTAAAGACCTCCATATAAGACCCAAAACAATACACTGTAAAGAAGAAAACATTGGTACTAAACTTATAGACCTAGGGCTCAAGGAAGACTTCATAAACCTGACCTCAAAGTCAAGGGAAATAAAAGCAAAAATAAATGAATGGGACTATATAAAATTAAAAAGCACAGTAAAAGAAACCATCAACAAAGCAAAAAGACAGCCAACTGAATGGGAGAAAGTATTTGCAAACAACACATTTGATAAGGGTCTAATATCTAAAATATGTGAAGAACTAATATGACTTAACAACAAAAAAAAACAAACAGCCCAATTAAAAAGTGAGCAGAAGACCTAAAAAGACACTCCTCACATAAAGAAATACAAATGGCCAACAGATATATGAAAAAATGCTCACCTTCACTAGCTATTAGGGAAATGTAAATCCAAACCACAATGAGATACCACCTCACACCTGTGAGAATGGCTATTATGAACAAAACAAGGAGTGACAAATGATGGACAGGATGTGGAGAAAAAGAAACTCTTGCACACTGCTGGTGGGTGGCACAACCACTATGAAGGACAGTGCAGAGGTTCTTCAGAAAACTGAGAATGGAGTTACCATATGACCCAGCAATCCCCCATCTGGGTATCTACACAAAAAACTTGAAAATCTTAGTCCCCAAGGACTTATATACCCCTATGTTTATCACAGCGCTGTTCACAGTGGCCAAGACATGGAAACAACCAAAGTGCCCTTGGACAGATGACTGGATAAAGAAGCTGTGGTACATATATACAATGGACTATTACTCAGTCATAAGAAAAGTTGAAATACTGCCATTTGTGCCAAAATAGATGGACCTAGAGATCATCATGCTAAGCGAAATAAGCCAGGCAGAAAACAAGAACCATTATGACTTCATTCATATGCGGAATATAAAACTGAAAGCATCAAAGAAAGAACAAGCAAAAAACTCATGGACATAATCAATAGTTCAATAGTTATTTGTGGGCAAGGGGGCAGGGGGTAGGAGAAGAAGGAGGGGGAGCCAACTATATGGTAATGGAAAACAAACTCACACTGGGTGGTAAACATACAATGCAACAAAAAGACACTGCACTATAGAATTGTACATCTGGAATCTATGTAATTCTTGTTAAACAATGCCACCCCAAAAAATCTAACAAAACATATTTTTATATTAAAAAAAAAAGAAAGCAATTCGAAAAAGAAGAAATACCAATTTTCTTCTTATTTCCCATTAAGAAAATCATTACAGGAGTATTTTACATGGATAAAAAGCTCTGAAGTCTTAATAAAAGAAGTCTCTCAATTAAATACGTCAATTTTACCTTCAGGATTCTTTTGATGTTAAAAAAAAATCTCTTTAAATATTAAACTATAAGACCTTCTTTAAAAACTTGATAGTATATTTTTCCCCTTAATTTTATTAAATATTCTATAGAACAACTAACCATTACAGAATCTTTTATAATACAGACTTCAGCATGAGGCAGATTAGTCTTGAATTAATAAAGATTTACTTATAGATGATAAATATTTTCATGACAGTTTCATTTCTAATATAACCCAAACAATGTTTCTATAGTGAAGTTAGAGTAATATATAAACCTTAGATCTAAGAACAAAAAGAATCTGGAAACTAATCCAAATGCAAATTTAAAAAAAATTATAAGATTGTATCTTTTTCTATGTAATAAGGATTAGGCTAAAGAAGAGGTTTTGTGAAGCAGTATATAAGTAAGCCATTTTGATACCTTTTATTTAGAGTATGCATTCCTTCATTCAGCAAATATTTATCGACACCTACTATATGCTAGCCACTGTTACAGGCACTGGGGAAAAAACAGACAAGGTCCCTGCTTTCAGGGAGCTTATGTTCTAGTGGAATAAGGAACAATTAACATGCTAACAAATACATAAATAATTTCTGGTGACAGGAGCTATGAAGACACTAAAACTGGGTGAAATGACAAAAAATAAAACGTGTTGGGGTAGAAGGAAGCTAACTGAGACTAGATGTGAGGGAAGTCATCAATGAGCAGGTGGGCAACAGAAGAGTCCTGGAAAAGAACTTCCAGGCAGGAAAGACAACCAATGAAGAGGGAACAGGAAGGCCAAAGGCCATATGACACAAACAAGTTTGGCATGTATAAGGATCAGGAAAAAGGGAGTGAGGGGGAAGGGTAGGAAATAGCAGAAAGGTACAACAGCGAACTGAAGCCAAATTCTACAGGCTGCTGAGTCAAGTGGTAAATTTGCAGAAACTTTGTAAATCAGTAATTAAATAAACCCATTAAATATTAAACTATATAAATTTATTTTTCTACTTTCCTTTTACAGTTGATCTCCAATTTCAAAGCTTTGTGGTCTGAGAATACACTTGGTATGATTTCAATCTTCTTGAATTTGCTGAGGCTACTTTTATGTCCCAGCATGTAGTCTATCCTTAAGAATGTTCCATGTGCACTAGAAAAGAAGGTATAGTCTCCTTTTGCTGGATGAAGTGTCTTGTAAATGTCAATTATATCCAACTGCTATAATGTGTCATTTAGAGCTGATATTTCCTTATTTATTTTCTGTTTGGATGATCTGTCTATGGCTGTTAAGGGTGTGTTTAAGTCTCCCACAATGATTGTGCTTTTGTCAGTTTCTCCTTTCAAATCTGTTGGTAGTTCCTTTGCATGTTTTGGTGCTTTCTGGTTGAGAGCATATATATAATCAGTGTCAAATCTTCTTGTTGTTGTCTTGTGCCTTTTATCATTATGTAATGTCCATCTCTGTCTCTTGATATCTTTTTTAACCTGAAGTTTATTTCATCAGATATCATAATGGCAATTCCTGCTTTTCTCTGGTTACCATTTGCTTGGAATATCGTTTCCCATCCTTTCACTGAGTCTGTGATTGTCCTGATGGCTGAGGTATGTCTCTTGGAGACAGCATATGGATGGGTTTTGTTTTTTAATCACGTCTGCTACTCTGTGTCTTTTTAATTGCCAAAGCAATACTACATAAAGAGAATAAGACTGGTGGTATTACACTCCTTGACTTCCATTTATATTACAAAGCATCAATAATGAAAACAGCTTGGTATTGGCAGAAAAACAGAAATAGAGACCAATGGAACAGAACTGAAAACCCAGAAATAAATGCACAAATAATTTTTGATAAAGGAGCAAAAAATATGCAATGCAAGAAAGACAGCCTCTTCAGTAGGTGGTGCTGGGAAAGCTGGAAAAAAAATATGCAAAAGAATGAATCTGGGCTATGAACTCTCACCATGTATATAAATTAACTCAAAATGGATTAAAGACCTGCAATATAAGACTCGAAACAATACAATGTATAGAAGAAAACATAAGTACTAAACTTATAGACCTAGGGCCCAAGGAAGACTTTATGAACCTGACTTCAAAGGCAAGGGAAGTAAAAGTGAAAATAAATGAATGGGCTATCTCAAACTAAAAAGCTTCTGCGCAGCAAAATAAACCATCAATAAAGCAAAAAGACAGCCAACTGAATGGGAGAAAATATTTACAAACAATGCATCTGATAAGGATCTAATATCTAAAATATATAAAGAATATGACTTAACAACAAAAAAACAAAACAACCCAATTAAAAAATGGGCAGAAGAACTAAACAGACACTTCTCCCAAGAAGAAATATAAATGGCCAGCAGACATGAAAAAATGTTCATCTCATTAGCTATCAGGGAAACGCAAATAAAAACCACGAGATACCACCTCACACCTGTTAGAATGGTTGTTATCAACAAGACAAGGAATAACAAGTGCTGGAGAGGATGTGGAGGAAAAGGAACTCTTGCACACTGCTGGTGGGAGTGCAAACTGGTACAACTGCTAGGGAGGACAGTATGGAGGTTCCTCAGAAAATCAAGAATGGAGTTAGCATATGACCCAGCCATCCCCCTTGTGGGGATCTACTCAAAAAACTTGAAAACCTTAGTCCGCAAAGACTTATGTACCCCAATGTTCATTGCAGCACTGTTCACAGTGTCCAAAACATGAAAACCACCAAAAGTGCCCTGCGACAGATGACTAGATAAAGAAGCTGTGGGACATATACGCAATGGAATATTACTCAGCTATAAGAAAAGATGAAATACTGCCATTTACAACAAAATGGATGGACCTGGAGATCATCATGCTAAGTGAAATAAGCCAGACAGAAAAAACAAAGAACTGCATAACATCACTCATATGCGGAATATAAAACTGCAAGCAACAAAGAAAAAACAAATGAACAAAAAACCCATGGACACAACCAGTAGTTTAATGTTGACTTGGGGACAAGGGATGGGAGAAGAGGGAGATGGTGGAAGAAGAGAGAGGGGGAGCTAAATATAGTGATGGAAAGAGAACTGACATTAGGTGGTGAACTTATTATAGAACAAATTGACAATGCACTGTAGAATTGTACACCTAGAACCTATGTAATTCTTGCTAACAAATGTCACCCCAATAAGTCTAACAATAATTTTAAAAAAAGTAAAAAATAAATAAACACCAGGAGAAAAATAAATTTGAGAAAATAAATTATATTAAAATATAGATAAAAATATGAATAATAAAGATTGAAATCATTCCTTCCTAATTATATTACATTATACTATTATCTACACTCTTATTTACAGCTTTTTTATCTTTGTAGTAGAAATACTACATAATGATATGCTACTGTATATTGTTTCTTCTCTACTCCATGTTCAATGACATCACATTGGTAACCTGAAATCAGGTATAATAGGAGGGTTTTCCACAGGGAAATCTGCAACCAAATCATCTACAGATAAGGGCTTGATTTGTTTTGTTCATTATCTAGACTTTTAATAAACTGATGGGGAAATGTCATTAATCAGATGACCTTAAAAAGTACTGTGTCTATATCCATTACATTTTGAACTACACCAAAAACTGAGGAAATATTCTTCTACTATTAGAAAACAAATCAAATAACTAGGTAAGATCATTAACTCAAATCAACAGAAAAATATTCCACAGGAAAACTCCAAAGAATTATAGGTCTTGACCCCAGGATATTTACAGGGAGCCACAAATACCCAGAGCATCCAAGGACCTCTTTGCTCATGTCAGAGGAGCTGTATGGCCTAAGCTCCAATGGACAAAGAAAAATGGAAATAGCCTGCTTTTCCTCTCCACAGTCCAGATTTTACTGGAAGTGGCTAAATTACAATAATCTGGACTTTTTGCTAAGTGTAACTGTTCACATTGAAAACTTTTCCCTAAGTTTAGTGAGAAAGTTCCTGGATATGCTTTGGTGAGTTTCCTTGACATCTCCAAAGGGAGAGTATACTGAGTAATAGAAAACCAATGAAATACAGAGTTTGAGTGGGTAAAACATATTGTTATTTAATGAGTAAAAGCTGAAACTAAAGATACCAACTATGAATTATTTTAAGTAAAAATTAGGAATTCAGGAGAAAGTGTCTTAAACTCTTGATGTTCCAGAAACCTTTTTAAGAGCATACTAATTCCTTTCTCTCAAGCAATTCCTTCTTCGTACAACTATCAAAGAAGAAATTTGGAGTATAGGCCATGGGATGATACTATTTGATATTTCTTGTAGTCTTATTATTTACTGACCCTAAGAGTGGCTTATAAGAGATGTAAGATACCATATCAGAGATCACAGATAAACTGTTTAAACAATGTAGAAAAATAAAAAAACTGGAGATGTGCCAAAATATTTTAATGTCAGCAAAATAACCATATTTTGCATTTTTACAAAATAAAGATCTGGGAGTTCCCTGATGGTGTGGTGGCTTGGGGCTTCGGCGCTGGCGCTGTCAGCACTGCGGCCTGGGTTCGATTCCCAGCCGGGGAGCTACCCACATACCAAAAAAAAAAAAAAAGCAAAACAAAAACAAAAACAAAAACAAAAAACAAACAAACAAACAAAAAAAACAAAATAAAGATCAATAAAAACCCTATATAGGAAGACTATAAGAACATAAACATTGTGAGAAGCATTTAAGAACATACTTCCTGTCATAATCAGCCATCTAGATTTCAAGTTGCTTTTGAGAAAAACACAGAGAAAACTTTATAACCAGAAATACATGTAAAAAAATTATAAAATTCTTTAAAAAATGAGAAGTTAATATAGCAAAAAAAAGTCTTTATTGTCTCACTTTCACACTTGTTAACGTAAGCAAAAAATATTAACCAGCACTCAATGTTAAAACAGTACTTGATATAACATCAATGACATAACTTCTTTGCTGAATTAGAGGGCAATCAAGTGCTTCAGCAGCTTGATTTTGCCAAATAAAGTCATAGGTTGGATACTAATATGTAAGTTTAGCAAAATATAAATCAATGAAAATATACTGGTGGTAGGAATGTAAAATGGTTCAGTGACTATAAAATACAATTTGGTGGTTCCTCATAAAGTTAAACAGAGAATTAATATATGACCCAGCAATTTCACTCCTAGGGAGGGTGTGTGTGTGTGTGTGTGTGTCCAAAAGAACTAAAAACTGGTACTAAAAGGTATATACCACACATGTTCATAGCAGCACAATTCACAACAGTCAAAAGGTGGAAAGAGGATAAATGTTCATCAACAGAAGAAAAGATAAACAAATTGTGGTGTATATATACAACAGAATATTATTCAGCCAAAAAAGAAATGAGGTACTGACACATAGTACAAAGTAGATAAACTTTCAATACATTATGCTAAATGAAAAAGCCAGTCACATTTTATGATTCCATTTATATGCAATATCCATAGAGACAGAACACAGATTGGTGCCAGGGGCTTTAGGGGAAGAAAAGAGGGAGCAACTTAATGCATTTAGGAACAGACAGGACTTTAGAAATCACCAACAAAAAGCACAAAAATGCAAAAAGCATGGCATTGAATAAACTACAAAGAGGATACTTGTTTACAGTACGAGCTCAAGCAGGCAGGCAGAGAAATCACCTTGTTCACCCCAGCTGGGAACATGTGTGTTGGGACACTCAATTTTTCTGCCACTCAACATTTGTCCACTACTATGCACTGAATTGTGTTCCCACAAAATTCCTATGTTGAAGCCCTAACTTTCAATGTAACTGTATTTGGAGACAGGGCTTCTAAGAAGTAATTAAGGTAAAATGAAATCACAAAGGTAGAGCCCTGATCTGACAGGATTAGTGTCCTTTAAAGAAGAAACACCAGAGAGCTCACTCTCTCTTGCTCTGCCATGTGAGGACACAGCAAAAAAGTAGCCTTCTATAAGCCAGAAAGAAAAGTTCTTCCCAAAAACAGTATTAGCTGGAACCTTAACCTTGAACTTGTAGCCTCCAGAATCGTGAGAAAATAAATTTTGTTGGTAAAGCCAGCCAGTCTATGGTATTTTTATTATGACAGCCCAAGCTGCCTAATGTAACTATAAATGACTATGAAAACGCTATGAATATAAATTTGGGGTTTACAAACAAATTTTAATGAGTAGGTGAATTTGCAATTATAGAATTTGCAAACAATGAGTAAGTATCAACTGTATTTCATATGACAGAATGAAGCTTTCCTCCTAAGATCTGAAGCAAGACAAAGATGCCTGCTTTCATCACTGCTATTTAACATTGTACTAGAAGTTCTCACCAGAGCAATTAGGCAAGAAAAATAAATAAAAGGCAAACAAATTGGAAAGTAAGACAGAAAATCTCTATTAACACATGACACAGCTTATATAGAAAACATCCTAATTAAAAGTAAGGTAATATTGTATGTCAATACAATTGAAAAATAAATTTTTAAAAATTAAAAAAATCCTAATGAATCCACAAAAAACTAAAACTAATAAACAATTTAGCAAAGTTGAGGTATACACAATTAACTTAAAAGAATCAGTTATATCTCTATCCATTAGCAATAAACAATCCAAAATGAAATTTTAATAAATATTCCATTTACAATACCATCAAAAAGAATAAAACTTAGAAATACTTGTACACTAAAAGCTATGAAACACTGCTGAAAGAAGGACTCATATCCCAATTTCAACATACTATTAAACAAAAATACAGTAATCAAAATGGGAACAGACATATACATCAATATAATAGAGTCTAGAAATTAACCCACACATCTACGGTTAACTGATTTTCAACAAAGATAGTCTTCTCAACAAGCAGTGCTAGGAAAACTGAATATCTGCATGCCCAAGAATGAAGCTGGACACTTACCTCAGACTATGTAAAAAATTAACTAAAAATGGATCAAAGTTGAGAAGTGACTCTGGGTGGTGAGCACACAGCGCAATACATAGACCATGCAGCACACAGAATTGTACACTTGAAACCTATATAATGTTACTAACCAATGTCATGCCAATAAATTAAATAAATAAATAAATGTTTAAACTCATGGGTTCATAATAATTTTTAAAAAAACTCTAAGCAGTCACATTTAAATGATGATAAAGAATCAATTCATTATTTAAACACTGGTAAACCGAAGGAAAAAAATGGACCAAAGCTCCAAACAAAAGAGCTAAAGCCATTAAACTTAATGCTACCACAAACTATGGCACCTTAGCATAATGAATATCTTAAGTTGAAGGAGTTGGAGAAAATGGCAGAAACAGGAATGTCAGTCTAAATTTCCCCCTTGATCTTCTTCCCTGGAAAACAGTACATAAATCTCCAGTATGAAAGTACACTCCCTATACCAGGAGGAAGACAGTGAATTTAGAGCTAAGAAGGCTGTACAAATAAACCTTTTTAAATTAATCCTTATTTTCCAAATGACTTCGTCACAATTTACCACCTCTAGTCCAAACTCCTGTCTTACCCTTTCTTCACAAATTTATTGCCCAAACCCCTTTGTCTTATTAATTATTTACAAATTTATTGTTTTTGTCTAAAAGGTATAAAAACTTCCTGTTCTGGATATTTCTTTGGATCTTTATTTGCTTATAAAGGCTCCCACATACATGTAAAAATTCAATAAAATTTGTGTGATTTTCTCCTGTTATGCTGTCTTTGTCAACTTAATTATCAGACTCAGCCAGACACCCTAACAGAATCAAGGAAAACCTTTTGCTCCTCTACACTTTTAGGAATAAAATTTTCATGATCCTGGATTTAGCAATGAATTCTTATATATGATACCAAAAACACAAGCAACAACAACTAATAGACAAACTGGACTTCATCAGGATTTAAAAGTTTTGTGCATTAATGAACACTATTTAGAAAGTAAAAAAAAACTGCAAAGAAGAAAGGGTACTTATAGAAAAACAAATGACTTTTTAAAAAGATAAACAGGCCCTTAGGAGAACAGATGGGAGACTTGACAGTTTTGTGCCAATGTCTATCTTGGTGAAAGTTCCATGTGGAGTTGAAAAGAATGTATATTGATAAGGCTGAATGAAGTAGTCTACAGACACTCATTAAACTCAGTAGACTCATGGTGTTATGAATTTCAACTATGACCTTAGTGATTTTCTGCCTGCCGAACTTGTCCATTTCTAATAGGTGTTGAAGTCTCTGAATATAATAGCAGTCATCTATTTCTCCTTGTACTTCTATCAGTTTTTGCCTCATGTAGGTTGATGCTCTGTTGTCAGGTACACGCATGTTAAAGACTCTATCTTTGGGGAGAATTAACCCATTTAAAATTATGTAATGTTTCCCTGGTGTGAAATCTACTTTCTGAAAAATAGCTACTTCCACTTTCTTTTGATTAGTGTTAGCCTAGTATACCTTTCTCTAATCATTTACTTTTACTTTTAATCTACATGCATTAATATCTTTATATTAAAGTGGGTGTCTTGGAGACAACATATAATTGGGTTTTGTTTTTTGATGGAGTTTTTTGTTTTTTGATGCCTTTTTGAAAGGCAATTTGTGTTAAAGAAAAATTATTCTGACACTTGTTAAAACAGTAAGGAAGAATTAATTCAAGAAAACTGAATAGGGGTATTATAATAGAGGAGAGAGACTGGGCTCAACACCAAATACAACAAGGACAAGCAGGGATTTATAGCCAAGGAGGGTGAGAGTATCAGTGAATAAAGAATTACTGAGAAGACAACAAGGGTAGGAGGATTCTTGCTAAACTGACCTAACAGGATTCTTGCTAAAGACAGACCAAAAACATATACAACAAAGATGGGGAATAGGAAACCTGAGATATCAAAGGTGATCAGATATTACAGGTAGGTGATTCTCTCTAAACTAACTTAGCATGATTCTTTATATTGTATATTATATGTTCATAGCAACATTATTCAAAAAATGAACTGGGCTGGTAAGGCCAAAGAAAGGATTCAGGTCAAAGTCAAGGCCTATTCTAAAAGAGGGCTCAGAGAAGAATGATTAAAGTTTGGTCAAGGAGAGTCTCTGTCATTTGTAATTTTATAAAAACTAATGATATATATAACCTTTACTATTACAATTCTAATACTTAGCATTTATTCCATAAACTTATAAATGCACCCCAAAAAATATGCGTAAAGATTATCTCTAAACCATTATTAATAATAGCACCTAAAAGTCTACCAATAGAGGACTGGTAAAATAAATTAAGGTTCCTACTTTTGCCCTCCATTTTTATTGTGATAAAATACAAAATTTACCATCTTAATCATTTTAAGTACATATTAATAGTTTAGTATTATTAAGTACATCTATAATCTTATAGAATTATAGAGAAATTGGGCTCAACACCAAATACAACAGGACAAGCAGGGATTTATAACCAAGGAAGGTGAAAATCTGTAATTTTCAGAAGACTTTTCATCTTATAAAACTAAAACTCTGTATCTGCTGAACACTAACTCCCAATTCTCCACTTGCCATCAGACCTTGGTGACTACTGTTTTACTTTCTGCCTCCTGAGTTTGATTACTCATGATACCACATAAAAGTAGAATCATATAGTATCTTTTTTTGTAACTGGCTTATTTCAGTTAGCATAATGTTCTCAAAAGGCATCTATGTTGTAACCTATGTCAGATTTAGATTTTTTTCCTTTTTAAGACTGTCTGTGCACGCACACATGTATACACACTACATTTTTATCTATTCATCCATCAATGGACACTTGTGTTGATTCCACATTTCAGCTACTGTGAATGCTGCTGCTATGAATATAGGTGCACAAATACTTCTTCAAGACCCTGCTTTCAATTCTATTGGTTATACACCCAGAAGTAGAACTGATGGATC
This sequence comes from Lyroderma lyra, assembly GCA_004026885.1. Lineage (NCBI taxonomy): Eukaryota > Metazoa > Chordata > Mammalia > Chiroptera > Megadermatidae > Lyroderma > Lyroderma lyra. The sequence continues at coordinate 131,715 of PVJL010001963.1, read as the reverse complement.
ATATAGTAGTTCCAGTTTCAATTTTTTTGAGGAACCACCACACTGTTTTCTACAGCAACTGGACCATTTTGCATTTCCACCAACAGAAAAAGTATCTTCTTAAAGTGAAAACATGCAGCTGAAAAAAGAACAAGATCTATGCATATGTGCTAATATAGAAAGATGTGCAAAATGCAAGGTATAGAATATTATAATATAATCCTATTAATAAATATTAAAAATGAGGAGTTAGACATACAAAACTTTTTTTGAGAAGACACACAAGAAACTATGAATAGCGGTCAAGTTTGGGGAGAGGTACTAGGAAGTGCTCAAGCTTGCCCAAAGCACGGGCTGCACAGGACTCAGGACAGCTTTGAATGTGGCCCAACACAAATTCGTAACCTTTCTTAAAACATTTTGAGATTTTTTTGCAATCTGCTTTTTAGCTCATCAGCTATCATTAATGTTAGTATATTTTATGTGTGGCCCAACATAATTTTTTCTTCTCCCAATGTGGCCCAGAAAAGCCAAAATATTGGACATCCCTGCAATAGCAGAAGGGAAGTTTCAGTTTTCACTTTATACCTCGCTATACAGTTTATTTGATAAGAACTATTACTGGAGGTGGAACCTCTTTCTATATTATTTCAACTTCTTACTTTGGGCATAATATTAATATATATGTACTAAACAAACGTAAATATAAATAAATTATGACAAAAAAAGAAGATATTTTCTGAATTGACTTTTACCACTGTACTATTTACTTATTTTTCCTGCTAATCAAACACATTCAAAGATAACGTAGTTACATTTCAGTAGTTGAACCATACCTTTCGGTGTTCTGAAAGGAAGTCTGGAAGGAGATAAACCTGTGCCAGTAGCTCTGTGTAGTCATGACAACGAAAATAATAAATATGAGAAAGAATATTTTCAAGAGTGAAATCCTCCAAAGCTTTTGGGTGCTCTGAAATAAACAGCAAAACAATCTCAAAATAATTAGTTTTACCTGTTTGGTATATTGATTAGAGGAAAACGATACCTTTGAATAACAAAATGCTTCACTGTGAGTAATAAAACTCTTAACTTTAACTGAAAGATGATAAAGTTATAGCAAAATTACTATGACCTACCCCTTCATAATTCTTGTCCTCTTTGTTTTTGCCTTTCCCACTATTTCCTTATATACTAGGCTATCTAAAAATGGTTTATACACATATACAACTAGTTTTTGTTTTTTTGGGTTTTTTTTGCTTTCTGGTATGTGGGTAGCTCCCTGGCTGGGAATCGAACCCAGGCCACAGCACTGACAGCGCCAGCGCCGAAGCCTTAAGCCGCTACACCATCAGGGAACTCCCTACAACTAGTTCTAATACCTGCCTTTTCATATTTCTAGTTATTGGCTTCCAGCGAACAGAAGTAGCATAATGAAATTTCTCTGTTTTTTTCATAGGAATACAAATTAAAAGTTAAAAGGAAAAATGTTCAAAAGAAGCATTTTTCCCTTACATGTGATAGTATAATTTGACATTTAAATGGAAACAATGATATAAAGTGAAATTCCCTACTTAGATTGGATTTTAAAAATAACCAGTTTGGCTCTGTACATATTTCAGAGGGAAACCAGTTAAAAATTAATTGCACTTTAAGATATACTCAAATTTTAACATTGCAAGGAAAACATTACCTATTGCAAATACACATTCTAAAAGTTCATTTTTAACCAAAAAATGACTGCTTAATCACATCATTAAAAATTTCATATCCCAGTGCTATACCTATAATATTTACAATAAGATTTTAAGACACTGTAACAAATAACATTGCAACCTGGGTAGCTTTAAGGACTTTCAGTAGGTATACTGGTCATTAGTTAAAAAAGACACTTAGTACTTCCATGAAAATAAAAATATCCAGCAGATTACATGCGTTTAAAGGGAAAGTAAGCATTTCTGAAAAGTACTGTTTTTTAAAACTTCTTAAGAATGAGGACTGCACATCTAACAAATAAAATAAAACAAAGCAAAAATAAAAATGAAAACGGTCAAACCAAAAACCATTTAATTCTATAAGTAACTGAAGGGACAAGAACTTGACTATAAATTACCTTTAAATTTTTTTAAAAATCATTATTTCCACATAATAAGTGTAAAAACACTTTGCAAATAGTTTAGCAATGCCATTAATACAGTTATGAAGTCAATTACATACTATTCGTAGCCCGCTAAGATCAATCAATTTAATATTCCAAACATTTCCAGGCATGGTTTTTCTATACAACTTTTGGTTTTTGGAAAAACCAGCGTGGAAGTCAATACACACTAAATGCCCTGAATACACCGAATTGATTGAGACAATGCTTACTTACGAAATCAGACAATTCATCCTAGAAAAAGTGCCACATACCTCATTGCTGAGTATCACTACAGTCACCTTTGAAGTATTCCCCTTGGGAAGCTATGCACCGATGCCAGCACCTCATCCACTCTTCAAAGCAATTTGAGAACTCTTTTTCTGGAATGGCCATCAGTGCTGTCGTTGTCCCCAAAATCTCACAAATAAGTTCACAAACGTGCCATCATGCACTTACGTTGGCGGCACTGTACAAACCTTGGTAAAGTTATGACACCTTTAGCGAGTTGTTTGTGCAGTGCCGCCAACGTAAGTGCACCGTGGCAGGTTCTCGAACTTAATTGTCAGATTTTGGAGACGATGACAGCTCTGACAGCCATTCCAGAAAGAGTTCCAAAACTGCTTTGAAGGGTGGATTAGGCGCTGGCGTCAGTGCATAGTTTCCCAAGGGGAGTACTTCAAAGGCAACCATAGTGATAGTCAGCAGTGAGGTATATGGCACTTTTTCTAGGATACATTCGTGAAATTAATTATACAACTTGGTATATTAAAGTGTCCAACAAAATTAGTTTACACCTGGCAGGTCAGAGTTCGATTTGAAGTCATGCACTGAAACACACACACAGGTTTACCCCAGAGCTCCTACAGTAAGAAATGAGGGCCCTTTTTCTTCCCTTTGGAAGAAAAATCCATGTTGTGGCGTTTCTCATTTTGTAAGAGAAATGTGGGAATTTAAAACTAGTACACTGTCAAGTATTAAGTTTCCCATTCCAAAGGGTCTCTTGCTGAGGCTTGAGAGTACAAATGCAAATTACTTTTATTATACAGAAAGAAGAGAATAACTTGCTAACTTACTGTCTTCCATATGTGTTGCTGCTATAAGCTGAAGGTGCTGAATGCAGGCAGTAGCAAGGTCTACCACTCTATCAACCATAAAACTTCCCTCTGTATCAATAAAAACTGCTTCGCCTTCCACTCCTCCAAAACATTCTGGTATCTGCACATCTACTGCCAACTGCATACTACAAAGAGAAAGATAATAAATGAACAAATCATTACCATGATCTTGGAAGGCAGTGTTTTTCAAACCCCAGATTACCACCCATTAGGTACCACTAAGTATTTTATAAAAGCAAATATACTCCCCCAGATAATGGAGATGGCTGACTCTCCAACGGCTCCTAATGAGAGGGCTGTCCAGAAAATACCCAGCCAAATAATATGAAAAATAGAGGCATTTATGGCTGGATTTTTTTCCACACAGCCCTCCTATATGAGAATCAAATAATGCTTTGATTAGGAGGGTATGCCTATGAAATCATAATTGAGGAATTTTAATGGTTTTTAGGCCTCTGGAAATGGAACCCTTTCTTATTATACATAAATTTATTTCTAACACTTGATTTTCAAATATATTCTCAGGCATTGATTATATAATAAAGTAGAAGACTGCTTATTTACCATATTACAATGCTGAAAAAGAAACATTTTTTTATGTCAAAATAATTGTTATCAATTTATCAAGATTGGGTGCTAAAGTAACATAAATGCTAAGTTAGTTTTTGTTTGATGTGTGCACATATACACAGAAAACTATGAACACACACATGAATTTTTTGGTCTTCTGACTGTAGACCCATAGCACAATACTGTATTACTTACATAAAATGTTCTTAAGCCCACCCTTAAAAAGGAAACATTTTATTTTACCATAATTGTGTTTTCCCAACACCTGGAGCACCACAAATTTCTGTTGTTTTGGTTAAGGGTACTCCACCCCCAAGAATATTATCTAGTGCTGAACAGAAGGTAATTATGAAGCTCTGGGTATGTTCCTGCTCAAGAAGTTCCAGTGCTGTACACTTCTTGCCTGACTCAGCTGTACCAGCATGTCTTGGTTTATTTGTGAGGCATTCTCTTCTTATTATTTGCAGAGTTTCTAAGGCTTCCTCTTTAGATATCCCAACTTCTGAAAGCAGAATTAAAAATAAAAAATCTTTTTAAACCCTGAATTTAGAGATTTAAAAGTTTAACATGCTACTGGATGGTTTTATTAATTTTAATTTTTAGATAACAAGAGTGATGCCAAGAGTAGACAAACATAAAAATGTAACATTCCATTAACTATTAACTATTTAATCTTTTAAGTTAATAAAGGCATTTATGTTTTTAGTCTTCATATACTTTAAGGTTTACCTCAGAAACAGAATTCAAAAACCTAAACCTCTAAAGCATTTCTGAGTACCTACAAAAGTGTTTCAGGACATAGAAATAAAACTAGACTAGCAGTCGTCCTTTTACTATCTCTTTTGGTCTTATGAAGCCATGATTATCTTGCTCTCATAAAGCATACAAATTATTCTTCAGAAAAGAATGAAAGTGGCCTCTCTAATTACCTAAAACAGATGCAACTTTAAAAATGCATGTGCATATACATTATTTATAATAAAAACTTCATGGAAACAATGGCATGGAAAATTCATGTATCGCTCCTATTTAATGAGAACAATTATTTGAGGTACTAATGTTTTAAACAATACACTTATGCTTTCCTCAACTACACAATTTCATTACTGTCAATGTGACCTGAAAAGAGAGAATGGCAATTACAAAACAAGCTGCTAATGAAAGAAATAATGATGAGAATGATGTCACTTATGAGTTTGATATATCAGTGTTTGATTTGGTAAAGATATGACCTATAAATCTAGTGCAAACAAAAAAAAAAATAATGATGATAAAGCAATGAAAATCCTATCTAATTTAAGAATCTGAACTCTGGAGTCAGATTACGTGGGTTTGTAAATCCTGACTGCATTGCTGACTACACAGTTACCAAGTACAGGAACGTTACTCTTTTGCACCTCAGATTTCTTCTATGAAACAGGAATGAGAAAATAAATGTAAAACTCTTGGTAGAATACCAACGCCATCCAAAATGCTCAATAAGTATTAGCTATTATTATCATTAAGATTCTCTCATTTCTTTTTTGTACAACCAACTTGTTAAAAGACAATGAGCCCACCAAACTTTGTGGGACACAGTATGCAGCGTAGTGTAAGATTTAAAATAAATATTAATAGCTAACACTGGGTCTACAACATTAATTCTTGCGTGGCGAGTTGAAACCTCATTTTACATTGTTAAGGGTAATAACTTAAAATTCTCTTAACAGCACAGTTTTAGGTATACTTTAGTGTAATATGCACAGCGAGATCAACCCAGTGAGATGGCTTCATTTTTCTACACCTCAGAATGCAGTGTTTCCCACCAACGTATTATCTAGTGTTCTGGAATGTGAGGTTTCGGGTTGTTGTTGTTTTTTTTTTTTCAGTGAATTACATTTAAAAATGTCTTCTTTCTATTGCTTTCTCCAGATTCTGGGGGTTCTACTCCCCTTCTCATTCTTAGTGTCTCTAATCCTATCACGAACCCTGCATTTCTCAAATTTAATGCCTGTCCCTTGGATTTGGAAACAGCGAAAATTAAATAGACTGGGTTTCAATCGTAGCTCCACGACTTCCTAGCCCATACTGAAAAGTTAACCTCCCTTAACATCAGTTCCTTCGTCTATACATACTGGACATAATCCACGTAAGAGGGTTCTTTTGAGTATGAGATAATCCTCAGAGCATACAGCAGGCAGTAGGAGAGAAAGCAATTAATATGTTTTCAAGACCACAGTTCTAAACATGCAAACCATGGTTAAGTGGAGTCAATGAGCTTTTTCACGTTGTAAACGCGGCCGTGGGCGACCGAAGAATCCGCGGAAACTGGGCTGAAGCCTGAAGGCGGGAGAACAGATGAAGGAGGCAAACACCGCGAAGAGTCTGCCTCAGCTTGCGGTAAGGAGTCGTTACCTTTGCTGAGTTCAGAGGGTTTCATTTCTAGGAGTTCCTCAGCGGTCTGGAAGCCTGCAGACACCAGCTTCACCCGCACCGCTGGGGACAAGGGAAAACTCAGTAAATCCCGCTGCATTTCAAAGTCGGACACCTACGCGCGCAGTGGCGCACAGTTGTAACTAGTAAACCCCAGGCACCGGAATCCCGCAGGCCCGCGCCCGCCAGCGCCCGCCCGCGCCGTGACGTCAGACGTAAAACGGAAGGGGCGGGGCCTGCGGCCTGTTTGCACGCGCGCGGCCTTGGGTTTTGCCACTCTGTGGAGGCATGCTCAGTTAATACACGTTTGCGCCATTTTTGTTGCGATTCTTTTAAATCCCGTTTAGGGTTTCCCCATTAAACCTACATCCCAACAGTAAAAAGATGGACACAGCAGGATAAAAAGCCAGGCCCGGTAAGTGGGCTCTACACACCACATTTCCTCACCTCCGCCTTGGCCCAGTGGATGGAAACCTCAGGGTTAATAGGAATGATCTCCCCGATTGGGAGATCATTTCTATTAACACACTGGTCAGTTACCGATTTGGACTACATAACCGTCATATAAGTACCCTTCAGCCTCTTGGCTGTTCTCGCCTGCTGTCCCCCATTGCCTGCCCCCCTCACCTTTCCCGCCCTCGCGAGGGATTGTGGGCCACCCCGCCACTGCCGCGGGTAGCGCTAACCGACCGATCCCCGCACCCACTCACACTTTTCCGCGAGTTCAGTTTGGAGCAAGATGGTTTCTGACCGTTAGTTCTTCACGGCCTGCCTAGCTTCAGAAGTAACTAGAAAAGTAAGCAAGTAATACCCCCGTATTGGGCTGGGCATGGGCTCCCGGTCCTGAGCGGGAACAGTTGGGCTACGCAAGAGTTCCCGTTCTGGTACGAAATGGGGAAAGGACCACTTCTAAACTAGAGGACTTTGAGGGACTTGAGAAGCGGTATGGAGGGTGGTTTACGAACTCTTTCCAGATTGCCTAGGCGCGTTAAGATTTCTTTGTGGGGGAGTAACTTATTCCCTACCTTTTGGCGAGGATCCTTAGCTCTCTTCCTAGCTTAAAGAACTCCCTAAATATTGCAAGTCAAAGTTTCAGTACCTCACGTCTAACAAAGGAGACATGTTGAGCACTTAGCAAATTTCATACATTTCAAATGCTCACAACCATGCCATGAGGAAAAAGACGTAGACACTCAGAGCCATTTTCGTGAAGCCAAAATTAAAACCTGCCACTGAGTATATTGCTTAACCTCTAGTTACCATGATCCACATCTGGGCACACAGTTAGCATTCCATAAATGACCAGAGGGAGAATTCATGCTTTTGCTAATAGAGCAACCACTGTCTGGGTGAGGAAGAAATGGTGTTAACACATTCAAGGATAGCTCGTCAGTTAGTTTGGTCAAGCTTAATGGACTCTGTCGTGTTTAGAATTTTGTTTCATTGGCATAGTAGAGTTAAGAAATTACTTGATTTCTGTAGCTTATAATTATGTGTTATCTTGTTCTTGAGTTGTTTTCCTATAATTATATAATTATTGTTTTCATCATTCTTCAGATTTTTTACAAGTTGGGATCTAGGTTTATGAGATCAGGCATCAGGAGCCAGTTATAGGATTTTTATGGAAGGTGCATCTTTCTATAGTGTCACGTTTTCTCAAAATTTTTTAGAGAGGGAAGAATTGAATTATTTAATTGGTAAGCCATTTAAAGCATCTTCTGTTACACAAGCATTAATATATTGTAGAGTGAAATGCAAACAAAAATTTTAAAGTAAAAATAAGACTTTGAAGAAAGATCTGATTTAAATAGGATACTTCAGTAATCTTCCAGAGCCTCCTGGGAATATGTTTTTATTTTCCTTGGCAATTGGGGTTACTTGTTGAAAAAGTTTGAGAGACACTGCTATGGGCATGAGTTTTAGAGTCATAAAAATTTGGGTTTTTATCACATCTTTGGAAATTCCCAACTGTGAGACTTTCAGCAAGTTTCTCAGTTTACTCACCTGCAAGTAGAAGATAATATTTTATGGAGTTGTTGGAAAGATTGAATTAATAAATATAAAGAATTTGGCACAGAAAAGGTACATAATAACTGTTAGTTTCTTTCTACATTTTAAAATGTTCTAATATGTGTAATCAGTTGAATAAAGCCTCAATGGACTCCTAGCTCAGCAGAGTGCTAATGCAATGGGACTTTTTCTTAATGCCTGCAATTGTAAAGTGCCAAACAAAAGTGCTTTTATTTATTTGATTTGATTTGATACTTACAATAATCCTGGGAACAGTTTACTAGAATCCCCAATTAAAATTATTAGCACATTGAAGGTTGGATCACCAGAGTAGGATTAAATATGTATTAAGTATTAGTTGTGTGCAGGATGACAGATCAAACAAGACAGTCTCTGCCCTCATAGAGTCTATAGTCAATCGGGATCATTATTTCTGACTTGTGTTGCATTACTGACTTTTGTTGCTATCTAGGTATAATATTTAGGGTAGGAATGAGCTATTGCTGTCTATATATATATATATATATATATATATATAGTTAATCTGTGTAAGTATTCAAATAAGGATACATTTTCATGCTGACTGGGCTATTTTCTAGAGATGTGGGGAAAGAGTAACATGAATATTTCTGTTATAGCTCAGCTGAAGTTTGTTTTCTTTTATCCTAAGAACATAGAACTTTTAAAATTGGTGACCTTGTATGTTCAAGTGGGTTTTGAGAATAGGAGAGAGAAATGAGTGCTGTTTGGACTGAGAGAAAACTATGAATCAAGGCTTAGCTTTAGATGTGGTTATGATAAAGCTTAAGGCCTCAAGATATGTGCATATATTTGGAAGAGAATATCAGTTGCACAAGGCCTTATATGTAGTAGGAGCTCAATATATATTTGTTGTCCACAAATTCTTGAAACCTTCTGATTTGACTTCTGTGATACCACACTCCTGATTTCCTTTCTACCCACTTGGATTTTCTTTCTCACTGGCTCCATCCCTCCTTCTGTCTGCACAAACCAGAAACCTAGGAATCATCCTCGACACTTCCTTCCTTTTCACTCTCCATGTTCAGTATATACACAAATCATATCAATTTTCTGTCTAAAATATCTTGATTATGTTTATGTCTTCTTCTCTAGGCCAACCTCCCACCATTTCTCTTGTAGGTACTGCAAGATCCTTTTGGCTGGTCTCTGTGAAGCTTGTCTTCTCCCCTCTATTCTCTTCTCCCATGTAGTAGCCCAAGTAGTCTTTTTACAGTACATTTCAGTTCACTATTTTGCTCTTAGGATAAAGACCAGATTTATTAATAAGACTTATAAACAGCTTTGCATGTTCTGTTTACCTCTTTAGCCACATCCTTTTCCTTTCTTCCCTTTACTCCCTACACTCCAACCACTCTGTGGGCCTTAATTCCTTGTGTGTACGTGCCAGACTTCATCCTATAACAGAGCCTTTGCACATGCCTGTATTATTACTTCTCCCTACTTCACCCAATTAACTAGTATTTATCCTTCAAATCTCGGTAGTCATTGACCCCTTCTCTAATCCTGAATCTCTACTTCCAACAAACCCCCTCAAAACTAGGGGGTCAGATTTCCCCTTTCAACTCATCAAGTGCCTTTGTGTGATCTTTTATATAACATATCTCCTCAACTAAACTGAAAGCCTCAGTAGAGTGGGGAGTGTGTGGATTTTACTCGTGGTTTACCTAGAGCCCCTAGCCTAGTGTATGGCTTATAGTGGGTGCTCAGTAGGTATTTGTTAAAAGAATGAATGATTAGATATTTGTTAAAAGAATGGATGATTAGATGATTGACCTCTCTCCCCATATTTTTCTGTTTTGTACTCTTATAGTAGAAAATATATGCTTGTAGGAAGTATCTAGTTATAGAAAACAAATAAAATACAGAAAATAAAACTGATTCATAATCTTTTTCTTCAACACAGAAATAATGTTAACATTTTATTTTTACTTTCTACACATTCATATAATGTGTTTACATACTTGTGATGATTACGTTTCGAAAAATTTTATATATCTTGTTTTGTTTTTGCTTTTTATTTACTATTTTGTCAAAAGTCTTTTTCTATATGATTAAAAATTATTTGAAAGTTAAGTTTAATGATTGTATACTATTCTGTCCTGAGGCTCATCTTTCTAATCAGTGGCCTATAAAGACAACTGAATTATTTCCAGTTTTTTCCTGTGATAAAGTAGTGTGTGTTCTCTTTTTCTCTCTCCCTACTCCTATACATTTCTAGAAGTAGAACTCCTAGGTCAATTATGCACATTTGCATTTTAAATCATACTGCCAATTATTTATACCATTTATACTCCTCCTAACAGTGAATGAGGGCTGGTTTTCCCATCTCCACCCCAGCACTGGCCATTAGCAGTCTTTAAATGGTCATTGTTTTTCCTTTTCTATTGAGATATAATTGACTTTAAGTGGTTATTATCTTTTATTACTAAAAGAGGTTAAAAGTCTTTTTATATAATTTTATTGGTCAAATGCATTTTATCATTGTACCCATCTCATTTATATCCTTTGCCCACTTCTAATTTCTAATAGTGGTAAAATACACATAACAAAATTTACCATCTTAACCATTTTTAAGTGTACAGTTCAGTTTTATTAGTTATTTTCACAATGTTGTGCAGCCAATCTCCAGAACTTTTTTTATTTTACAAACCTGAAATTCTGTACCCACTAAACAACTCCCCATTTCCCCTTCCCCAGCCACTGGCAACCACCATTCCACTTTCTGTTTCTATGAGTTCGACTACCTTTGATACCTTAAAAATAAGTGGAATCATATAGTATTTGTCTTTTTGTGACTGGTTTATTTCACTTAACATAATGTCCTGAAGGTTCATCCATGTTGTAGTATGTACCAGAATTTCCTTCCTCTTTAAGGAGGAAGGAAATATTCTGAAAATGGCATTTTGAATTTAAGAGTTGTTTGCTGATAACAGTTGTCTAGTTCATGGACATCACCTTTTCCCCTTACACAAGTGGTTCCCAACCAGATTTCAAAGTATCTTATCTTTTATTTCACAAAACCAAATGTAGATGTTTTACTTACAGATTATATATGTACTTGTATATGTTTATGGATATGCATATACACACATAAGTGTATATATTACATAGTATTTCTTTCTTTAGGGGAGAAAGTCTATAAAAATCACACTGGTAGACTGTGAAAAGGTCAGACTTCAGGAATAGTTGCAGCTCAAATCATATAGTCCCCTCCCTGTAATATGTTTTTCTTTCTCCATCTCAGATACCTATATTCTCAGTATATTAATCTTTAATAAGATTTTTTAAAAAATAGCATTATTTCTTCCATTCCAAAAATATAAAACTCTGGCTAATTTATTTTGGCAGGGAAGAGAATACCAGAATAGTCTTGTAAGATAAAAAGACTTGGAAAATAGGGTGGTTCTAGTGTGATCTTCAGGAGACAACTGAAGAATAGTGGAACATGGAAACTCTAACTCTAATTTACAGTGAAGAGGAAGGAGAGGATTGACTAGGCTGATTATATATATATCTATATATATGTTTTTTAATATGGAACTTTATGAATTTGCATATCATCCTTGCGCAGGGGCTGTATTCTTCCAGTTTTAGTGTATGTACTACCTAAGCAAGCAACGATAATATTTATTAGGTGAATGTGTAATATGTTAATTATTAACCATTGCCTGAGACAGGATATATTATTTTTGAAAAGTGTAAATGAATGTTGGAGGGCTAAGATGTTGCTTGGAGGGTGGATTCTCTAGTAGTTTGTTCCGGATTTCAGAGACACCTGTGAAAAACCAAACAGAAGACCCTGTGCTTGTAGTGTTGAGCATGGGAAGGTTTAAAGATATGTGGAAACAGAATTTACTCTTGCTTGGGAAAGGAGACACTCTCATCATGAAGGTGGTTTAAAGCATTACACCCTGCAATTTTAGGAAGGGACACTGTGTGAGCTTTTCCCTAGTGTGCTCTGTGCAAAATTAGAATTAGTGTTTGTGCAACTGATTTTTCAAGTAAGGGTGATCATTTGCCGTATATCTGAAAAAAAGCATTATTTTGTACTTGTAACTTTGAACTGACAACCTATTTTTAGCAATACATGGGCTGGGTTTTCAAATTAGTTTTGTCAAATTTCATCTTTTCAGAGTTGCTCTTTCAAATACGTGAATAGTGGCTTGCTGAACGGTGCCACAGCAACATCATTAGCTCCAAGCCCTAGAATGAAGGAACTAATTTATGTTGTTATCTTTAAATCTGTAGAGCTTTACCTTTGTTTTATGTAAACAACACCACTAACTATACTAGGAAAAGGATGCACTAAATGAGATCAGCAAAACAGGTGTGGCATATGAAGACAAGCGCAGTTACTATGGGTCATGTTTACACTCGATGTATTTCCTAAGATTTTTTACAATATCCAGGTATACAAATTATTGCTGCACAGTAATTATAGTTTGGAGACTCTTTATTCCAGAAGTAAAGGAATCAATGGACTGTGTGAGAAAAGTGATCCTATCTTAAGGGTGAGGTGCCAAGCAAAGACAGCAACTCATACCTGGCAGGGGAGATACTATGATCATGAAAGTGGTTTTCCCAGGGAGAGGCTCATGTCTTGCACTCCAGATGTGCTGACTCCTGCATAATTTCTGGTAGTGGGGGACTACTTTCATCCTCTCCCCTGACTTGACTATAAGAAAAGAATGCTGAGTACTTGGTGGAAATTCTCAACCTTGGATAGCTAGAATGTAGAGGTTCAAGTTTTGGTTTTGTCTATATGTAGTCAAGGCCTGAACAGCAGGGCTTTTTTTTTTTTTTCCTGGAGTGCAATTTTTCTTTTCATGATTTCCAGACTAATTCTATACGTTGCTTGCTTGTGTTGTCCCTTTCTCCATTTTCACAGCCACCAGTTTAACACCTTCTCTGGGTCATCTCTCCTTTCTCTTTCTCTGGCCTTCCTGCTTATTCTTTCTATGTTACTAGGGCCCTATGATTACATTAAGCCCACCTGGATAATTTGGGATACTCTCCTCATCTCTCCTTAATCACACTTGCAAAATGTCATTTGCCACAGAGTAATATAGTCATAAATTCTAGGCATTAGGACTTGAGTAATTTTGGTGGGTCGTTTTTCAGCCCACCCCATCAACAAGAACCTTCAGATAGATTTGTCAGGAATGTAACTAGAAGGTGTTTAGAGTATGTAAATGAGCACCGTGTCTTGTTTATATTGTACATAACTTATGAATTTGGCAAATATTACCGTATCCAAAATGTTGTTGTATGGCTTTTACAATTTGGAGAAGTCTTTGTTTTATAAGTGATTGTCTAGACTGGCAAGCTTGTCCAACTCGAGGCACAAGGGCCTCATGTGGCCCACATGGCTTTGAATATGGCCCCACACAAATTCATAAACTTTCTTAAAACATTGTGAGTTTTTCTTTTCAATTTTGTTTAGCTCATCAGCTATTGTTAGTGTATTGTATTTGTGGCCCAAAACAATTCTTCTTCTTCCAATGTGGCCCAGGGAAGCCAAAAGATTGAACACCTCTGGTCTAGAGAGATTGTATGAAGAGAGTGATAGTATGTGTGGAGTGTTTGGGATCTGACGGGGAAGGTACCAGGCAGCACGAGTAATTCATACTTAACCTGGCACTGGAGATGGCCATGATCACGAAGGGGTTTTTTATAGGGTGAGGCTCACCCATTGTACTCCAGGTGTGCTGACTCCTACGATTTCCCCAAACGTGGTTAACTTGACTGTATAATTTATAGTAGTGGGGAACTGCGTTTGTTTGGGCTTTTCCTTGTTTTGTTCCACCATGTGGGAGGCGGTTTCTGCATGTATACTGATTAACATGGTACCAACTTGTGTAGTAGAGGTGTGATTATTCTACTGACCAGCAGAGGGCTCACTTCACACCACCCTAAGCTATCTGTGTCTGTTTTCGTACCTAATTGTTACCAAGATGTACATGGAAGTGGAGGTTTCTGACGAAGATTAATCAAAGGAATACACCTAGGGAAGATAATAAAAAGCAGTACAAAATTTAAGGGGGACTGCCTTCAGTCTGTTGAGTAAGAGTGTTAAGGGATAAATTGTTTTACAGAGGCTGGTAGTTTATAATTTACCACTTATACTTTCCTGACCAGAATGGTTACTATAACAGAAGGGCTTTTCACTCCTATTCAGGTATGTCTCACGAGCTGTATCCTTAGATTTCTCCCATAATGAGAAACTGGACTACATTGTAATCTGTGCTAGTGACAGGTTTACTTTTCTCCTAGACCTTGCTTTGTTTTTTATTCCCCAAAATAATTTTTATTAACTTTTTCACTGTTGACTTCAAAGTTTTTCAGAATGTGTCAAAAAGCCACCAAAAAGTTAATATTTTGACTATGACTATTTTCTGTATTTAATAATAACATTTTGTATATAAATGACATTTTTATTTTAAATTTTTGTTATATGGTAATAAATTTACCATTATATTGAATTTTAGCAAAAAATACTCAAAACATACTAAGTGGCATCAATTAGATTTAAGTATAGATAAATAAGAATGTAATGGCATTGATGACAAAAAATTTATTACTAAATTTTACATAATATGGCATAGAAAACATCTTTGTTTTGATAGTGCAAGGCAGAGGAAAACACATTTAAATATCTTGTAATGGAGAAAAGTCCTTGAAACAGTTTCACATTGAATAACAATTTCACTACAAAATTTTACTACACCTCTACTATATAATTACAGTATTTATATTTTAAGTAAATACAATTAAAGTGGTATATTTTATAAAATTATTACATTAAAGTATAAAAATTTTCTATTATTCATTTTTGAAAAACACAAAAATACACAAAATTTACATCAGTTTTCCTAAACTTCCTTTCTGGAACACTGACAGGTATTTTTATATTTTACTTTTCAGTGATAATTCTCAAAACAAGGAACAACACACATTGCTGGATTTCCAGGACACATAGCACAATAATACCTGGTTTGTTTTTGTTTGCATACACCTTTCCGCTTTTTTGCGCACTGTGAGGGCATAATGCTGCACACACAGCAATTAGGCTCCTTTTCCTTATCCTAAATTGCCTAGGAAAATGGCACTCTGTTAGCCTAATTTCTTTTGATGCAGGCATCCTGTAACCTCCCTTATTTCCATCTTTTCTTGAAAATTCATCTAATAAGCTCTCTGTAATTTTTTCCCTGAATTTCCACTGGTTCAATTTATTGTTAGGGTTTTGAATGTTGTAACATATATAGCTATTTACTACAACCACTTCAATGAGAAAATGCCTATGGTTTGATACCACTTCTTAAGACTTCCTATCAAAAGGATAAGTGGTACAGAGTTGATCAAAATAATAAACTTCACCCATAAATGAATTGTACAGAATTTGAATATTTGATTTCAACATAGTTCTTATTCCCTTTCTTGATCTTACATGCACTTCACTGACATCACTATTCCCAACAGCTGATATCATATTAACTCTCCCTGTATCCTCCTAAGTGTAAGCAAGCATTGATTGATCATGATTTTCCCCTATCACCAGGAGGTCACCTCACTTCAGCCTGCAAATCCTCATATCTGAAGGTAGTCCTCTCCTATTGGCACACACTGTACCACATGCTCCAATTTTGTTCAATCTTAGACTCTCAAAAAGTTCTATATTTGAATAAAATTGTATACAAATAGTTTAGTGGTTAGTGGTTGTCTGAGGGTATGGGGGAGGGGTGGGAAAGAAGGGACAGGGTCTCAAATGTATGGTAATGGAAAGAGAACTGACTCTGGATGGTGAGAACACAATGCAATACATAGATGATGTATTATAGAATTGTACACCTGAAACCTATATAATTTTACAAACCAATTTTATCCCGATTTAATTTTAAAAAATATTGATCATATGTCACCTCTACTCCCTCAAATACTTTAAGGCACTTAAGATGACTAAAATAGTACAATAACAGAATACTACTAGAAATTACCCTAAGAAATTATCATTAATTGTTTGCAAAGATACATTTACAGGTCTGTTCATTGCAGTTACATATATATAAAGTGACAATAAACTGGAAGCAATAGAATATCAATCATATAAATAATCTATGACAATATATAGCAAAATGAATGAAAATATATAAAACAGCATGTGAAGTATAATCCTATTAAAATATATAGCCATAAAGAATTGGAGTTACCACATATAATATCAAAGTGTTAAGAGTAGTAATTTTTGAGGGGGGTTACTTGGTGTGTAGTGGCTAGGCTTCGGTAGTCTCATCGCCACGGCCTGGGTTCAATCCCCACTCGGGAACCAACCAAAAAAAAAAGAGAGAGAGAGCGAGTAGTAATTTTTTAGTGAAATTGTGGTTTATTTTTTATATATTAAAAAAAAAACAACCACTTTTCTGTCTATTCCTAATTATCTACAAGGGAAATTTATCACTATTGTAATCATTTAAAATACCTTCCAAAAAGCTCTTTTTAAAAAAATCATGTGGACTAAGAAGGAACAACTCCTGATCACAGAATATACCACCCCAAAAGATATCTCTTTGACATAAGGATTATTTTGAGGTAAAAGCACTTTTTAAAAAGCAAATATAAGAAGAGCATGTTTTGACCTTCCTGAAAGCAGGAAGAGAGAGCTCCCCACATGAAAGATACCTTCCCCATACCAGGAGAAAAGAAGCATTCCCAGAGAAGGGGAGTCAAAGCTGAGAGAATTCTCTACAAACAGACCCTGTTAAAATAATTCTAATCTACCTTTAGCCTTCTCATATATGTTAGTTACTTTTTCACAACTGCCCCTCTTTCACAACCTAATATAAAAGCCTTTAGGGTTTGCCACTTTTTAGGTCTTCACTTCCTTAGATGGTTACTGTGTCATATACATGTATGTTAAATAAATGTGTATGCTTTTATCCTGTTAAACTGTCTCTGCCATTTTCATTAGGCTCAGCCAGAGACCCTGACAGGACAAAGGTAAAAAGCTTTGTCTTTATACCACCAAGTCCTCTGATACCCTAGTTGTTTTGTCCATAGTGCCTTGCCACAAGGACAGAAAGGAAAACACAATGTGTCTATTTTTGTTGTCTAAAAAGATGGGAGGAGCACTAGGTTTGTTACCCAATCTAGGCCAGATGCTGTTTCCCTTTATATTGGAAACTGCAGACTTGAATAACCACGAAGCCGGTTTTGGGTCCTCAGTACACTGGGCACCTGTCCAGGAGCCGAATGGCCCGGGTTGGGGTGAAGGGTCTCCAACCTATACGTTACACGCATTCTCTTCAGTCACAGAAACTTTGTGAGGTAGGCAGGTATACTAAACCCACTTTATAATTTTGGAAAATTGAGACAACGAGATTTAGGGTATGATCTAGGTCCAGAGTGGAGCGGCAATTCAGAACGTGCATAACTACTTTGTAGTTTTCCTGTCTGCGGGCTGCACGCCTCCGCCTCCCAAATTCAGACTTGTAACAGATTCACGCCAGAACCTTTGCATATGCTTGGAAAGGCGAGGAATTGAAAATTCTCGACAGCTACATCTGCCCATGATCGTCTTTTGTATCGTCGCGAGGTCTGACTAAAGCGAATTTAATCTGCCTCAATAAGCAGAGTGACGTAAAGAGTGACAAGAGGCGGGGATATGTAGAGGAGGAGCCCGGTGACTGCCGGTTGGAGTGTATCTTCACGGGGCAAAATTTCCTCTGGTTATCTAAAAGGATGTACTCTGGTCTCTGACACATATATATAACCCTGCAGTTTACAACGGAAGGCTTAAAGAAGTCGGAATATAATTGACCATGACTGAAAGTGTGTCGAGGATGATTGTGAGTTGCTTGCCAGTAGTAACAATTCATATTTACTTGTTTGGGGAAACATTACTAGTACGAAGGTACTTTTGTTAGGGTGAGGGTCATTCCTAGTAATCTAGTTGTGCTGGCCTGTATGATTTCTAATTTCCCCAAATATAAGGAATTCAGAATGTGCATAACTGATAGTGAGTACTGTGTGTCCTTTCCTCTGATAAGTTTGTAACAAAGTTAGAAAGGCTATTTCAACCAACCACCTACTTGGGAAACAGATTTCACTTTTGCAGGTTAATTACCTTGCTTAATATTTGCTCTATTTCTGCTTTATGAGAGGAAAATTGCTACATCTAAATTAATGGAATGTTCTTATTAAAATTCCCAATGAGAGAATTAGATGTTGGTGAAAGTCTAGAAAAATTGATATTCCATGCACTGCTGGTGGAATGTATGAGTGGTCCAGCCAGAATAGAAAAAAGTATGGCAGTTCCTAAAAAGATAAAACAATTTCCATATGATCCAATAATTCTACTTAAGAGTATATATCCTGAAGAATTGAAAATATGGATTTAAAGAGGTATTTATACTCCCGTTTGTAGCAGTATTATTCACAGTAGCCAAAGGTGGAATGAGCCCATGTCCAATGGATGAATGGATAAATAAAATGTGTGTCTGTGTGTGTGTGTGTGTGTGTGTGTGTGTGTGAGAGAGAGAGTGTGTGTGTGTGTGTGTGTGTGTGTGTATCCATGCACACACAATGGAATATTACTCATCTTTTCTTTCTGTGAAAAGTTGGTAATTTATTCTCATGTTGCCCAGTCTCCTCCTCATGGCTTCTCTTTTATATACTTAGTTATAGGACTTTTCTGTTTGACTAGTCTTCAGATATTTTCAGATATTCTCCAGGTTGATTGTTCTATAATTTAGTTTTTCATACGGTCATGAGAGGAGGCAATCACAGTGTTTACCCACTCCACCATCTTGACTGGAAACCTCTAATCATCCTTTAAAAAGAAGGACATTCTGACATATGAGTACAGTACAACATGAATGAACCTTGAGGTCATAGTGAAATAAGCCAGTCACAAAAAGACAAATACTGTATGTTTCCACTTATATGAGGTACCTACAGTAGTCAAATTTACAGAAAGTAGAATGGTGGTTGCCAGATGCTTGGAAGAGGAGAAAATGGAGAGTTAGTGTTTAATGGGTATGTAGTCCCATTTTGGGAAGATAAAAAAGTTCTGGAGATGGATGCTAGTGATGATTGCACAACATTGTGCATATACCAGTGCCACTGAACTGAACACTTAAAAATGTTTAAAATGGTAAATTTTGTATTATATATATTACAATAAAATAAATAGGCCATAAAAGATTGAGTTGCAGTGTCACAGTTGAACATTCCCATGTGCCAGAGCCTGTGAAAAGCACATTGAATTTGTCCAGTTGTAAGAAGATAATGGGGACTTTTGCCAGTAGCCCAATGTCAGGAGTATGGGGAAGCACATCACACTAGCAGGCCCTCCATGGGCTTGCAGACGGCTGCCCTCTTACTGCCTCTTCACGTGGTTGTTCCTCTGCTCTCATCCCTGAGGTCTCTGCCTCTTACAAGGACACCAGTCATTTTGGATTATGATCCCATTCTAACAGCCTCATTTTAACTTAATCCCCTTTTTAAAGACTTCAAGTACAGTCACATTCTGGAGGCAATGTAGGCTTTAGCCCCAATTAGCCATCCAAATCATAATAGAAATATGCCACTCTGTTTTATACTTGGAAATAGAAGGGAGGCAGAAGCACAGGGAGGAAATGACAGCTTGTTATAAAATCTTCTGTTAATATTTAAACTGAACAATATTTTCTTAGTTACTTTCATTTGCTTAAGACTATTGTGATATCATTGGATTACTAGGATACTATTTGTATCACTAACAATATTAATAAACGCCAAAGAAAATAAAGTTAAAACACTCAAGTTATAAGCAGTTTCCACACTTGGTCAGTGGATAGATTGAGAAGGTATAATTTCTCAGTAACCAAAAAGCTTCCTGGTTGCTAAAGACCCACCAAATGTGTCAGCCTTCATGGCTTTTCCTTTTACTTCACCTCATATTACACCCTCTGTGTTACTACATATAACATTTAGTTATGCCATTGATATGCATGATGGCCATGCATGTATGCCACATGTAGAAAGTTAAATTTTCTCTGTATGGTTCTTACCATGCTCAGTAACAACAACTACAGAGAGCTCTTCTGGTGCCAGGCATAGCTCTAAGCACTTTACACATATTAGCTCAACCCTCTGGTTATTATTATCCACATTTACAGAGGAAGAAATTGAGGTTTATTAAGGTTAAATAATTTCTCCCAGGTCACACAGTTAGAGAAGTAACAGAGCCAGGCCCAGAACTTCAGAGTCTGAACTGTGAACCCTACTCACTACGTTATACTGTCCACCTTCCTACATAATGACTGCATTTGTGTTGAGATTCAGTTCTTCATTCTCAACAGTAACATTGAGAATAAATGTTAATCTTGTAGAAGGAAAGAATCTAATTTGCTTACTTGCATTTTTGATTCAGTTGGACTAAGCATGTTGCTTTCTTTTGAAACAGGATGTCTCGGGGTGTTCATCTTCCAGTCCCCTGTCCCGTTCAGCTTGGTTCCTTGAGAAATGACTCCTTGGAAGCTCAGCTTCATGAGTATGTCAAACAAGGGAACTATGTGAAAGTAAAGAAGATTCTTAAGAAAGGTAAGCATTGTGTTGAAATGGCAGCTTCCACTTGGTCCACATTTCTGAATAACGTTGGAAGGAAGACGAGGTATATCCTAAAACTAGGAGTTCTTGGAGAAATCAGAAATTAAATCTAAAGATGAGATGTTCTCTACCAGTGCAGTCATATTATATTGTTCAACAGAGATCTGTAATCACTATTGGGAGGCTTTTTGGTTTTGTTTTGTGCTAGGGAACCATAAGGTCTTCCCAGTGTTAAAGTCTCTGACGGTTTCTCCACAAGCCCCAGCCTCCTCCTGCCTCTGATTCTGCCTGTTCAATCCCCTTTTCTGCTTCACACCTAATCCATTTACTGGGTCTTCTGAGGCCTGTGGTGGAGTAAGGAGGTCGGTCAGCTTCACAGCTCTACCCTTCCTTGTTCCTTCTAAGCACTTGATGCTTTTGTTTATAGCGGTTTTGTTGTTGTTGTTGTTGTTGTTTTTGGTGGTTGTTGTTTTGTTTTGTTTTGTTTTGTTTTTGCGGGGCTACAGGCAGCTCAGCCTATAAGGGCAGACAGAAATAACAAACATAACTCAGGCAATCTTTAAAAGAACACACTCATACGTGAACAAACCTCTCTGGTATTTGGCCTCTAATCTAGAGATCCAGATCTGCTTTTTTTCAGGGTAACCAGAGTCCTGCTGGGTTCCCCCTCTCCTTTCTTAGTACTAAAAGGGAGACTTACGAAGCCTTTCTCAGCTGGTTTGTGAAACAGTCCAGGTGACCTAATTTCCCTACACTGTTTCTCCATTTGTCTCAACAGCATTCCTGATGACTTCCAAAAGGGTACCCCAACTTCTTTAGGATCCAACTATTCCACAGAATAGTTCCCTCAAGAAGTTCTCAGACATTTTTATGTACTACCCCTGGAGTCCATAGATAAATTACCTGGCAGTGAGATCAATAATGTATCTGAAAAGTCTTATTTTATTGTCCCCCTCAAAAATTTTGCATTTATCCCCAAACACATTAGTTGTGTGCACTTATTGTATAACTTTCAGGTATACAACATTATAATTCAAAATCTGTACACACTACAAAGTGATCGCCCCCAAATGTCTAATTACTATCCATCACCATACAATTGACCCCCTTCACCTCATTCAACCACCCCTAAGCGCCTTTCCCCTCTTGTAACACCAATCTGTCCTTTGTAACTATGGGTTTTTTGTTTTGTTGTTTGTTTGTTGGTTGGTTTTAGATTTCACATGAGTGAAATCGTACAATATGTCTTTATTTTTCTGACTGAGTTGACTTTGCATAATACTTTCTAGGTCCACCCATGTCACAAATGGCAAGATTTCATTTTTATGAATATTATTCCATTGTGTGTGTTTAAACATAAACATCTATCTGTGCTTTAACATAAAAATTGATGTTCAAGATAGACATAACTTCTAGTGTCCTATCTGTCCACATCCTACAGTGTGATGAGCAGGTTTAGGACATTTATCTCTTCAACATCTCCTGAATGTTCTGTATCTTCAAATTCTTGACATTAAGCTAGAGCAGGGGATTGGGTTGACACATGTAACTATCTGTTGCCGGAAATTTCATCTAAAACCTCAGAGTAGAGAACAAGGGGTAACAGTTTACCCCATGGTCCTTGAATCTTCAACTCCATCACCCACCTCAGGCTTATTTAAGAGAAGGCAATGGTGTAATGGTGGGGGTCTCAGTGGAAAAGATTCTTTAAAAGTCATTCATACTTTATTTCGGCTTTTGGCTTAGAGGTCAAGGCCAAGGTGCAACTTTCTTCAGTCGTCCTGAATCCAGGTTCATCTGACACCAGCCACATCCACCATGCTGAAGGTTGACCCTAACAAGATCAAAATCATATACCTGAGGTATACCAGTGGGGAAGTTAGTGCCACGTCTGCCCTGGCCTCCAAGATTGCGCCCCCCCGCCCCCCGCCTCGGGTCTGTCTCCAAAAAAGTTTGATGATGTCATCGCTAAAGGAACCAGTGATTGGAAGGGTCTGAGGATGACAGTGAAACTGACTATTCAGAACAGGCCCAGATTGAGATGGTACCTTCTGCCTCTGCCCTGATTGTCAAAGCCCTCAAAGAAATGTCAAGAAACAGAAAGAAGCAAAAAATCCATTAAGCACAGTGGAAATGCCTCTTTTGATGATACTGTCAATATTGCCTGTCAGATGCGGCACCAATCTTTAGCGAGAGAACTCTCTAGATCCATTAAAGAGATCTTGGGGACTGCCCAGTCTGCAGTGTTGATGGCCACCACCCTCTCATGACATCATAGATGACATCAACAGTGGTGCAATGGGATGCCCAGCTAGTTAAGAACTACCAAAGAAAATATTTCAATTAAAGATCATTGGACGATGACAACAACAAAAATCATTCACAAGAATAGGATACTGTGGCTTTCCTCCTCTTTCCTCTTTCCCAGCCTCAAGCCAAGTAGGAGGTCCTTCAGGTGAACGTCATGGAGAAAATGGTGGTGCTTGCAAGCAGGAGAACTGGGAGCCTGTGTTCCAGCCTGCTGAATAGTAGAAACATGTCAATCAACCCTAGTTGATTTACGGGTCAGGGAAACGTCCATCTGCCTCCTACTTGGAGCAGTCCTTGATGGTTGGGTGAACCTGGAGCCTAGCAGTTGAAGTAGTCATACTTCACTAGTTGGTGAGGTAAGTAGATTGTCCAGAGGATAGCTGAGCCATCCTCATCTATGAAAGAAGGAACAATCCCCATAGAGAGATTGGAGGTATAGCAAGAAGTCAGCAGGAAAGGGCACAGGCCTGCATTAGGGTGCTGTGCAGTGGAATGGAGGTACCTGAAGAGGTACCTCTCCCTCAAAAGAGCAGGCATTACAATGAAGCCAAAGCTACAAAGAGCATCAGCTAAGTACAAGGCCTTTGCCCCTTTGTCTTCTCATTGGTTTTCCTCCTATTTCAGCCCCAGAGTGACCAGAAACAGCCTTGAAAACAGCTTTGAGGAGTGGAAGACCAAGGAAGCAGTTTTGATTTCAACAGGATTGGACAATTTATTATCTGAAATGAGACTGTGATTGAATGTCTCAAAGTGATGGAAATACTATGGAATCTGCCTGAGATGCATCTCTGGAGAGGAGAAGGGAGAACCAACTGACAAGAGTATATACTTCAGGGGAAAAATTGTTTCCTGATTGTATTGCTCAGTTCAGCCCTTCTAGAAGACCACAGATTATGAGTTCTAAAACTTAAGATATGTTCTAGAACCTTAACCCAGACTTTATTCATTTTTTAAATTACACATATATTAACTGTGCCTTGGGGTTAGAGTAGCCAAGAAAAGATATATGTATGACCCTGCCTTCTAGATGTGTAATCATCCAACAGAAGAAACAGACATGAGTTAGTGATTGATGTACTGAAATATCTGTATCTTTATAGTTTAACTAGTTCTTCTATAGAGAGCATATAGTTGAGACTTGCATTTTAAAATTCATTCTGACACTCTGTGCCTTTTAATTGGAGTGTTTAGTCCATTAACATTTAATGTAATTATTTATATAGTTGGATTTAGAATTACCATTTTATTATATTGTTTTCTGTTTATCTTCTGATTTTTATTTTCTCTTCTTTTGACTTAAATATTTTTTACAATTCTATTTTAATTTAGCTATTGGCTTTTTAGCTATACTTCTCTCTCCATTATTTTCTGTGGTTGCTCTAGTGATTATAATATATATCTTTAATTCTTCACAGTCTATTTAGTCTATACCACTTAACATAAAATATACTACAACCATGTGGGCTTATTTCTCCCCTGCCCCATCCTTTATCATACAGATTCCACAAGTACTATATCTGTATGTGTTATGAACCCTATAATTTTATAATTTTTGCTTTGAAGAGTCAAACATACATTAAAGAAATCATGAGGGTTTTCTTTTATCTTAAAAATGTCTTTATTTTACTATGATTCTTGAAGGGTATTTTCTATATTGAATTTTTTTTTTGCTTCAGCCACTGTCTTTTGGCCTCTAAAGTTTTTGATGAGAAATTAACTGTCATTTGAATCATTTACCTGTATATAATGGGTTGTTTTTCTTCAAGAGTTTCATCTTATTTTTCAGTGGTTTGACTATGGTGTGCATAGGGGTAATTTTATCTTAAGCTTGCATGGGGGTTTGCTGGCTGTGACTATGGAAATGACTTATCTTTTTACCAAATCTGGGGACTTTTCTTCTATTATTTCTTCATATACGTTTTCTGTTCCATTCTCTCACCTTCTAGAAATCCATTTATATTTATGTTAGACATTTTTATACTGTCCAAGAATCTCCAAAGCTCTGTTAATTTTCTTTTTCAATCTTTCTTCTCTGTGTCCTTCAGAGTCAATAATTCTCTTATCTATTGTTAAGTTTATGACTCTTCCTCTGTCATCTGTCATCTGCTCCTAACCTTATCCAAATTCCCTGGAATGATTTATATAACTCAAGGAAACATTTTACTTACTATTACTGGTTTATAACAAAGGATATATGCTTCCATGCCTTCTTCCCGTACACCACCCTCCCAGCACTTCACTGTATTCACCAGTCTGGAAACCCCTCTGAACCTATTGCTTATGGTTTTTGTGGTTTTATTACACAGGCATGCTTGATTAAGTCATTGGCCATTGGTGATTGAACTCAATCCTCAGCCCCTCTCCCCTCCCAGAGGTGGGGCAGTGTTTGAGGTTAGGGGTAGCGGTGGAGCTGAAAGTTTGAACCCTAATTATGGCTTGGTCTGGGTGTTTCTGTTGACCAGCCACCGTCCTGGCTATCTATTAATAGTAACCCCTCCTCTCTTCAAGACAAAGGAAACCTGATCCCTCCAAGTTGGCGGATTTATGTAGCAGGTGAAAGGCACTGTCCTGATCAGCAGCAAAAGAAGCTTTTCCTTAGCTTCTAGTGGGGCAGCGCGACCCACCGGGACCCAGGTGGTGCCTGGAGCTATGTTCCGGGTAATACTATTTTGCTTCCGGTAGGAGTCAGTTGCGCGCAGCGTATGATTGGCTCATAGGACGCCATATGTTAATTACGCCTATTTCTGCTCTGAAGTATTTCTGGAAAATTTACAAGTGAGATGATGTTTTAAACTTTGCCATGAACAAGATTATCAGTGAACAAAATATACCTTTAATATTGAGTTACTGCTCAAAAAATGTCACCATGAGTTAAAAGTTCGCAGCTGCCATAGACGCAGCAGAGGCGGCGAATTCACAATTAAGACTATACTTTCAGGGATCATTTCTATAGTTTGTTACTAGAGAAGTTTCTCTGAATGTGTAGAGCACCCGAAACCACAAGGAAGAGCCACAGTGTTCTCTCCTGAGCGTGAAGCTGGCTTTTGCTTTTGCTGTTTGTAACTGCAATTAGCCATTGATGATCGTTTCTTTCTTCCCCTTAGGGGGAGTAGGAGGAGAGGACGCATTCTGAGTGGTTTTTGGTTTAATCAAAAAGTTAGTAGTGTTTGGTTTCCTGGTTTTTCTTCCCACTTTTAGTTGTTTGTATCATTTTGTCCGTTTTGTAGTTGTTTTTGTTTTATTTTGTTACTTTTTTGTATCGTGGTGAGGGATTGTTATTCTTTCCTGTCCTTTTCCTCTATAAGTGTTTGCAACTCTCTCCTGCTTGCTTATTTTTGTTTGTTTGTTTTTGGTTTTGAATGAGAAGTTTGTGTGTTGCTATATTTCTAGGACTAGCTAGTGACAGGGATGTTCTATTTTGGGGGGGGCGTAGTTTCTTGACTGGGAATCGAACCCTGGCCGTGCTGTCTTTTTAATCCCTCCTACTAAAGTGGTTTTGACACGTGTTTTTTTGTGCGAGGGAATACAGCCTGAGTTGACTACCTTTTAAGAATTACCAAGGAAAGCGATTTAAAGTAGTGTTAAATGCACTTCTGGTATGTTCATTAGTTTTAAGATAGTTCCTTCCTTAGAATTCCAAACCTAAAGAAATATTTAGCCAAGGTTTAAGCAAATTAGGGAAGCAAAATTGCAAAGGCCGAGAGAATTCTCTGAGGAATAGTAATTTTGCAGTTTATTTTATACATTAGTATCAAAGGAGAAGATCTTAAAGAGGGTTACTTGAAATCCATTGGTGGTTTACAGAGGTATGAGGGGAAAAGATAAGGAGGAATGTTGGGGTGGTCTGGGAAAGAGATCGTTCTGACATTTAAGTATGTTATTCTAGATGCAAAAAACAAAAACAATGGATAGAGCTTACTTAAGGTAAAGATTAATCTATCCTATAGGCCTTAGGGTGTGACTTCCCATTATTACCATTACCCGCTCAGTTAGGATTTTTGTGTATGTGATTTTAAACTGCAAGACCCCCGAAATGGGGAGACCCTCACTCCAGTCTCGGGATGGCGCGACACCCAAGAACTCACGAGAGACCGATCTTGATGCAAACAGCAAGAGGTTTATTCAGGAACCAGTGCACTGGGGCCGACTCATATCTCACGCAGGGGTAGAGGAGTTCGACAACCAGCACAAAGAGTAAGGGGTTTATAAAGGCAAAAACCACAAGCACCTGGCAGCAGCTGATAATATTTGGTAATCTAGCAAGTTTGTATAGCAAGTTCAAGGAACTCTTTCCTGGAACAAAGGGAGTAGTTGTCTGGAGGGGGAGGTTGCCATCTGTGCTGTGGTCAGCACATTCGGGCAGTTTCAAGGTCTAGTCTAGGGTCTG
>PVJL010001963.1:0-104068 GCA_004026885.1 Lyroderma lyra | reverse complement strand
AACAATCCCATGTGGTTACTTTTAGTTACAGAGCTTGTCAAGCTTGCCAAGGTAGCTTCCTTTTAGTTCATTTATTTATTCTTTTTTCCCCCCTGTGTTGTGATTATTTCTTTAAATTAAATTATGTTTCTTTAAGTGAAATTTTGAATTGGACGTTTAAGTCTGTTGTGCTTTTTTTTTTATTAATCTAAATATTTTTCTTCGATTTTTGAACCTCACCTTTACATTGTTCCAAACTAATCAGGTGTTTTTCCTGATACCTGCTTTAGAAAACTACTCTGGTTTAACACTTATACATCACATTTGTCATTATACACTGGGCTAGAAAAGATCAGCAAAAAATAAATCTCATAATTCTAATGACTATTAGGTGATTGATATAGTTCACTTTAGGTACAAGCAGACTTGGTTTTCTGTTGAAGATGGCAGTGCCTTTCAAAACTGCCTTTAATAAACTGGGAAAGCAGCATGTATTCAGCTAATTCAGTTCTCCCGGCAGCAAGTAAAGCCACTGTTGTCTCTTTGCAGTTTCACTTGTCTCCTACTAGCCCCAGTACCTACCTGTTCTTAATTTTGGATTATCACTTTTCTCCTATCCTCATTTTTCCACATGATGTTAAGAAACCACCTGACACTCCTTTCTTCTCAGGAAATGTCTAGAACATGCTTCCTTGAGTGATCCTTAAAGAACATTACAAAAGTAATATGAGGTTATTTTAACCAGTGGAATCAAAGGTATTTTTTAAAGTTGCTAATCTGCCTTTACAAAGGGGATATCATACTAAATACATTCTGCAACTGCTTTTCCCATTTAACAGTACATCTTGTTTATCTTCAATTCAATTGATATAGGTCTAACATATTAATTTTAATAATGTTAATATTTTATCATCTGTATCTACCATAATTTATTTAGCTGTACACTTATGGATATTAAATTTTATTATTATTATTTCATTTTCTATCACCAGAAACAATACTTTGATAAAATACTTTGTAATACTTCTTTCTGTCCAGAAAAAAAATCCAGACATAAGTGCCTCTGTTTTCCCTATTACAAGGCTGGATACTTTCTGTACAACTCTTGTATATCTTCACTTAATGAGTTTTTTGAGGGGTTTGGGGGATTGTTCCCTGGCTGGGAATCGAACCCAAGCTGCGGTGTTGAGAACGCTAAAGCCTAGACACTACACCACCAGGGAACCCCAAGTTTTTAATGTTCAAAATGGGATTTCTGGGTAAGACTGTTAATAGATAGTGCCACATTATTTTCCAAAAGCATTTTAACAATTTAC
The DNA here is from genome assembly GCA_004026885.1 of Lyroderma lyra. Taxonomy (NCBI): domain Eukaryota; kingdom Metazoa; phylum Chordata; class Mammalia; order Chiroptera; family Megadermatidae; genus Lyroderma; species Lyroderma lyra. Next base: position 102,773 of record PVJL010001963.1, on the reverse strand, counting down.
TCCCAATTGCTTTTAGGAAAGTATACGTTTTCCTACCTCTTCATCAACACTGAATACTTCTGTTTTTTTCAAACTCTACAGAAAGTTTATCTTTATTTCTACTCTTTCAACCCAGGTACCATGTTGTGTTGGTTTATTGAATGTTGCTGAGTAAGGTGAAATTCTGTCCTTCCTGTACCTACATTATTTGTTTTATCCCCTTGATTTAATTTTCACTTCATGAGCCCAAGGAATTAACCAATCTACTTCTTTTGACTGTAGTCCCTTCCTGTCAGAATTATGAAGTTTGTGATTTTACAGATTAACCTGCTACAGGTTTATGAATACAGGTGGAAGACAGGAGATTCCTGTGTCAGAGTTAAATGATAGTTTAATACTCATAGCAATAGCAGTAATGAGAATATAAGTTAGAATATAAGAATATAAGTTTAATACTATTTACTAGAATAGTAAAATATTAGCATTTTTGGTTCTGGTTCCTCAAACCCCAGTTTTCACAGAGCCATGTAAAGAGACTTATATAACACTGTACATATAAGTGGATTGGTTTACAGTAGAAGTACCCTGAGCTTAGGGAACCCAACCCAAATCTGTTGGAGCCCTTGATCCAAAGGGAGACATTATCTTTACTATAGTGGACATAAAGCATGACTGCACTTTGCTCTAATGGGAGATACTAAAGCCTTCAAAGTTTGGTATACAAACATCTTCAAAAAGGTAGTCTTACAGTGGTTTTCAAACTTCCTAATGCCACGATCCTTTAATACAGTTCCTCATGTTGTGGTGACCCCCATAAAATTATTTTCATTGCTACTTCATAACTGTAATTTTGTTATGAATCGTTCGACCCCCAAAGTGGTCGTGACCCACAGGTTGAGAACCGCTGGTCTAGAACAAAGGGTAGTTCCTGACTCCCATGCCATGCAGAAGCAGGAGCAATCCATGGAGAACTGTCTTTCGATTCTATTCTTTGCTGTTCTTCCTTCACTTTGTTGGCTTGCTTGGGCAGATTAACTTTACTAGGTGCTGAAAATAGACAAATTGGGCAGTTCTTACCCTTCAGGTTAGGGAGCCAGTCTGGCAGGGGAGATAGACATGCCATAAATATTTGTAACACAGCAAGCTCTGAACAGTTAAGAAATGTGAACCCCACTAGCACTGCTTGTATCTAGAAAACTGTTTTTTCTTACTAGATTCCTCCAGCTTTGATGCTGTTGACTGATAACTGTTTTGAAACTCTTACCTCCCTTGACACTGTGACTTATTCCAAGTTTTTCTCTTACCTGTCTGGGTTTCTTTCTTGCCCTACATTTTGGCTTTTTCCTCTCAGCTATTTTCATAAGATGTTAGTGTGCCTCAGGGCCTCATCCTTAAACATTAGCTGTTAGGGTAGTATATTTCCTGATTCATTTCTCCCTATGGCTTTAAAATGGACAATGGTAATATTAATTGAGCCCTATTTTGCCCAAATCTGCACTGAACACCTTTGCGGGGATTTGTTCCCTCAATACTAGGTGCTTAGGATGTTGTGGGTACAACAAGACATTCATAATCTCTGCCCTTTTCAAACATAATCTCATGCAAGGGACAGGCATTAGTGAAATAATCACACAAAAGAGTTTTTTGATCAGGTTAAGGAGGACAGAGAAGAGTTCCCTGAGACAGTGACACTTGGACAGATAGATGTCTTAATGATGAATTGAAGTTAAATTGGGTAAGTGGGGGGGGCGGATTATTGGCAGCGAAAATAGCTTGTACAAAGACCCTGTGGCAGAAGGAAACATGGTGTGTATGAGGAACTTTAAGAAGTTTAATATGGCTAGAGTGAGGGGAATTCGGTGCAAAATAAGACTAGAGAGGTGAGTGTATGCCAGACCATTCAGGGCCTTATAAAGCAATTTAGAGAGGTTTTGTTACCCAAGAATGTGTCCCTTCACAGCATGATGTCCAGGTTCTTGGTCTCTTGAGCAAAGAATTGAACGAGACACACACCAAAGTATAGATTGGACACAAAGTTTATTGAAATGGAAAACACCCCTAAGAGGTAGGAGCAGGCTGGAGCAGGCAAGTGGCTGAAGAGCCCTGATTAACAAGGCTTTGGTAGTTTTATTCTCTTTGGCCTGTGGGAGAGCCCTACCTCATCTAGGCAGAGAACTTCTTTGCTTAGCACCTGTGAGATAAGGGGAATTATGTCATCCTTTCTTACTGCACAGGTGCATCAGACAAGTTGGTCATGCCATACATGTGAGGCAGTGAGGCATGTTGAGGTGTGTGTGTGTGTGTGTGTGTGTGTGTGTGTGTGTGTATGGGGGGAGGTTCTGGATGGAGGTTTAATTTGTCCTTGTAGCTGGCCAAGCTCAGATAAGCTTGTGTCCCATGGTCAGGGCTGCTATTTCAAGAAGTGGCAGGAGTAGCCCTATCAACTCTGATTTTGTAATTTGGCAACTTCAGCTAAACTTAGTCTCATTAACCCATCTCAAGCTTGATTTTGTTAACTCTTTCCGTGTCTCTAACTTCCTGCCTTAGTTTTATCTTTAGCCCAAGAGCTAGGAAGCTATTGAAGCTCTAAGCAGGGGAATAATTTGTTAAAACAAAATTCAGTGGAGTAAATTTGAAGATCTAATTGGGTTTATTAAGCAATTCATGAATTGGGCAGCATCTTCTCTAACAAGTAAAAGGGCACTCAGAGGGATTGTACAAAATAGAAGGTTTTTTTTATAGGTAGCAGAGTAAGGCAAGGGAGTTATTAGTGAAAGAAAAGAGTATTATTTTGGGGCTGGGACATCTTTTCTTTATGGAAAGAGAATGGGGAGGTTTTGTGTTTTTTAAATCATGTAGATTGCCTGTTTTATATGGGGGATGGAGAGGGCCTTTGTGACATTATTTACTGGTGCTTGACCAGAAAAATTCCAGACTAGTTAATTAAGATTGTTTGGGGGAGAAGTTGAAACTAAAATTAGATCAGGTATTAAACCTAGATTTGGTATAATGGGCTTTTAAGCAGGAGTGACACCATTTTTGGTCTGTGTTGTTTTTCTTTAATGTATGTATTGTTCTGGTTGTTTAAACAATTATGTACACAAAAATTCATTCACTTGGAAAAAAATTCTAAACATTTATATTTCTGGTATTTTCGTCACAGGATAAATTGAAAAATAGAGCGCTCTTTGCCAATATCATAGACATTGGCTTTGGTTCCTCGCTTGCATCTTTCAGTTTTACGTTTTTCTGGTGAAGATACCCGCTTCCACGCCCAGGTCTAAAACTAAGATGTCCTAACTCGCTGGCGCACTTTGTAGTCGTCAGCGTTTCGCATAAACCTGCCGCTGCAGAACTGTAGTGAGAAGTGGGGCGGGGTTGGAAATAAGTGGCGTGTGATTGGCTGTTTAGCAGCCACATGTTAATTAACGTAGCAACTTGAAATTCTCTTGAAAACGCAAGGATTTGTCGAGCTTTAGGAATGAAAGGTTCTTTAGAAAACATATGCCAATATAAACGTTCTTTAGAAAGCACGTATCAATGGGTAATGCGTATCAATAGGTAGGGCAGTGCCGTTAGAAAAATTCACTGTCAGTGTATTGTGTGTAGGTTTTGTTCACTTCCGAAAGCTAGGGGTTGAAGAGTTAAGACTATACTTTCAGGGATCATTTCTATAGTTTGTTACTAGAGAAGTTTCTCTGAATGTGTAGAACACCTGAAACCACGAGGAGGAGGTGCAGTGTTCTCTTCTGAGCGTGAAGCCGGTATTTGCTGTTATGTTTGTAACAGATATTTGCCATTGATGATCGTTCTTTCCTCCTTTGAGGAGGAAAAGAGGGGGAGAACACAATCTGAGTGGTTTCTTTTTCTCTTTGGGTGTAAAATTTTCAAGTAATTATTACAGCAGGTTATTAGTTTGTTTTGTTTTGGGTTTTGTTTTTTTTTCTGCTTTTGGTAGTTTTCTGTTTTTGGTAGTACAGTTTGGGTGTTGGGTTTCTTTTTGTTTTTTTTTTTTCTCCCCAGAGTTAAGTTTGTGTTTTAACTAAACTTTTTACTTTTTTGTATTTTTGTCTCGCATGCACACAGACACCTATTTCTCATACCTTCCAAAAGGTTGAGAACAATTTTAGTTTATTTTTTAGTATTCCAGTGTGGTTTGTATGCCTAATGAAGGCTTTCATTTTTCCTTTTTAAAATAAGTTTGCAAAGTAATACCTGAAAGTATTGTATAGGGAAGTTTTAAATTTTTTCTCTAATATGAACTTGCCTGGTTTTATCTCAGGTTCTTCTATTTGCATTAATCCTGGTTTTTGCTTTGTAGGAATTTATGTTGATGCAGTTAATTCCCTGGGACAGACAGCGCTTTTCCTTGCAGCATTATTAGGCCTTAAAAAATTAGTTGATATTCTGGTGGATTATGGATCAGATCCAAATCAGTAAGTACAATACCATCACTCTAGAAAGTAAGTATATGCTCTTAACATGAATTTGGGCATTAGGAAACTAACTTGACAAGTTATTATTAAAAGAACTTTTACTAAATTATTAATGCAATACAGTTACATATGTATGTTGAAACACATTTTTAACTGCTAATGAAAAGCAGTTTTACTAGGTCCTATGAAATAAGTGAAACTTATTAGTCAGTTAATTAGCTAGTCATTAACAGCATTGTTTGCATATTTTCACCCCAGGTTATAGTTTGTGTTAGTCACTTAAGCAGTTTAGTATACCCCGCTATCAAGTTCTCCACCAATTAATATACTTGGCATCACTTTATCAGGATGATTTTTGCCTGGCTCTTTTAGTTGTGGTTTAAAAGAATCTGAGTATAATAGTTGGTTCAAATTTCAATATGCAACAGCAATACAGTGTAATCAATCAATTTCACCAGTGAACATCTTTTCTCTCTTCTAGCACTTTTGCTTTTCCCAGTGCTTTCCAGGCACTCGGTAGCTAGATCTTTGCAACCACCTCCTTGACAGGGAGGGGAAAGCAGGTATTTTTAACAGTTCACATTGGGCAGAGCCAGGTAGAGGTTTTGAGTCCTTACAGGATTCCAGCAGATTTTCACAGGAATGCCAGAATGTGAACAATCATAAAAGTCATGTAATAGCTTTCCCACATTACATGAGGAAGTCCTGTCTAATGCACTAAAAAACATATCGATGTCAGTAAGTTTGTTTTCATGGTTTGTTTTTCTGTTTTAAGATTGCTTGCTTAGTGGAAAAATACTGGGAAACTGGGAAAAGAAAAAAAATTAGTGTGAGAATTCTGTAATCTAGCGATAACGCAGTGAACATTTTGCTGTATTTTCATCCACAGTTTTTCTAGAGTCACTAACACTCTACGGTTTCTACTGTATTAATGTTTAATTTCAAAGCTCAGGAATGAAGGACTAACTCACCTGATATTTGCCTATAGCAGCTTTGTGGGGAGGGAGACTATATCAGGACCTCCTGAATTTCCTCAGCAAAAATGCAACATTTCCCAGTTATCTACATGGACATCTCTTTGGTGGAGGCTCACAGCTAGGTTCTTTAAAGATCAAAATCATTCAATCCTTTAAGATTCTATAATAGATTAGGTAACTGATACCCAGAAAGTTTAAGTGAAAGGTTTAGTTGGGTATTAAAAAACACTATTCCTTTCTTCCTTAGCCTTTCCCACCCAGCCTCCTTACCATTTATGGGAAGACTATAAAACATTATACAAGTTTATTTTTACAACAAAGGATATTATGGTTCCCACAGTGCATTGTGCTAGTACTGCTCATTAGGACCCAGTAATAAAAGCTAGCTCACTGTGAGACAGCAGTTCCCAGATGTGTGGGTACAGGCCAGCCTCGTTGTTATCATCTGGGGAACTTGTAAAAAGTATATATTCTTGGACCTCATGCTTGCAGATTCTAATTCAGTCTGTAGTGTAGTCTGAGAATTTGTATTTTTTTTTCAATTAGCAATAATCGCGCTTCGGATAAACCTCATTGGCTACAATACTGCCACTGCGCAAAGCCGAGAATTTGTATTTTTAACAAATATTCTAATGGCTCATTCACTAAATGATGGCTCATCCATATATTGGAATACTGTGCAGCTGTTAAAAAGAGTTGAGGTGGTTTTATGTTCTCACATGGAAATTTCTCCAAGATATATTGTTAAATGAAAAAAATTTAGGTACAGAACACTTATATGACACATTTTTATTCCTATTTGTATATGGATAGGAAATTCTGGAAGGATACAAACACTTATAAGAGTAATTGCCTTTGGACAGGAGATCTGGAGTTGGGAGACATTTTTCTTTCTTTCTTACCTTCTCCTCTTCCTCCTCCTTTTTTATTTCATTTCTTTTTTTTTCCTTCCCCATTTATGTTTCTTTTTCAATCAAAGAAAGCTCTACAGGTGATTCTGATCTGCATCCAGGTTAGTAAACCATAGCTATAGATCACATCTCTGTGTGTCTTAGATACACAAAGGCTGACCTGACCCTTCATGCCTCAGATAGTTTATTGGCTTTGGTTAATTTTTTTCTGAGTTGTAAATCCTTTACCAGATTGTTGATGCCAAGGTCTTTGGGCTCTATCATAGCAGTTGAGATATAGCAACATTCTCACATGAGAGAGATAGTCTCTAGTTATGTTTCACCAGCCTGACTCAGGATGCTACAGACAGGAAGGAATTGTTTCAGGGCAGCCAATGTCAGGGAGTAGTTGGGGAGAGAACACTGATTGGGGACCAGATTCATATCTGGGTATGAACCTCAGCTTTTCACTTTTGTTTCCTTATCTATGCATTGGGAAATAATACTGCTTTGAAGGGTGGAGATAAGGATGGAGAAGGGGGATGTGTGTAAAACTCCTGTTCACACAGATCAGGGGTTTCATAAATGGTATGATCATAATCTTAATCACCGAAGGTTGCCTCTATAAAAAGGAAGTGTGTTACCCTGCTCAGTGGAAGGGAATTGTGTTACTGTGGACACTCATTGTATCCCCCTCTAGCCGCTGCTTTGATGGGAGCACCCCTGTCCATGCAGCAGCATTTTCAGGCAACCAGTGGATCCTCAGCAAACTGCTGGATGCAGGGGGTGACCTTAGACTACACGATGAGAAGGGTCAAAACCCGCAGACCTGGGCCCTCACAGCTGGGAAGGAGCACAGCACCATGGTAAGGGTGGACCCACTCTGCAACCACATTCAAGGCAGAGCACTGGTCTGAGAGTAGGAGCCCAGGGGCCAGAGGCTGGTCCTGGGGATAGCACAGGGCTTGCAGTGGTCTTCCTGTTGACACTGTACACACAGTCCTGGGTTGAAGCAAGTTAACCAGTTAATAGTACCTAGTGAAAATTTCTGGTCATTCATTCAATGCAGGGAGAGCACAATTGTAATTTTGTCTGATCCTTAACTAGCACTTGCCATGCATCAGACATTATAATTAAATTAGTTAAATATTAACTCATTTTATTTTCACAATAACCCTCCCAGGTAAGTACTTTTGTCCCTATTTTATAGATGAGGAAACTGAGGCCTATTAACAGGATTTCAACTTGCCTGAGGCCACACACTGGTATATGTGATGTGTTTTAATGAAGACTAAATAACATAAATGTAAAGCATGAAGGGCTTACAGAGCACTGGGCACATGGAAGGAAGGGAGGGGTAGGCAGAGTCTTCTCCCTCTACTTCCTTCTCTCTAGTTCCCTTGTTCATTAGCTGTTGAGCGTTGGACAAGTAATTTCATTCTTCTTGTTTCAGTTTCCCTATCTGTTGAAGGAGGGAATTGGAGGTCATTATTAGCAAATCATCTCCCTGGAAACATTCTATACCTTTAGGAAATAACTTGTGCCCCTCCCTTTTTAGAGAGTACCCTGTCGGGATCTCCCGACTTTTCAGATCATTCACCTCAGACCACTCCAATTCCATTGGAAGACCAGGTGGCCACTAGCCATTGTCAACATTGAGCATCTCTGTGGTGTTGCAGATGGTGGAATTCATGCAGCGCTGCACCTCACACATGCAGGCCATCATCCAGGGCTTCTCCTATGACCTCCTGAAGAAGATTGACTCCCCTCAGCAGCTCATTTGTGGCTTGCCTCGTTTTGGAGGCCTCATGCAAGGGTGAGTGCTACCTTGAGTAGAGTGGGATGTTCTGCAGCATGGGCCATCTAGGTCCCCTCCACATCAGTCCCTTCCAGCATCTAGCCCACTCAAAGGTATGAGCTCAGAAGATGTGACCACTGAGAAAGGATAGCTAGAGGAACACCTTCGGCTATGCCCCACTATCCAGTAACTTCTGGGGGAAATGAATTCTGGGTTCCAGTGGGAACCACCCTATGGTTAGCAAAAAAAAAAAAAAAAAAAAAAAAAAAAAAAAAAAAAAAAAGGAACTTTTTAGTTCTGGGTAGCCCAGCAGAAAACCCTTTCTTATAGCACATCTGGCTTTTTTTTTACATCCCTGAACCATGGAAAGCATGTTCCTTTTTTTACTAAGGTTGCAAAGGACCACAAATGCTTAATTTACAGTTCCTCAGGCTGTTTTAAACTGGTGTGAGAGACTTGCTACTAGCTAGATAGGGAGCCTCCCCTACTGCATCACAGCTGCAGGCTTCTCCATCTTAGGAGAGTTATTTTAAATTCTTGGGGCTTTATTGACTTAGGATTTGTATGTAGAGAATCCACTTCATTTTGATTTTCTCTGATGGCATCTCTTTCTATAATCAGGATGGCTATACTTGTCACATTATCACAGGCTCTTCATCCTGTCCTTCCATGTATATTGAGTCCTAGTTTTCCTCTGCTGACCTGGAGGCCACTGACTTTTCCAGGCAAGATGAGTCAGTGATTCCCTTGAGAACCAGTTACTCCTAAGTGCTCTCCCTGCTGCTACTCTTGCCAGTCTTGGTTTTTTACCCAGAATCCAGAAGGACCTGTTAAAAATGGAAATCAGGTTGTGCCACTCTCTGCTAAATACCTTTTTAGGGTCTTTCCTGTGACTATCAGGATAAATTCCCGAATCCTTCATCTGGTCGTGGGGCCCCTGCTTGGTCCAACTCCTCCCCTCTCTCACAGCTCCTCACCTGCTGGTGTTAGGGCCTTGGCAGACTAAGTTCCTACTAATAGGGCCCAGGCCTAGTCCCTGCTGCTGCTCTGTGACCCCAGGCCAGCAGCTTTCCCCTTCCTGACTCCATTTTCCCTGTCTAAAAAATGAGAAAGTTGGAGAAGATATGCTTTATGATTCATTCTAACTTTGACCATTTGTATTTGTTATTTATTGCTGTATAATGAATCAATCTCCCCCACCCCCAAACTTAGCAGCTTCAAACAACAATAAACATTTGTATCTCATTCTGTGGGTCAGGCATCAGGGAGTGGCTTAGCTAGGTGGGTGGTTCTGGCCCAGGGTCTTTCATGAAGTTTCAGTTGAAATGTTTGCTGTAGCTGTAGTCATCTGAAGGCCTTACTGGGGCTGGAGGATCCAGTTCCAAAATGGTGCACTCACATGGCTGGCAAATTGATGCTGGGTGTTGGGCCCTCATTGGGCTGCTGGAATGTCCTCATAACGTCGCAACTGACCTCCTCCAATATAAATGACTTAGGAGAGATCAGGACAGAAGCTCTGGTGGGTCTAGCCTTGAAAAATCATACCACTCTGTCATTTCTGCAATATCCTATTAGGTTAACAGATTAGCCATATCTGACCTGTGAGGGGCTGGCTACACAAGGGCATGAATACCAGGAGATGGGAATCACAGGTGCCCTCTGAGAGGCTGGCTATTGCATCATCTGTTGTTCCATGATAACAAGTCAGGTCGTCAAGACAAAACCCACTACATGTTCTGAAAACTTGGTTTGTCAGTGTTCTTCTGGAAGTAGGTGGTTAATCCTTTTTTTTTTCCCTCTTTAAATATTTATAGAAGCCCTAATGGCTCTCCTAACCGACAACTTAAAGCTGGAGTCATTTCTGCCAAAAAATTCTACAGCTTTGGCTTTGGGAAGGTAAGAGGTTGCCACTGACAGCCACTGTTTGCAGAACTAACTGGAGAGCCACCTGGCTCTGACCCCACATCCTACAACTCCCAACTCCCCCTTTTTCACTCTTGAAAGTGCTTTTTTTCTTCTTTACCACTTTTGAGTGCAAGTACCTCTTACTGTTACTCTCCTTACTGATAAAAAAGTGAAAACCCTACAGAGATCCCTCAGTGACCTTGGTTTGGATTTGCGGAGTTTAGAAAATGATTCTTTAATTCCCATTGAAGGCCTCAGACATGTTCTCCCTGAAGAGAGGCAGAGAGCTGTATTAACTCTGTGGATCTTATTTGTAATTGACCTTGCCCTTTCACAGGTTTATAAACATTGTTGGAATGCCTTTAAGGAATTGAAATTTTAAATTGAGAAGTATTTTGAGGGAAAAGACTATCTTTGGATCCTTTTTTCTGATTGTCAAAGAAAGAGACAGTTGAAAAATGTTCCTGGGTGGCTGGATGATGTTTGCTGACAGCTCAGCTCCAGCCCTGAGTCTTTTGGTTGTGCCAAGGAGGCCTGGAATGCAGTGGTGGTAGAAGGAATGTCAGCTTTGGCTGCTCACAGGCCTGGATTTGGAGTAATGGGGTGCAGGGAGTGGGGGTGGCAAAAGAGACCCCTGAGCCCCCGCTCAGCACTTTAGGCAGGTGTCTGACCTCCTTCCATAAGTCTCAGTTTCCTCACTAGTAAAAGGGAAAGGATATTACAACCTTGCAGGGTTTCTAGAAAGATTAAAGTTAGTATAAATTAAAGAATAATGTTCAGTGCATAGGAGTGTTCAGCAAGTTGGTAAGTAACAGTCATCGTTATTTTTATCTGGCTGGTAAGATTCTGGAGATATTTTACTTTTTCTCTTTTTACCCACAATTTGAAGCTGTGTTTTGTTTTCAGTTTTATCTCATAGGAGGGACTCAGCTAGCCTGTCTAGGATCTCTTCCAGTAATTGGAGAAAAGGAAGTGATTCAAGCTGATGATGAACCTGCCTTCTCTTTCTGCAGTGGCCCCTACATGGTCATGACCAAGTAAGTGGAAGCTGGCCATTGGGAGTTCTGATTTAGTCCTACAGGAAGTATGAGATTTATGTGACTTCTGTACGTGTGGAGGGTTTCTAACCTAATGCAGGGAAACACAGAAGGACATATGTCTAAATCAGCATTTCTCAACCTGGACACCATTGATATGTTTGGCTGGATATCCTTTGTTGTTGGAGACTGTCCTATGCATTTTAGGATGTTTAGGAGCATCCCTGGCCTCTACTCACTAGATACCAGTAGCAGCCCTTTTTGCCACACCCCTTCAGTTGTGGTTTTAACAACCAAAATATCTATAGACATTGCCAAATGCCCCCCTCATTGAGAACAGCTGCTCTGAAAGATTACTCATGACCATGTTTTAACCTCTCAGTTTTTAAGAGAGTTAGAGGCAGCATAGTAGTAACTGTGTGGCCTCTGATACAGGCCAGAGGGTACTGAGGTGCCTGTAGAAGCTAGAACCTGCATCATCTGCAGTTCTCACCAACCAAATGCAGCAAAGACCACAGTAACAGGATTTGGTTATGACAAAAGTCCCTGGGAGACTTGCCTCCTGCAGGGCACAGGAGTTGTCCTGGCCAAGGTCTGTCTCTTGGCCTCCATGAGACTCAATACTTCCTTGCTTAGAAGAAACACCCTTCTAAAAAGGCTTCTGCAGAGGCAAGATGGCAACCAGAGAGGGGATTCCTAAAACCTCTCCTGGAAAATACGATTGAACAGCCAAGATCCAACACAGGAAACTCTTGAGTGGCACAGTCTCAGATGAGAGATCCTCGCATTGTAAGAAAACACCTAAAGGTCAGAGAAAGGAGAGCAAATGGGAGAAGAGGGAGGGAGCAGAATGAGAGGAGACATGAATGAGGATCACGACCTGACCCAACCGGGGCTGACTGAAGAAAATGGGAAGGAGTCAGGGTACACTGGCCAAGAGGCAACACAGTACTAAGCACGGGCTGGTGGGGGGAGGCCAAGTGCTGACAAGAGTGAAGGTGAAAGCCCCTGAAATCCAGGAAGACCATTGGTGAGTTGGATCAAGCAGCAGCGCGTTAGAGCCCCCAGCTGCAGCACCACCAAGTTCAGCTCTGGGCACTTGAAATTGAAAGTGGCTGCTATGGAAATACTGAAATGCTGAAACATAGTCCTGGGTTAAACGGGCTTAGAAGGGAGAGAGGCTGAGCTGATGGCAAGCACTTCGCCAATCAACGTAAGCGCAGGCCGCTACCAGCTTGAATTTCATTGGCCTCCCTCCTCTCCTGCAATGTCCCTGAAAAACCACAGGAGGTAGAGCTAGGAGATAGGACTTAGCCACTCCCCGCTAGCTCTCTCCCAAAGCTTGCCCCCACCCCAGCGCCACTTAGGTCTTCTCTACAGCAAATCACTGCAGCGATACCAACTGGGAAGAGAAAGAAAGAGAAATCGCTCCATATCTGCTATGGGAAAAGCCCTCATGCCCAGAAAAAAAAAAATTCTTCAAACACTTCAAATAATATGAGTACCTTAGGATTCAAAATCACACAGAAATAAAATGAAAAAATTCCCAGAAAAGGATCTTATAGATCTGGAAATATATGATCTAAGTGACACACAATTCACGGCTGCAGTTCTAAAAACTCTCAGAAAAATTGTTGACAGAGCACCCTGACTGAGATGAATGACCTCAGAAAAGAATTCCGTGAACAAAAGGAACATTTTAACAAAGAAATTGAAAATATAAAAAATAATTAAATGGAAATTTGAGAGATACATAATGCAATAAAAGAGCTGAGAAATTAACTAACTTCAGTAGGAAACAGGGCCAACCAGATGGAGAAAAGAATTAGTGATGTCAAAGACTGGAACATGGAAACAACACAGAAAGAAGACAGGGACTTTAGAGTCAAAAGAACTGAAAGAACTTTACAGGAACTATCTGACTCCATTAGAAAAAACAATATTAGAATAATAAGCCTAGAAGAAGGTGAGGTAAAATACTCTACAGAGAGCATACTCAAACAAATAGCTAACAAAAACTTTCCAAACCTATGGAAAGATATGGAACCCCAAATTCGAGAAGAAAAATAGGTCCCCTAGCTACCTCAATCCTAGAAGATCTTCTCCAAGACAAATTACACTGAAGATGTCAAAAATCAAAGACAGACAATTCTCAAGGCAGCCAGGGGAAAAAAACTATAACCTTTAAAGGAAAGCCCATCAGGCTATCATCAGACTTCTCAGCAGAAACCCCACAAGCCAGGAGGGAGTGGAATCAAATATTCAAAATATTAAAAGAGTGAAACTTTCAGCCAAGAATAAATTATCTAGCAAAATTATCCTTCAGATATTAATCCATTTTTTTTCCTTCCTGTCTTTAGGACAGCTATCTTTTTTTTTTTTTTTTTTGGTATGTGGGTAGTTCCCTGGCTGGGAATCGAACCCAGGCTGCAGTGCTGACAGCACCACCGCTGAAGCCTTAAGCCACTACACCATCAGGGAACTCCCATCCTTCAGATATTAAAGAGGAATAAAGACCTTCTTAGACATACAAAAGCTGAGGGAATTCTACAGCCCAAAGTTGGTATTTCATAAAATACTGAAGGAGGCTCTTCAACCTGAAACAAAAAATAGAAATAAATGGGAAAGAGTTGGGACAACAAAAAAGAAATTTTAAAAAGGGAGGAAATAATGGCCAGGAAGTTATCACCCTAAATGTAAATGGACAGAGTAGCTGGATTAAAAAACAATGCCCATCCATGTGCTGTCTCCAAGAGACACACCTCAGCCATAAGGACAAACACAGACTCATAGTGAAGGGATGGAAAACAATATTCCAAAGAAAAGCAGGAGTCGCCATACTGACATCCGACAAAACAGACTTAAGGATAAAAAAGATAACAAGAGACAATATGGATGCTTCATAGTGATAAAAGGGGCAGTACAACAAAAAGAAGACATGACATTCATTAATATGTATGCCCCCAATCAGGAAGCACCGAAATATACAACTACTAACAGATCTGAAAGGAGAAACTGACAAAAACAGAATTATAGTAGGGGACCTGAACCCCTCCTTAACAGCCATGGACAGATCATCCAAACAGAAAATAAATAAGGAAATGTTAGCTTTAAATAATACATTACAGCAATTGGACATAATAGATCTTTATAGGACACTTCATCTGACAACCAAGTTTATACCTTTTTTTCCAGTGCACATGGAACATTCTCAAGGATAGACCACATACTGAGACACTAAACTAGCCTCAGAAAATACAAGAAAACTGAAATTATACCAAGTATATTCTCAGACTGCAAAGAATTGATCTTGGGAATCAACTACTAAAAGAAAGCAAGAAAAAAATTATATATACATGGAGATTAAACAACATCTTACTAGAAAATGACCGGATCAAAGAAGAAATAAAAGAAGAGCTTTAATAATACATAGAAACTAACAACAGTGAAAATACAACATATCAAAATTATCTGGACACAGTGAAAGTAGTAATAAGAGGGAAATTTATGTCATTACAGGTCTATCTTAAGAGGCAAGAAAAGTCACAAGTAAACATCCTAACATCCCATCTTAAAGAACTAGAAAAAGAACAGAAAAAAAACTAAAATCAGCAGAAGGAAAGAAATAATAAAAATTAGAACAAAATTAAATGAAATTGGGAATAGAAAGATGATAGGAAAATATTAATACAACAAAGAGCTGGTTCTTTGAAAAAAATCAATAATATTGACAAATCCCTGGCTAGGCTAAGCAAAGGACGAAAAGAAGGACACATATCCAAAATTAGAAATGAAAGGGGATAAATTACGACTGATACCACAGAAATACCAAAGATTATAAGAAAATAATATGAAGGGCTTTATGCCACCAAATTTAACAACCTAGAAGAAATTGACCAGTTTCTAGAAACATATAGTCTACCTAGACTGAACCAAGAAGAACTGGATAATTTAAATAGACCCATCAATAGTTAAGAAGGTGAAACAATCATCCACAACCTCCCTAAAGGCAAAAGCTCCTGACCAGATAGATGATCTCACCAACTAATTTTACCAAGCATTCAAAGAATGAATGTCTTTCCTCCTCAACTCTTCCAAAAAATTGAAGATGAGACAATACTTGCCAAATCATTCTATGAGGCCAACATTACCATAATACCAAAATCTGGTAAGGACAACACACAAATAAGAAAACTATAAGCCAATATCTCTGATGAACACCGATGCAAAAATTCTAAACAAAACATTAGCAAGTAGAATACAACAATGCATTGAAAAGATTCTATACCACATAAACAAAATAAAAGATAAAAATGATATGATCATATCAATTGGTGCAGAAAAAGCATTTGACAGGATACAACATCCATTTATGATCAAAACACTGAATAAAATGGGAATAGAAGGAAAGTACCTTAACATAATAAAGGCAAACCCTTTATTACAAACCCTCAGCTAATATCATACTAAATGGGGAAAAGCTGAAGCCCATTCCCCTAAAATCAGGAACAAGACAGGGATGCCCCCATCACCACTGCTATTCAATATAGTACTGGAAGTTCTAGCCAGAACAGTCAGGCAAGAGAAAGTAATAAAAGGCATCCATATTGGGAGAGAAGAGGTCAAACTGTCACTATTTGCAGATGACATGATCCTTTATATAGAAAATTCCAAAGACTCCTCTAGAAAACTATTAGAAACAATAAACAAATACAATAAAATTGCAGGACACAAAATTGATGTATAAAAATCAATTGCATTTCTGTATACAAACAATGACTCTTCAGAAAAAGAAATGAGAGAATCAATACCTTTTGTGATTGGAACAAAAAGAATAAAATACCTGGGAATTAACTTAACAAAGATCATGATGGACTTATACATGGAAAACTATAAGACACTTTTAGAAGAAATCGAAGAGGACACAAAGAAATGGAAAGATAGAAAATGGCCATATTACCCAAAGCAATATATAGATTTAATGCAATTCCCATCAAAATCCCACAGACATACTTTCAAGAAGTAGATAAAAAAAGTAATATCAGATTTGTATGGAAACACAAAAGACCTCAAATAACCAAAGCAATCCTACATAAAAGGAAAAAGGCTGGAGGTATCACTACCCAACTTCATTTTACTGCAAAGTATCAATAATAAAAACAGCTTGGCATTGGCAGAAAAACAACAGACATACAGACCGATGGAATAGAATTGAAAACTGAAAAATAAATCCACAAATATATGGACAAATAATTTTTGATAATGGAGCAAAAATTATACAATGGAGAAAAGAAAGCATCTTCAGTAGATGGTGCTGGGAAAACTGGAATACCACATGCAAAACAATAAATCTGAGCTGTGAACTGTCACCATATACTAAAATTAATTCAAAATGGATTAAAGACCTCCACGTAAGACCCAAAACAATAAACTGTATAGAAGAAAACATTGGTACTAAATTTATAGACCTTGGGCTCAAGGAGGGGACTTCATGAACCTGACCTCAAAGGCAACGGAAGTAAAAGCAAAAATAAATGAATGGGACTATATCAAACTAAAAAGCTTCTGCACAGCAAAAGAAACCATCAATAAAGCAGAGAGATAGCCAATTGAATGGGAGAAAATATTTGCAAACAATGCATCTTATCAGGGACTAATATCTAAAATATATAAAGAACTAGTACAACTCAAAACAAAACAACAAATAACCCAATTAAAAAGTGAGCAGAGGGCCTGAATAGATACTTCTCCCAGGAAGATATACAAATGGCCACACAGACAAATGAAAAAATGCTCAACCTCATTAGCTATTAGGGAAATGCAAATGAAAACCACAATGAGATACCACCTCACACTTGTTAGAATGGCTATTATCAACAAGACAAGGAATAACGTGCTGGAAAAGCTGTGGAGCAAAAGGAACCCTTGCACACTACTGGTGGATATGCAAACTGGTACAACCACTGTGGAAGACGGTGTGGAGGTTCCTCAGAAAATTGCGAATGGAGTTACCATATGACCTGGCAATCCCCCTTCTGGGGATCAACCCCACAAATTTAAAAACCTTAGTCCACAAAGACTTGTGTATCCCAATGTTCATCACGGCGTTGTTCACAGTGGCCAAGACAAGGAAACAACCGAAGTGCCCTTCCACAGATGACTGGATAAAGAAACTGTGGTACATATACACAATGGAATATTACTCAGCTATAAGAAAAGGTGAAAAACTTCCATTTGCAGCAAAATGGATGGACCTAGAGAACACCAAGAACCATATGACTTAACTCATATGTATAATATAAAACTGAAAGCAACAAAAAAAACAAAAACTCATGGATACAGGCAATAGTTTAGTGGTTACCTGAGGGCAAGGAGGGAGTGGATGGGAGAGGAGGGAGGGGGAGTCACATATAAGGTAATGGAAAGAACTGACACTGGGTGGCGAACACGTAACAACACATAGATGATGAACTGTAGAATTGTACACCTGGAATAACCTATGTAATTCTTAATAATCAATGTCACCTCAGTAAGTTTAACAAAAAGAAGCAACAGCAGCAGCAGCTTCTGCCACACCTGCAAGGCTCTCTATCCCCACTGCAGATACGCTCCTTGATTTCCTGCTTGTGCCACAGTTATGTCCTCAGGTCCCTTCCTCTCTCCACTGCTTGGCCTTTGCCCAAGTCATAACTGTCCCTTGCCCACACTGGCCTAACTGGCCTCCCCTTCTCCGGACCACCCCTGCCCTATGATTCTCCACACTGCTGATACCATTATACTTCTAAAATACAAACCTGACTGGGTGGTGAACTTATTATACAACAGGTTGACAATGCACTGTAGAATTGTATGCCTGAAACCTATGTAATCCTTGCTAACAGATGTCACCCTAATAAGTCTAACAATAAAAATGAATTTAAAAAATAAAAATTAAAATAAAAAAAATACAAACCTGACCGAGTCACTCCCTCCCTTAAATCTGCCACCTGTACCAAGTTCCCAAGGTGCTTTAAGACCTGGGAGGAGGAGAAGGGAGGACTCTGTGGTGCTTACATATTCTGTGTAAATACTACTCTGGTCTCTGGCTGGAGAGCATGCCACTGGAGAACTGGCTACTCAGCCGCTGCTGCTTGTACTCTCTCCTGCCCTTGCAGCCTGGTGTGGAATGGGAGCAGGGTCACAGTGAAGGAGCTGAATCTCCCCAACCACCGACACTGCAGCAGGCTGTGGCTGGCTGACTTGTTAATTGCTGAGCAGGAGCATAGCAGGTAAGAAGGAAGTTTAAGGGCATTACATGTCCAGGATCTTGACAGACCCAGGTTCAGGGCTGTGCAGGGCTCCCTGGGGTGTGGAAATGAGCCCCACTGCTCCCAGCCTCAGCAAATCCTGACTTGGTTGATTTGACTTCTAAGGGCTGCCAATAAAGAAAAAAGAGGAATTAATGAAAAGCCTTCCTGGTGGGGATGGTGGTGGTGAGGAGGCTCAATTCTGTCAGCTGGTTGACTCTCCATAACCCAGCCTCTGATGGTCTAGTCTCCAGGCCCACTGGCTCTCCTGCTACAGACCCCAAGGCCTGCCCTGTTTCCAGCCCTGTGCCCATCAGGACTGTCCTGACTTCGTAGTCATGGTTGTGCATGAGTTCCACACATCTGAGGAACCATGTGTTTGCCATTGAGGGCACACCCATGGGTCTCAGTACCTTAGGTTGATTGTGGCTCCAGCGTTAGACCTTTAGCTGTTGCTAAAGCAGAAGCTTGATTCATGGTTGACAGCAGAGGCCTTAGAAGGACCCTGGCTCATAGAGCTCTTTCCTGAGAAGGTCACTGGAGTCCTGCAGCAGGTGTGTCAGAAGCCAAATCCTTCCTTTTGGGGAAGTTAGCCTAAAGGGACCCAGGGAGGCTGGAAGGACTCATAGGCACAGCATGGACTTTGACATAAGACTGAGTCGGGTGTGTGACCTTGGGCAAGTTTCTGACATCTCCCTGACCTTAGTTTTCTCATCTCTGAGATGAGTTTATGATACATTTCTTACAGGTGGCTGTTAGGATGGAGATGATGTATGTAAAGTGCCTTACTCAATAGCTTTTAGTGACATTATCATTGACAACTAAGCCCTCAGGTCTGATCATGTCCTTCTTCCCTCTTCCTCATCTGAAACTTTTTTTCTTTCACAGCAAACTGAGGCACCCCCACCTGCTGCTGCTGATGGCTGTGTGCCTGTCCCAGGACCTGGGGAAGATTCGCCTTGTGTATGAGCGCATCACTGTGGGCACACTGTTTGGTGTTCTCCATGAACGGGTGAGTGGCTGTTCCCATGGATTTTTCATGTGCTGCCCTCCCGTTTCTGTTCCTTCCTCTCTCCCCCTGCCCTAGCAGGAGAGTTCCCATTTGTGCATGCATGGAAGATAAATCTCTTAGGTCTTTACCTTATGGGGGCTGTATAACATATCATTTAAGGCTATATCATTTAAGGCTAAGTGTGTTGGAACTAATGTGATTTTATTATTGTGAGTCCTGCTTCTTTATCAGATATCTAAGAGCTCAACAGACCCAGGAAATGCACAGGCACATTTCTAGCTAACTGTAATCAGCCACTGGCTTTATTTCCCTGTATTTTCAGTTGTGTCCTGTAGGGCCTTTGCTGCAGAGAGAGGTTTGTTTATACACAAGCCTTTATTAACCCCCTTGCACTTTTCAGATTTCCTAAGGAGGGTAGAGGAGGGCACATCTTCCCTGGCAGGTGTGCTTTGGGTTGAGATGTAGCTTCGGAGAGATCTTGAAAGATTTGTTTTTCCTTCACCATGACTTTGTTTTAAATACCCTGGGCAGGAGTGAGAAGAGACCCTCCAAGAAGGGCCCTTCCCCAAAGTGGCTAGCCATCCCTTTTGCCTGAGGACCTCCTGTTGGTATTCTAGTGTCCCTTTCCTTTCCTTGGATGAGGACATGAACTTGAAATGCCACTTCTCTGGAAGAGACCTGTTATGACATATCAGCAGGGTGATTTGGTGTGAGTGAACTTCTGTCCCCTTAGGATGAACTTTCTAGGTCATCTGAGTGGGATAGGGGCTGAATTGGTCCTTTAAGCTTCCAGGTTCTTCCATCAGCACAGGCTTGAATGGAGGATACAGGCAATGACAGGTTCATTGTTAGCGGTGGAAGGTCCACCCTGAACCAGGCTTTGAGAACTTTTCTTTTTGTTTTTTGTGTTATGAAGCAGCTGAAAGGAGCCCAGGTTTGCAACCAGGGTGCCTGTGTCAGTGGGACCTTAAGCCAGTCACTTAGCCTCACTGAGCTCTAGGTTCCCCTTCTGTAAAACTAGGGACACTAGGTAGCTGTGAACATGAATTGGAAAGACTCTGGAAACATCAAGGCATTCTAGTGTCAGGAGCCTGGTCCCTTTTATTCCTGACCATTTTATCTCTTGCTTGCAGCGGTGTCAGTTCCCCATGCTGCACATGGATATGATCGTGCATCTGCTGCTCCAGATCTCCGATGCCCTGAAATACCTGCATTCGCGAGGATTTATCCATCGTGCCCTCAGTTCTTACGCCATCCATATCATCTCCACAGGGCACGCTAGGCTGACCAACCTAGAGTACATGCTGGAAAGGTAGGTGCAACCTCGATGAGCCTGACTTCCAAAGAGGGCCCTCCTGGAGGCCCTTAGACAAAGAAAGATTGTATCTAGGCAGGACTTTTCATTGGAATGAACTGTCCATCAGTGCGGAAGGAGTTTTCCCACATGTCCTGCCTTGTCTGCTAAGGTTATACAGGCTTTGGGGAAGTTACTTCTGCTCAGGACATTCTCATTTTAATAAACATTTAACAACAAGTGCGCGATTAGCCAATGTGAGCAAATGCTCTGTTCACTCTAGAATTTTCATTGGCTTAAGACAACGAGGTCTGTTTCTCACTCACACTGCAGTCTAACTAATGTGTGTACTGGAGCGGAGAGCTCACTGTTTCATGTTTCTTCCATCTGGTCTCAGTTCCCTACCCTGTCTTCTGCATTATTTGTCCATGAACAAGAGAGCATGGAGGGGCACACAGCGGTGTTTTGTTGGTATGTCATTGCTTTTTGCTATGCAGTGGTCAGAGTCCAGTCACCTTTTCACTGAAGGGAGGCCAAGAAGTGTTCAATAGC
This sequence comes from Lyroderma lyra, assembly GCA_004026885.1. Taxonomy (NCBI): domain Eukaryota; kingdom Metazoa; phylum Chordata; class Mammalia; order Chiroptera; family Megadermatidae; genus Lyroderma; species Lyroderma lyra. Next base: position 81,607 of record PVJL010001963.1, on the reverse strand, counting down.
TGTGCATCCTGCAAGGAGAGGAAAGTGATGGGTGCTGATGAGTCTTACAGTCCTAGCTCAGGCAGGCACTAAGGGGGTTCCCTGCCCTCAAGGGGCTCAGTGTAGTGAGGAAGGCAGTGACAACAACAATGCCCTCATTCAAGGGTTGTGGATGGGCTTCGTTTCCTGTTTAGCAGGAGTCAAAGTCCTGAGAGTAGGGGGCTGACCCCCATTTCCTGCTTGTAGGCTCCTGGAGGCAGAGGATCTCCTCTGCACTTTCTCGCTGCTCACAGCTCTGAGCCTTTGGCCCAGTATGCTCTCCTGTGAGGCCTCAGCTGCTGAACAGACCCCTTGCTTAGACCTGCCTATCTCTGTTTAACCTTGTTCCCATCCATCCCTCACTTTCAGTCTCTCAGCGGGTGTTGGCTTCTCACTTGCTTGTAATTTACTTCTCTCACTAAATTAAAAGCTCGAAGGCAGGGATTTCTATTATATCCATTGCTGTATCTCAGATTCCCAGAACAGGCTTTCACAAACCAGGTGCTCAGCATGTTTTTCTAATGAATTAAATGGGAAGATTCTCACTTCCCTGATCTTGGGTGCCCCCTTGCTCCTATACCTCAAAAGGAGAGCAGGGACCAGATTGTGCTTGAGCCTGTGCAGCTTGGTGAAGACTTTGAATTTTATACTAAGAACACTGGGATGCTGTGGAAGAGTTTTTTCTTGTTTTGTTTTTGAGCAGGATGATGTCATGGATCATTTACAAGCTAAGATTCTTTTTTTTTTTTTTTAGACTTTTTATTTTTATTATTATTAATTTTTTTTTGGAAGACAAAATTTTTATTTTGTCTTTCTTTTTTTTTAATTCATTTTTATTGTTAGACTTATTGGGGTGACATCTGTTAGCAAGGATTACATAGGTTTCAGGCATACAATTCTACAGTACATTGTCAACTTGATGTATAGTAAGTTCACTCAAGCTAAGATTCTTAATGCTCCTGCATGCGAAAGGGCCAGGACAGGAGGAGAGAGGCAGGGGAGCAGTTAGGGTGTGACTAGAAAAGTTGTCCATATAGGAACCACTGGCAGCCAGACAGCTATCACCAGTCAAGCTGCTCAGCCTCAGACCTAGTCCATTTTTAATCCTAGTTAAAACCTTCAGTGGCTCCTCGTTGTCTACAAGATTAAGTCCAGGTACTTGCAGGTTGTGGAAGCCTTTTAAGGTGGAGCTTCACCCACAGTGCCAACCTCATTACATGCTACTCCCTGCCTGGCTGTTTGAAGCCACTTTCAGTCCACGTCAGTTCAGGTCTGGAATAATTGGCACTCACCTGTTTATTCTTTTAAAGTCACTTCAGACACAATCTCCCACTACAGCCTATGAAGCCTATGCTGAAGCCCTGTCCCACAACACTTTACATATTTCATTCCTCCTGCAGTCAAGGGAGTCTGCCCCACCAGATGACAAGTTTTGAGAGGGCAGGGACCATGGCTTGTTCCTCTTTAGCACCCAACTCGGGGCCTACTGCATAGTAAGTGTTCAGTAAATATTTCTTAAGTGAATGGCTGAGTCTAGGTGAAGGGAAGACTGAAAATGGTTTAGAACATGTTTGACTACATTGGCTGTGTTCAGGAGTAGTGGAAGCTAAAAAGTTTGGACACTTTTCGCTGTTGGTGACAACAAAGGCTTTTTCCTGGAGGCTGTGATAGAATCCAAGCTGTTTACCAGTGATAGAGCGCCATCTGTTGTTGGCATGGAGGTTTAACAGTTTCTTTTGCTTGAGCTCTCAATAGAAATGTGAATTCTAGAGTGAAATGGAGCTTTGGACCCAACCCTGTCCTTTAATAGATGAGAAAACTGAGGCCCAGAGAGGTGAAAGGATGATCTGAAGTTACCCAGCTGTGGCTAGAACCAGATGATAGAGAACGTTTCCTGGCTATAGGGGCAGGACAGATTGGAAGCTGAGGATAGGAAGATGAGCGAGGTCATAGGGCGTGGTGATGGACAAGGAACCAAAATAGAAAGGAAAAATGTAAGATGCAGTGAGGAGCTGGGGTCCACAGACTGGTCAAGTGAGAGTGTCTAGGCAGTAACTGGGTAAGATGATTGAATTCTCTTTTGGGCTTGTTGACCTCCCAAAAGAAATGGAACTTCAGGCAGAAATGTCAGTGACATTAAAATGTCTTTAACACGAGTTGATTATTCAAGAATCCAAAATAGCTTTCAATTCTACATTAATTTTTGGCAACACTCTATTTGGGCAGGTTGGTTTGTTGAATGTCATTGTCAAGAGTAGCATTCCATCTCTTGCTGTAAAAATGACACAGCAGTTTCTGCTATTCTTTAACTGCTTCTTTACGGAATCTTTAGAACTAGAATTGACCTTGCAAGTGGTATCACATAGCTGTATACAAATGTAATTTTAATGATGTCAGAGCTGAAACCTAGAAAAGGATTTCCCTGGTGGTGTAGTGGCTAGGCTTCGGTGCTCTCAATGCTGCGGCCTGGGTTCGATTCCCAGCCAGGGAACTACCAAAAAATAAGTAAATAAATAATAAAACCTAGAGAAATAACTGTCCTAGAATGACAGCTGGAAAAGAAGCCTTCCCTCCCAGAAGGAAGGTAGGATGAGAGAGAAAGGTGAGTGGAAGTAAAAGAGAAAGAATATACATCTTGGTTGTAAGTGACTTGTCCCTTGCCAGAACCTTAGACAAGCCCAAGAGGCCTGACAAGATAGGTGACTGTTTCCCTTGGAGAATCACCCTGCAACATGAAGAGCCAAGCATGTTAGGTCTTCGGAATACAGGGTTTGACAATTAAGTTTGTGAACTCACCCTAGAAAAAGTGCTACATACCTCATTGCTGAATATCACTACGGTCGCCTTCGAAGTACACCCCTTGGGAAGCTGTGTACCAATGCCAGTGAGCCTAGTCTACCCTTCAAAGCAATTTTGGAACTCTTTTTCTGGAATGGCCATCAGAGCTGGCATCATATGACCCTTGATGTCTTGAATGTCATCGAAATGTCTTCTTTTCCATATTTCCTTATCTTCAGGTAAAGAAAAAAGTCATTGGTGTCAGATCAGGTGAGTAGGGAGGGTGTTCCAATACAGTTATTTGTGTCCTGGCTAAAAACTTCCTCATAGACAGTGCTGTGTGAGCTGGTACATTGTCTTAATGCAAGAGCTATGAGTTGTTAGAGGAAAGTTGAGGTCATTTTTGTCTTAACTTTTTCATGTAGCCTTTTCATGAAAAAGTAAACTTGATTGACACTTTGTCCAGTTTGTGCAAATTTATAATGACCAATTGCTCTGATATCAAAAGAATTAGCAACATCATTTTAACCATTGATTTGGACTGAGGGAACTTTTTTGGTTGTGAATAATTGGCTAACTTCCATTGTGCACTTTGACACTTTGTTTCAGGGTCGTATTGATATGCCTGCCCATGTTTCATCACCAATGATAACACAGCCCAAAACATCATCTTGCCTCTCCAAGAAGTCTTGGCAAACTTTGACTCCTTTGCTTTTGTTCATGATGAGCTCCTTCAGGACTATTTTTGCACACACCTTTCTCATGCCAAGATTTTCAGTTAAGATTTCCCTGTTTCTCTATCGACGTTTACTTGGTCTGCTTTGCTTCTCACAGTCAGCTGACGATTTTGATGCACAATTTGACGAATTTTTTCAATGTTTTCATTAGTTCTGCTCGTTTCTGACCGCCCTGACGTCTTCATCAGTGATGCTTTCTTTCCCCTCAGAACAATGTTTAATCCTTCAGTACCCTCCCATTTTTTTCATGGCATTATCCATTTTTTTCAGGGACATTAGATTAACATGTCCCTGATTTTACTTCTACTCTTGCCAAGTTTAACAAGAAATTTAATGTTTGTTCATTGCTCTAATTCACGCTCCAACATTCTTGCAACAGCACACAAAAACACGCAACAACAATAATGAATGCCATTCGGCAAGATACTGTCACACATCATCACGAACACAGCTGTGAACCACAAATATTCCAAGGTTATGAAACCTTACTGAGTTGTTTGTGCAGTGCTGCCAACACAGTGGCAAGTTTCCACACTTAATTGTCAGACCTCATCTCTCTCTGACCATAAAACACTCCCTTGTTTTTTCTATGATACACCATGCCACACCTAAATATTTAGCAATACAAGTAAAAAGTCAGTATCAGCTTTTCTAACTTTATGGCTTCCTGGAATCACTGTCGTCTATCAAAAGCTCTGCTGGAAGAAATGTTATTTAGGGAAGTTTGCTAAAAGTCTGAGAAGCCCATCCCATTCTCTATAATCCGTCATTGCCAGACCAGCAAAGAACTGCTGGTCACTTACTTTTTAAAAAACCTAATTCTTAATTATCAACCAGCAGTCATCAAGTCTTTACCGAGTGCCTACCATAATCTTCATATTAATTCCTAACTCGTGTAGTGCTTTATGGCTCAAGGAGTGTTTCTACACATGATCTCATTTGATGCTCATGACAGCTGTGGGCAGAAGCCAGGGCTGACCCACTCTGAGGACTCTTTTTGGCTCTGAATACATTTAGAATGTTCTGACTTAGTGTAGTTATCAAGATGTCTGGGTGGGAAGTTGAATTATTCAAGTAAATCAGTGAGCCTTTGAGTGCTAAACTGAGAGGGTTCATTCCTAAGAGGGCAGAATTCAGTAAAGAAGCAATTACAGGAAGCTGGAAGAGTCCCAGAAGGCTTTGATAAAGCAGCAGGTGTTTGACGGGGTCTTGAAAGAATCTTATTCAAAAGTAAGCATTGAGGCCCTAGCATAAGTTTAGAGATATAGTGATACAAAAGACAGATAAAGTGCCTACCTCACAAATCTGACTGTATTGGAAGGGAGAAAGATATAATAATAAATAAATGAACAAAGAATTCAGATAATAAGTGCACTGAAGCCAATAAAATGGGACTACTTTAGATTAGGTGGTCAGGGAATGCCTCTGAGGAGGTGATTTTTGAGCTAATACCTCTTGTAGAAGAAGCAGCAGTCATGCTAGGATCTGTGGGCAAGGTGTGCCAGGCAGAAGAAACCACTAGTGCAAAAACCTGAAGTGGTAATGTGCTTGGCATGTTGGAAAAACTGAAAGAGGTCCACTGGGATATAAGTGGCATGAGTGAGCAGAAGAGAATGGCCAGATGAGGTAGGAGGGTAGTCAGAAACCATTCAGGTAGCAAAGGTGAGAAATTGCAGGTGTTGAATAGTAGGCAACTTGGATTAGCACAGGAGCTAGTTGAATTTCTAGAAGCTCAAGGAGGTTGCTGGTCTTCAGAGGCAAATGTTTCACAAATGTGCTGTACCATGATCAGAATGATCCTTTAAGACATGAGCCCTACCTTATGTTTCCTTCTGTAGCCAGGACGGAGGTGTACACAGGGACCTGACTCGAGTACCCCTCCCAACCCAGCTGTACAACTGGGCCGCCCCAGAGGTGATTTTACAGAAAACAGCCACGGTGAAGTCAGACATTTACAGCTTTTCCATGATCATACAGGAGATTTTAACAGGTAGGTCAAAGAGCACCATTGACTGTTACCAAAGTCCCTGTTCTTAAATTGGATCATGCCCCACTAAGAGTTACTAAGTTTTCTGAAAATGCAGGACATAGAGAAAAGAGATTTCTTCAAGGAAATCTCCTTGTGCTTATGAACGATATAAGGTAATCTCCCAGAGATCTTTCTCTTTTAACCTGTTCTTTAAGACTCAATGAAGCCCACTTACCAGCTTGTCAATAGTAATGCATTTATTCCAAGAAAAGTTTTAAAACTGAATATTGCTGACAATGCTTAGGGGTCTCTCTCTGAAGTGTCCCTTAAGAACTTGTAAATAAGCAGAGAAGACTGGCTCCTGAAAAGTGAACTCTAAAACCAAACACATCCAGCGTTCAGTGTATGTATAAGTAGCGTCAAGACTTAATGTGGGGAGTTCCCTGATGGTGTAGTGGCTTAAGGCTTCGGCGTTAGCGCTGTCGGCGCTGCGGCCTGGGTTCGATTCCCAGTCAGGGAGCTACCCACATACTAAAAAAAAAAAAAAAAAAAAAAAAAAAAAAAAAGACTTAATGTGAAGGAAGTGGTCACACATCTGAAGACAGAAGGAATTCTTCAGGAAAGGGACACACAAGTGTATACACACACACACACATGCAAAACCACAGGAATACATGAGAGTCAGCCCCCATTTGGCAATGTTCACAGTCTCAGGCAAAACAGTACCTTCCACGAAAGGAATGTATTGGGCAGCCCATGTGTACATGATTGTGTGACTACTTTTTCTTGTCTCTGCAGCAAGGATTTCCCAGGTAAATGGGTAAAGTGGATTCTTATTTATAATTGGGCTTCCAGATAGTTTTTCTACAGAGAGAAGTTAATGTTCAAAGGGATTGAGTGACTTGACTAAGGTTACCCAATTTCATCTGATTTCTTAATGTTACGCCTTCCTCTGACTTTTTCCTTGACAGACAATATACCCTGGGATGGCTTAGATGGTTCACTTATTAAAGAAGCCATAGTCTTGGAAAATTATTTAGAAGCTGATATCAGGCTTCCAAAACCTTACTATGATATTGTTAAGTCAGGCATCCAGGTCAAGCAGAAAGACCGAACTATGAACCTTCAAGATATCCAGTATATCCTGAAGAATGACCTAAAGGTAAGCTCTGAACTATCAGCAGGTTGTTTCTTATTTTAAAATTAGATAATTTATTACTAGATAATTAGTTCATTTCTGCAAGTATTGCAAAGAATCTACATCTATTTTTAGAATCCTCAGTCTCATATATATGCCTACAATATTAAAACCTGTTAGAGTTCCTTAGTACCATTGATGTACTTGATGCCTTTATCTTCTTGTTGGTTTTCATATATGCCTTGCATGATTTCTTTCCAGCTTTACTAAGATATAACATACATAAGTTTAAGGTGTACAATATGATGATTTGTTTTGTTTTTAAATGTGGGTAGTTCCCTGGCTGGGAATCGAACCCAGGCTGCAGCGTTGACAGCGCCGAAGCCTAGCCACTACACCACCAAGGAACTCCACAACATGATGATTTGATATACATAGTAGTTTATTTATACTTGCTTATCTCAGGGGAATAAGGAGATAGAGACCAAGTTGTAAGAAGCTTTGGAAATCCTCATTTCATTACACCCTTTCTGTGTTCCTCAGAAAAGGCTAACTGCTTCACTTGGCGAAGGCAGCTGGGAATTAATGAGGAAAGCTTAATTATGTGGAGGGGCCAACACATAGTAGAGGCACCTTCTAGGCACATAGTATATGGCATTTTTGTTATTGCTTTTAAAATAATGATAATGAATTAACCAATTAGGACTACAGTCAGTTTACCCAAAAGGAGTGAGAGGGGGTTTATTTGATACCTAGATCTGTTTCAGAAACACCAATGACATTCAAATATTGCAGATATATCCTTGACAATATTTCCCTTGTTACAGGATTTTATTGGAGTCCAGAGAACTCAGCCAAGTAAGAGCCCGAGGGTGCATAGATATGGACTCCATCCTGATGTCAATGTCTATCTAGGATTGACTTCAGAACATCGAAAAGAGACCCCTGACTTGGAAATAAAAGAGCTAAAGGAAGCAGGTATGGCCTTAACCCACAGGTTTTGGCATTAATGTGTTCTCAGAGTCATGAACTGCAACTATTCAACTTCTTCAAACTGTACACATGACTTATACTGGGAAAAGATGGATGCCTTAGGGGGAAAAAATCAACATCCTTGAAATGATTAAGTTAAACTCTATGAGCTCTGTATACACCTTGGTTGGATCCAGAACTAAGCAATAACAACCAGTTTATTTCTAGTATGATTACCCTTAGGAATTTATCTAATTGCTTCACCAATGTGATGATTTCTGAATTTAAATGATGATTTCTGTTCATTATACAAAATTTGAACAGTGCAAAGAAGAAAATTACTTACATTTTAATACTGCCACTTAGAAATAACTTGTTAACATTTTGGTGTTTCTTTCCAACTTTTTCATATAGCTTTACTGCTTTTTAGTACATTTAGAAACCTTAGAATTCAGAGCTGGAAAGGGCCTTATAATCATCCAGCTTAATGCCTTCAGACTGCAGATGAGAAAAGTAAGGTTCAAAGAGGTCATGGCTCAATCAGGATTCCAGCGCTTGTTACAGAGCTGGAAACCAGGCCAAGTGACTATTCACTCTGACTCTCTTTGGACAGGGCTGGAGGCTTCTAGAATGGCCCCCAAGCTCTCATTACTTTGGGTCTTTCATCCTGTTCTCTGCAAGCTGTACACCATCAACCAAGGGTGATGGATGGTCAGTTCCTGGTGTAATTTTTTTTAAGGTATTATTCTTCCCATGATGCAATGGCATCTTGGCCAGTGTCTCAACTACTTTTATTAGATGCTCATCAAGAGTATAACTTTAACCTATGTGAATATTCAAACTCTCGTGTGTGTAAAGAAAGGTATGAATTTAGTCCTTAAGGTTCAGAGGCTTGTAATTTGCATGTTCTGACAGTTATACATATTTTGACCCCACTGTAACTTAAGCTTAGAACATTTCCCCCAGGATTTGATCCGCCCCCCCCCCACCCCCAGATTTTCTACCTCTGCTCATGTCAGAATGGGAACTTTCACCTAGGTTAGAAATACCCACTCATCCTCTGTGAGTGAGTGTGTGTGTGTGTGTGTGTGTGTGTGTGTGTGTGTGTGTATACTATATATATATACTATATATATACTATATATATATATAGTATATATATATATATAGTATATATATAGTATATATATATAGTAGTTTTCCACACCTGGGACGGGAGTGGGAAAATAGCTTCCTTCTACATTCTTAAGCCACCTAAGGCTGCTTAGCTGCTGCATGGGATCACTTTAATCATTTTCATATTGCTGCTCTTTTAACAGGCAGTCAGCTTCATTCACCAAGGGGTCACTCTTCTCCCACTGAGAAAGCAACACCAGATTCTCAGGCCCCAGATCCAAGTCTGATGGCCAAGGAGACTCAGAGCCAAGGCACTGCTTCTCCTGCTTGCTCTGTGGCAGAAGAGGCCAGGAGCCCCAGCCCAGGTCAAGTGAGCCTCTGTAGCTTTGAAATCAATGAAATCTACTCAGGCTGCCTGGGCATAGGAGATGACAAAGAGGAGGTGTCCCCAAGAGCTGGTTTATCTCTTGAGGGGGCTACCCCAGACCAAGTAGATGAGCTGAAGTCCTTGGAAGAAGAGTTGGAAAAGATGGAAAAGGAGGCATGCTGTTTTTACAATGAGGATGAGAGCTCTTCGGAAGCTAACACAGAGCTCTCCTTTGAGGACTGGGATAGCCAGAGCAATTCGCTTAGTTCACCCAGCCTACCTGAGCCAGCCAGAGAAGCCACGGGCAATGTGAGCAACAGGTCCATGACTGAGCAGTACATCAGTAAGTGTGTGCTGAATCTAAAGATTTCACAGGTGCTAGCGAACCAGAATGCTGATATGCTGAGGAAAATCGAGGAGAAATTCAGTGAATTGAGGCTGGCACGGAAGCAGCAGCAGGCAAGCTGGTCTCTGTGGGCTTCTTCAAGAATGTTTGTTAATGTTTATGACTTGCCTCCAGCAGTGGGACCTCCATCTTCCACTTATGTTCCTCCTATGGTGCAGCTGCCAGGGGGCCAGTGGGTAGACGGCGCTAGCATTTGCCCAATGCCAGCAGTGTCTCCAGGAACAGAGAGGGACTTTCAAGGGGGATGTTTTGGTAAAAGGTCTAGGAAAAGAAGTGGCTGTGGCTGGAAACCTTTCACCGCTTTCACTCAAGTCTCTGAAAAAAGCACTGGGGATCCACCAGAGAAGAGCCATCAGGTAAAGCTAAGAAGTGTGGGGCAGGGTGCCTGAGCAGGATCTGTAGGGTTCAACATTGCCCCTAACCCGTATGCAAGGATGACATAAACACAACCAACTCATAGTGGGGTCTTCTTAGTTTTGGGAAATAAGGCATATTGGATAGAATTCCAAGCTAGAAACCCTTCACCTCCCATTCTATAAACTCTGTGCATCAGGTTGAATATGAAATTGCTGTTTTATGTCAAAATAATCAAGAGTTTACTATTTTATATGGTTCAACTTACTATGTTACCTTTGGCAGGTATTGATCCTCATTCTAAATTGCTTATTCATTCACTTATTCAACAAACATTTATAGAGCCAGAGGCTATATAGTATTAATTAGATCCTGGGATATGATGATGAATGAGCTGTAAGCTGTACCTGTGAGTAGCTGAAACACCAGTGGGGGCAGAGGGACCTGGTAGTCAAAGAAGATAATTGAGAGGAGGTGAGAAGACATTGTGGGAGCTGGCCTGGGAAGTTCAGCTTGAAGCTGAGGGAGGCTACAGAGTGACTTCTTCATGAACTCCTTAAGGACAGGGCCTAGGTCTTATTCTTTCTCTGTCCTAACACCTAGCATGGTGCCTGGCACATAGAAGGTACCTAAATGGTCATTCAGAGAATGAATACATGAATGAATTTAAACATTCACATATAGAGAGCTGGCTGCCTCTGGAAGCACAGAATTTTAAAGATGGATCAACTCCATCATTTTACAGCGTGTAAAGCTCAAGCTCAGTACTTTTAAACTTGTGAGGTTCAGGTGTTACTTACTGAGATGGGGGTGGAGTAGAAGAGGTCAGCTCCACTTAACAGATTTTATTACTGAAATTAGAATCTCTGAACAATGGTGAGATAATAAAAGCAGGCCAACTTTTATTGGGTTTTATTATTGTTTTACAATTCTCCACCTACTGTGCACCCCCTTATTGCTGGCACAGGGCAGGCAGCTCCCACCACTACCACCCTTATGCTACTGCCCAGGCCCATAGCTGGTTAGGGGCAGGTTTCCTGACTCCTGGTTCAATGTTCTTTCATTATACTCTGATGAATTTCAACAAAGCTTCTGTCCTCATTTAGAACATTTGGGAAAGTATTGGCATTTTGTTTTTATATAAAGAAAAGGCATGAAGAATTTACTTAGATTCTAGTATTTCTGTTTCTGTTGAAAATTACAGTTTGCTAAAAAAAACTATTAAAAATAACTTCTTGTATATTATGTTTTGGTTATCTATTGCTGTGTAACAATAACAAAAAAAGTTAATGGCTTAAAGTAGCAGTGGTTTATTATTTCTCACAATTCTTTGGGTCAGGACTATGATGGGGTCACATAGGTAATTCTTTCACTCCATGTGGCAGAGGCTGGGATCACTTCCTTGACTGCCTTCAGCAAGAGGTTGGGTTGAACAAGAAGGTCCATATCTGGTGCCTTGGGCTCCTCCAGGTGGCCTCTCTCTGTACTTGGCTTCTTATCATTCACTAAATAGTCCCATCCAAGCTTCTCTACAGTGAAAACTGAAGCTTCCAGGCCTCTTAAAACCTAGGACAATGTCTTCTGCTGCTTTCTGTTGGTCATAGTCATAAGACTGGACCAGATTCAAAGGGAGAGAAATAGACTCCAGCTCTCAAGTGGCAGTGTGGGGAGGGAGGGAAGAAATTAATGGCAGCCATCGCTGGAAACCATCTACTAATGCATGTGACTATGTTTAAACAATTATATTTAATTTTTCTTTAGAAAGTCTGTGCTAGTTGTCTAGCATAATCAAGGAATAAGGCATTTTTACCTAAGTAAATTTTTCAGACAATTTATTTCTTTAATTTCTCTGTTCTTAAATTTTAAGTCATACTGAACGAAAACATTACAAACTTGCCATTATTCTAAATGCTTTTTTTAATATATACTAAATGTATTCTAACCTTTCCTTGCTGGCTATGACATTTTTCTGAACAACTGTTATTGTGATGCTTTGCGACACAATGGGGTCTTCAGCCCCCATGCAAAGGCCTCTGGAGCTCAGACTTCAGGGAGCTTATGATTGCTTTTATGGATCCTCTCACTTTTGTGCATCTTGCTGCCACCCCCAAACTTCACATCTGTTGCCTTAATCTGCTGTAAGTTAGGAAACATACAGGGTCCAGCAGAACTAATGCCCTAAAATGTCATATAGTGTTCTTGAGTGTGATATTGTTATGTTATAGAATTACATGCTTATGATTTTATAATAAAAGATTTGCTATTGATTATCAACTCATAAAAAAGGTATATTATTTGTTTTTTTTTGTTTTTTGTTTTTTATGATTTTTGATCAAATAACTAATCAGTAATTTAGAGCAGAATTTGGCAAACTACAGCCCACGAGGCAGATTGGGACCACTGCCAATTATTTTAAATAAAGTTTATTGGAGCATAGCTGTTTGTTTATGCACAGACTATGGATGTTTTCACAATATGATGGCAGAGTTGTGTAGTTGCAACAGAAACCATGGCCCCTAAAACCTACAGTATCTACTATCTAGAATTAGGATTCAGCCTCTATTTTATTTTATTTTATTTTTTTGTATCTGCATTTAATATATTTTATTAGTGTATATTTTATTTTATTTTTTTAAATTCATTTTTATTGTTAGACTTATTGGGGTGACATCTGTTAGCAAGAAAAAGGTATGTTATTTGTGCTGGACTCAGTAGTTAACTAACTTTGTTAAAATTTGAATAAGCGGATCCAAGTCTTTCTTTTGGATAAATGGCATAGGCTTTGATTTATTTTACTATTTCCAAAGTATTTTAGCCTTTATTTTTCTGTGTTTTATTTTCATAGCATCCCCACTGGTGGATTCAGGTAGATATTATTGTCCCAGTTTTATGAATGAGGAAACTAAAGCATAAGACTCTCTTAGGTTAGTTTGAGTAAAGATTAGGCTAGAACCTAGGGCCCAGGACTTCCGTCATAAAGCCTGCTGCCTTAATATAATGTAGGGGAAAGTTTTGGGATCTTTGATATCTGTTCTCTCTGCTCATTCACTTGTGCCCTGTCTGGACTGGGTTGCTAAGGGCCAACATTTCCATGTGAAGGCTTCCAGCTAAGAGATGACTTACTAGATATGAAACATGTAAAGTGAAATGTCTTGGTAGGTCTGCTTATTTCTACACATTTAGCAAAAGTGGCTTAAAAAATAGAATGCAAGAGTAAAGAGAAGAGGAATTCCTTCATCAAAGTACTGAAATATGTTTACTGCTTTTCAAGCTGCCAACTCTTTGTGGCACTGGAAAACAGAGCACAGATGAACAATTTCATCTCACTCGAGGAAGCAATGACACTTTGGAAAGAAATAGGAACCAAAATACCAGCAGGTGGGTTAACATTGTCTTGTTCTTTGTATCACCATGCCTTTAGACTCCCATGTGATGCTGAGGTCACTTAATATTCTTTGTATGTCCAATGACAAAGTCTGTGAGTGATAGAGAACAGTAACACAGAGGCAGATCTTGGCAGGTTCTTCCTGTTAAATGAGCAAAAAGAGCGGTGTAATGGAAACCTGTAGGAGACATCAAAGGTAAAGCACCTGGCAGGTTAATCAGAAGGAACTCAACAGTTGTCAAAAGCAAAAACATCTTGTCTTTCCAAAGCTGCCTGGATGGTTTTTCTTATAAAAAGAAATGTCAGGTATTCCATTTGCCGGTGCTCCAGAAACCAAACTATTCGGTTCAAAATAAGCATCACTGGCAGGTGGGCAGGAGGCGGAGGTTGAACAATAGGGGGTTGTCATGCCAGATCACCAAGTGTACTAGCTTTAGCACGAATCACTGGAAGGAGAGCATAATGTACACTGGGTTTTTAAGAAGTTAGGCAAAACTAATTTTGTTGTGCACAGAGGGACATATTAAAGGAGCAATAAATATTTTTCAAGATAGACTAGTATATCAATTTTAGTTTTCCTTTTCAGTAGTTAAATGACAGCATTAATCCCATACTTTTGAAGTCAGTTCTGGAAAAAACTTTTTGTTCCCTACCCCAGTGGTGACTGAGTCTAATGACCTGAGTTTGCTTGTTTGTAAATGTGTGCAGTAAAGGAGAATCAAGAAAAATGCCCAGACATTTTAGTTTGTATTTTACCTTTATGAAGGGATTATTGAAGAACCACCTAACTGAAGGCATCAGAATGTTTAGCACTCATTTCATTGAGAGAAGCAGGTGGGATGCCAGTATAGCCATTAGATGACAAAACCAAAGCTGTAGTTGTGGTCTCCCCTACCCAGCTTCATGTTCTTCCTCTAGAAGAGCAAAAAACAGACCAAAGGGAAGTTTAACATCCACCTAGTCTTTTTGTATGATTTTTTAAAAATTATAATTGTATACATGTATATATCTTTTTAAAAAATTAAATCTGTTGAAGTAACATTGGTTAATAACATAGAAATTTCAGGTGTACAACTTTATAATTCATGTATATACAGAGGTGCCAAAAAATGTCTACACATTTTAAGAAAGGAAAAATCTGTACTAAAATTGTAATACTCAATATATACTGATAACAAAAGATGAGTACAAGTCACATTTGACTTCTGCAGTTACAAGAGGTGCTCAAAGTGGTTACCACCAGTATTTATGTTATATATAGATAACGTCTCTTAAAATGTGTATGTATTTTTTGGCTCCCTAGTATTTTGATTATATCCAAATTGTTATTACAATTATAGTGTATTATATCTTGATTTTTCACTTTACTTTAGAACATGAGCATTATCCCACATCATTATTTTTTATTGTTAAATTTATTGGAATGACATTGGTTAGTAAAAATTACATAGGTTCCTGGTGTACAATTCTACAGTGCATCATCTATGTGTTGCATTATGTGTTCACCACCCAGTCAGTTCTCTTTCCATCACCATGTGAGTCCCCTTTTCTTCTCTGCCACCCCTCTCCCCCAATCTCATGTTATTAGAAAACACCCTGTAAACTTATTTTGAAATAGTTGGATTCCCCCCATTGTTGAATTTTAGGTTGTTTCATTCTTTTTTCCATTATGAATAGGACCACAGTGACTTGTCAATAAAGCCTTTTCTGCATTTCGGATTATGTCCTTAATAGATTCCTGGAAGCAGAGTTACTATAATAGGTCAAAGGTTTTGAATGTCTTAAAGATTCTCGATAGCTGTTGCCAAATTCCTCTTTAAGAAAGCCGATCAGATCTTACCTTTGCAATTCAATGTCTCTCTGTTCTCTGGTCCACTGGGAGAGTAGGGCATTCTCGGTAACAGGGAATTCACATATATACCACAGATCACACATTTTGAAGAGTTAGTTTAATAGACAATGAAATATATATAATCATAGGCTATCTAGAGAAAAAGAGACTCTCCTTTGTTTTGCAAATAAGGGATCCTTGGCCCAGAGAGATTGAAGTTTGCCAAAGTCACAGCGAACTAGTGGCAGGTCAAGGTCTAGAACCCAGTGAACTACCCAGTGAAACTAGGCTGAATGTTCTTAAGGATACCTGATGCCTTAAGTCCATCCTTATAGTTATTAGTTATGGTGCTATTGCTGACATGCAGGTGGGCCTGTTACTAGAGAATTCTGATGTAAGGATGGGAACAGTTACTGAACCATCACCAGTGTTCTGTGGCATTGTTGGGGAGAGGGGGCTCTGCAACAGCCTAAGGACCAGGATTCTGTCTAGTGAAACTAAATTTTCATTGTGGGTTTCTTATACTTGTAAAAATTTCCCAAGAGCACTTTTAGAATCATGAAATCTAAACTTGGAAATTTAAAAAAAACCCATAATCTTCTAACCCACTCTTTTCATTTCTTAGCCAGGGAAAGCCTAAACAGTCTAGTGCCCAAGCCCAAATGACACAGCTAAATAGTGCACTCTTCATTATGTCAAACCACCCTGGGGGACTTCCAATGGCATCCAGCCATGTCCAGGGTGGCTGTAAGTTTGAGGGGGGGGTAGGGGTGCAGGGCCTTGTACCCTCTGTTGGTGGACAGGAGTCAGTGCAACCCCAGGTTTGGCTCAAAGAGTAGGAAACAGTCCTCTAGGTGGGCTGGTGGGCTCAGGGTTGTGTCAAGAACTTGAGCAAACTGATGTGTGTGTGTCCACCCCACTTCCCTTCCCTTCCCTTCCAAAAAACCTATGCATCTTAGGATCAGTATGGAATCCATGTCTTCTGCAATCTATAATGCAAAGTCAAGAAATAATGAAGATGATGGAAAGATACACTTAAAATGGAAAAGTGAGTATAAAGTTAGGGGTTCTGTTGGACAAAATGAAATTTAAAGTATATTTCTAAGCTGGTTGTTATCTCTAAGTGTACAGCCTGTATTGCACTGTTCTCCCACATTTTTTCTGTTAGATCATTCCATTTTTTGTTTGTTTGTTTGTGTATTAATTTTGGGGTAGTTCCCTGGCTAGGAATCAAACCCAGGCTGCAGTGTTGAGAGCGCCAAAGCCTAGCTACTACCCCACCAGGGAACCTCCTAGATTATTCCATTTTAAAAGTAAGGCCTTTCTGATTTCAAACTACAGAACAAAAATGCTCTTTTATTTCTAGACTATATACGAAATACTTGCATTATATATATTAATGTGTATTATATAACAAGTGTAGGAAATGCACTTAGATATTTAATATGTAACATTATTAAATTAGAAAGCATGCAGTGCCACTTTCACATTATCCTGTGGACATTATCCTTTTGTATTTTATAATCTTAAGAGGTTCTGTGTTTTTTTTTAATACTAACGCTAAGAGACATTAGCCAAAGTATAGAATACTTGGAATGAAAATGCACATATATACACATTTCCAAAATATAAACTCAGCATGGCCTAAAAAGGCTAGACAAACTCAAATAGAATCTCACAGAATCTCTACAGACTGGGTTTCAAACGTAATTTTCTTATAAAATCTTCACAGCAAGAAGGTTCATCTACAAGTTTTCTACTGTCTTCCGCTCTGGAATTCAGCAAAAAGGGTTGTAACTAACTGAAATTCTGCCCTCTCCTCCTCACTCTGTCATCAATTCTCTCCTCTCCTCCCCTTCAAGCCAAACAGGGTAAGTGGAGGGTGATACAATTCTGAAAAGGTAGTTATTGTGACAGTATGAGCAATAAAAGTATTATATATCTCTTTAAGAATAATAAAAAAAAAGCTTTTGTTTCCCATGTTCATGGTGTTTTAAATGCTGTTTTCTCTTCTACCAGTGGAGGTGAAAGAAATGGCAGAGAAAGCAGCTACTGGGCAGCTGGTGGTACCTCCCTGGCATCCTCAGAGAAGTTTGCCTTTAGAGAATGAGGCTGAAAACACGCCTGATCTCCTGTTCCAGCCCCCCATTAGGGACCCTGAGAAGATGGATTGGCATTGTGTTGTAAAGTATTCCAGGAAAAATGATGAGCCAAGTGGAAATGTCAAGTGTGACAAAATGGACAACAGTGACCATGCCAATGGCAAGCATGGCAGACAGCCTGGGCCTCAAAGCTTCACCAGTAAGTTCAGTTGGAGGAACTGGGATAGATGAACTCTCTCAAGTTATCAGCTTTCAAAAATAAGTGTACCTCCTAGAATATTTCCTTTGCTTGATTTTTTTCTCCTTCCCAACTGTATGATTTCCCCCTGAATCCAGGTGGAAAGCAGCATACCCATTTGATCCCACTGTTTTTTCCATAGGTAAAGAAATCCAGATATTCATGAGTTTTTCTATTGCCAGTACAGATCCATTTTCTCAAAGGAAGTAAGATAATCTCCATGTACTGACCTTGGTACTGGGTGTAACCTGGCAAGGATTGAACCTTTTTTACCTGAGGGCAGTAGTAGATAGCTGGTCCCTAGTGCCTATTTCTTTGCATTGCATATTAAGCTAGAAAAATTCCACTGGCTCCAGAGAGTCTATGCCAGGGGAACCTTTCACTGTCATCACTTTATAGATTCGTAGGTTAAAACTGTAGGTTAAAAGCTCTGTATTTCCACCTGGTAATTTGCTTACAATCAGGGCACAGGATATTCATGGTTGTTTGCAGGTCAAATAAAGGTATATCTAAAATAATAATTTATCTTAGGTAGAAAAATCTATTGGCTTAGGATTTATGTTATTTAGAATGTGCCCCTTGTCAACTTTGCTCTTTTTTTTCCTATTACAATTGACATTCAATAGTATTTTATATTAGTTTCAAGAGGATAGCATAGTGGTTAGACATATACATAATTTACAAAGTGATTCCTCCTGATAAATCTTAGTACCCACCTGGTACCATGCATAGTTATTACAGTATTAGTAACTATATTTTCTGTGCTGTACTTTACGTTGTCATGCTTCATTCTTGAATGCGTGAACAAGAGGGTGGATGATCTAGGGCTGCATGTTGGGGCCAGGCTAAACTAACAGTCTCTACTCTTTAGACCAGGGTTCTCCATTCTTACGGCTTTCCTGGGCCACATTAGAAGAAGAAGAATTGTCTTGGGCCACACATAAAAATACACTGACACTAATGATAGCTGAAGAGCTGAAAAAAATTAAAAAGGAAAAAAAGTTGCAAAAAAATCTCATAATGTTTTAAGAAAGTTTACAGATTTGTATTGGGCCACATTCAAAGCCATTCTGGGCCACATGCAGCCCACAGGCCATGTGTTGGACAAGCTTGCTCTAGACTGAACTTGAGACATGGTCACGCTTAGCAGAATGTGCATGCATTTCTTCTCTCATGCCGCCCTTTGCCCTCTGAATAACACTGAATGACTATGACTCTGGTTGTATTACAATCATTAGGTATCGGGCATCTGTCCCCTGGAAAATATGAACAGCCAGAACATAATGAAGTCTTTCCAGCAAGTTTTGAAGCACCTGTGGGCAGTGAGAAATCTTACAAGGTAAGTAATAAATCCTGGAGAGCCAAGTTGAACCGAAGGACCTAATAAAGTAGAACTGAATTGTTTATGATATAGAAATAATATTTATAGTAGTTTTTTTGTTGGAGTATGTGCCCTTATGTCTCTGACATGAATGAAGAAGTATTTTCCTCCTAATATTTTTTGAGTCGTTCAACTCAAAATGTTGTATGTCTTGGAGCTTGGGGGAAACACAGATGTGTCAGATTCAACTCTGGCTCCTGAGCTTCCCATCTAATTGGGTAGACAAGACCAACTCTGGTAGTACAACATAAGGTTAAATACCAAAGCTAGTGGTCCAGCAGGTGACTAAGGTTAGATTGGAGAAGGAAGAGCAAGGCTAGGGTTGTGATGAGAATGCCTTCACCTGGAATGTCCTCTAAGCCCCAAATTGAGCTCTCAGCTCAGGGAAGGAATGTATGTGTGCCTGACAACTGCACCTCAGCAGGATCTGCGGGGTCCGGTCATTTCCTAGCATTTGCACTGAAGCCACAGCTTTGCTTCAGGGGTTTAACACATCCTTGAAGCATGCAGTTGGGCCATGGTCCAGCCAGACAAAGGAGCCAAAATTTTTTTATCATCATTGACATGAGGCCACAGCAATTTAAACAACATGAACAGCAATTGAGAATAAAACAATGTAAAAAATACATTTGTGATAACATTGAGGTCTTTCAAAGAACATACTATAGTATTTATTCAATCATAGCACACAGCCCACTCACAGGACAATATATTTCTTTCACATGAGGGCTGGAAGGACGCACCATATTAAGCATAGGGGCCTGGCTGGAAAAGCAGGTCTGTCAGTGAAGTGGGGAAGGTATGGAAGGCCAGGCTTGTCTAAGAAGTTTCAGTTTGATATGAGAGGTAAAGGAGAGCAGCTGCTAAGTGCTCAGGAAGAAGTGTGTGGCAAAAACAGAGTCTAAGGAAATAAACCACAAAAGCTCTGCAAAGGGATGATTGAAGGTGAGGAAAGGAGGCTGGTACCTGGTCATATGGGGATCAGGGCCTGAACATAGGAAAATAAGCAAGAAAGGAGAGGATCAGAGATGCTGAAGAAATAACTGTTGCTTTAAATTTTATTTTTATTATTGAGATTGAATTATTTTTAAAATCATGTTCCTTTATTTGCTTGTAAACTCTTAACAGTCAAGGGACTCCCCCATTCTGAGCAGTCTCAGCCTCCTCACCTGGAGAATGATGCCAACACAAGTATTGGGGCTCTACTCTTGAGGATCAGGGTGTTAAATTCAGTACCTAGCTTGAGTTGTTTAGGGACTTTCTTTCTGAGAATTTTAGAACAGAAAGGTCACCTGACCCCTTCTCCTCCATTGTGCAGATGAGGACACAGACTCAGGATTGTCATTGGTCACACTTCCTCCAGGCGGGGTTCACTGCTTACCGTGGGGAAGGAGGACAGAGGCATATGTGAAGGCAGACAGGAAGGGCTAGCTCAGAGATTATTTCCCTGACTGCTGGGTAACTTTAGAGAAACCCATTATTAACACTGTATCCAACTATAAAGGAATTTGTTTACAATAAACACCAACTTAAAAGTGATTTCCTACATTATTAATAGGATCAGTCTGTGCAATCAACTTATTCACCAGAGTCTTCTGAGAACATAACAGATGAATTTTTAACTCCAGACCATGAATATTTTTACTCCTCAACTGCTCAAGAAAACTTAGCTCTAGAGGTAAAAATTTACAATTTAGCATAAAATACACTTTCAGCTTTCTCCATTGCCTTATTCTTTTAAATTACTGAGACAAATAGCTCACACAAAATAGCATACAATGTCTACTTATCAGTGTTTTCATATGTTTTGAAAAAACTTCTGCAAAGTAAGACTTTTGAGAATGGGAAATCAAGTGCAATTTTTTCCAAATTTGTGTTTGCTGCATTTGTACAGCACTTTGTACCTTTTTTCAAAACTCTTTTCTTCATGTTATCTAATTCACATATCCTTTCTGTGGGGAAGAGAAGAAGGCCTGCTATTCTGTGTGAAGCACTGATGATCCACAGATGTAGGGAGTTAGCACTGGCCTGCCAGGCTTGAGAGGTGGCAGGGCTAGGGTTAAAGGCAAGGGTTCAGCAGTGACTATGAGGTTGTCCAGTATATCAGACTTTCTCTGCAATCTGCCTAGCTTTTGCAGGAACCTATTTTTACAGAGTATTTTCATTTATAAAATGAAATTCAATAAATTCTTTTATTTATTTGTAAGTTTTACCTCATCTCCCCATTAACCTGCCACCTTCTTTGGATCTTTTACCAGTATGGAAGATGATGGGGTAGAGGAAAAGAGATCACACACATCAATTGCAACATCTGATTCACAAGAATTCAGTGATGCGGAGTTCCCTGGTGGTGTAGTGGCTTAAGGCTTCGGCGCTGGTGCTGTCAGTGCTGCAGCCGGGGTTCGATTCCCAGCCAGGGAGCTACCCACATACCAAAAAAACAAAACAAAACAAAAAAAAAAAAGAATTCAGTGATGCATCAAAAAGCATCACTTCCCCTTGTCTTTGCTTCTTAAAAATCAATCACAGAGCTTTTCCATTATTAATCCTTTAAACATTCTTGATTTTACTGTGAACATGAAAATCTTTAATAAAAAGATATAAAGTATATGTGTGTCTGTATATATATGATATATGAGTAATAAGTATAAATAGAAAAAAATACACAGATTCTAAGTGTACAGCTCATGAACTTTCAGAAACTGAATACATTCATGCAACCAGCACCCAGATCAAGAAACAACATAAGACCCCTTTGTGCTTCCTCCCAGTCACTACCTTCCCTCAGAGGAACCACTGTTCTGACTTCTCACCCCATGGAGTAGCTTTACAGTCTGAGCCATCATCCCAGCATTCTTTGGCTCTTCTAATTAAGTTCCCACAAATCAAAACATCACATTGGGGTGAGGAGAGGACAATATGAAGAAGGGAAAAGTCACATAATTCTTTCTCACAATGGAACGTTGGGGGAGGCTTTGTTGGAGAAGAACATATACTTGTAGTACTAATAAGTACTTAATGTCTGCAAAGCAAGTTTGTTCTTTTTCTATAAAAGATACAGGAACCTTTCAGGGTTTAAAAACATCAAGAAATTCTCTCTCAGCCTTTATGCTGATATGTCTGCCTTCATTGAACTTCCTTTCTTTCTTTTGTAGATTTCAAGTCCCATAGAAGAGGACTCCAAAGGCATACAAGATGCATTTGCACAACCTCACCGCTCTGGTAATAAGGCCTTATGGGAGATTCCTTTGTGAATCCTTTGCCTTTGCTTTCTGTGGTATCACAGATGTTTAGAGCTGGAGCTGTCCTTAGACCTAACCTCCTCCAGGCCTTTCATTTTGCAGATGAGAAATCACCTAGGCTCAGTGATTTCCCCTCATTAGAATGAATCCCCTGCCCCTCACCAGCCTCATGACATCCACACATCATCATTTTATTTATACCTCCCTTTGCATTATTTTAGTGGTTTTTTTTTTCATGTTAGACTTATTGGGGTGACATTAACAAGAATTACATAGGTTCCAGGCTCGCAACTCCACAGTTCATCATCTGTGTATTACATTATGTGCTCACCACCCAGTGTTAGTTCTCTTTCCATCACCATATATTTGGCTCCCCCTTTCTCCTCACCTACCCCCCTCCCTTCTTACCTTCAGGTAGCCACTAAACTATTGACTGTATTCATGAGTTTTTGTTTCTTTGTTGCTTTCAGTTTTATGTTCCACTTATGGGTGAAGTCATGGTTCTTGGATTTTTTTGTCTGGCTTATTTCGCTTAGTATGATGTTCTCTGGTTGTATCCACTTTGTTCATTTGCGTTCTTATAGCATACATTGTAGTAGTTGCTTCTGTTTTTTAACTCTAGTTTTCCACCAGATTTTAGATTCCTCTGTGACACATAGTAGGAATTCAGTTATTTTTTTCTGAGCTGACCTGAGGGTTTTGCCCAGGCCACTCAACTAGTTGTTGACACATCAAAAGCTAGAGCTAGGTTTTCATGTCTTTCTCCACCCCAAAAGGCAGAGTTTCACCATCATTTTCCTTTGCTTGCTTAGCATCATAACCTCCTTCTCTTGGGAGGCCTTAGGATCTATAGCTTAGCAACTGCTTTCTGTTACATGGAAAGTTAACCTTGGATCAGCAGCCAAGGTGTAGCAACAGACAAGATCTTAATGAACCACTGGTTCTGATACACACATTTAAAAAATTGTCCACTTTTGCTC
Organism: Lyroderma lyra; assembly: GCA_004026885.1. Taxonomy (NCBI): domain Eukaryota; kingdom Metazoa; phylum Chordata; class Mammalia; order Chiroptera; family Megadermatidae; genus Lyroderma; species Lyroderma lyra. The sequence goes on along the minus strand of PVJL010001963.1, from coordinate 58,593 downwards.
TTTTAAGATATGTAACCACCTATTTTAAAACTGGAATTTTCCACCTACTTAGTCATGTAGCTGCCCACAGTCTTGTCTCAATACTCTCAACCCAGGCAGGGCGAGCTTGGGTTCCGAACTCCCTTTCTCCTGCTGCACACTCCAGCTTCCATCTCTAACCTGATCCAGGTCCCAGTCACCCTTGGGAGCATTTTAAGACATTATAAGCTTTTAGATCAACAGTTAAATTCTTGGGACAATGTGTATTAAAAATCCTCAGACCTGGGTCTTGGGCCACCTGCTTCTGTGGAGCTTCGGCCCAGGATCACTTTCCGGGTGAGCCTGGTCTGCACATGGCCACTTTTTTGGAAGAGGACTGAATGGGATAGAGAGGTTATGGGGTAGACAGGTCAGAAAATCTGCACTAGTTCAATGCAAACATCTGAAGTACATGAAAAAGCCTCTCATTTCTACTATTTTCTTCTTTCAGCCCTTCTATTCCCCCTCTTCCACTCTGACGTGGTATATGCCCTCCATGCCAGGTAATGAAATAGGGGTAACAGTTGGATACATGCTGGCTTCCAAACCCAGTTCTGCCACTGACTTCTTTTCTGTATGACCTAAGGCAACTCACTTCACCCCAGGGTCCCATTCTCCCCCTGTGGAAAGTAAAGGAGAGGGTCAGACTCTAGAATTCTGTTTCCCTCCAGCTCCAAGTTATGTGTTTTAGGAATTTGTTTATGCTTTCCAGATGTTTATGCTTTCTGGTATTTGAAAGAGGGTCACAGGAAGAAGAACCTCAACTCAGCTTTTTCACAGGTGGAATTTTAGAGCTCCTTGGTACCTGCTAAAGGTGACACTGTTCTAGTGAGCCTCCCGGTTCCTGGATCTAAGGAATGGCAAGGGGATCATGAACATTTGCCAGCAAAGCAGGCTGCTCTGTCCCCTTCTATATAAACCAGAGCAATATGGTGGGAAGGAAAATGGACACAGGCCCTGTCTGCCCAGAGGTCTGCAAAGTATCTTACTGAGAATTGGGGGAGGCTAAACTCAGACACTTGATGCCAAGAACAGAAGACAGTTGAATTAGCTCCTTAATACTCAAGACCCCACTCCCACTTCGTAAGTGGTATTTGATGGCCAAGAGGCACAGTTGACACTCTGGGACCACCTGCTAATGGTCTTTTCTATTTGGACTCTTTAGTGAACAAACAGTTTTTGGTTTCAACGCCCCCTGGTGTCTGTTGGCAGGAACCCAGTCAGTTTGCCTTCCTGAAAAGACAAAACAACATTTGTGTCCAGAAATAACTGTGTGGTTATAACTAAAAGGCTAGTAAATGGCTTGATTGTACCCTGAGTGTCAGAATGTAGTTCTCCCCTCTGAGCAAGGAAAATAAACTTTCACCGCAAAAACCTCTTCTACAGCACTCAATCCACTTTGTTTATCATGATTATTTCTCATTCTGCACCAGACCAAGGGAAATTGAAGGGAAAATGAAAATAATAATCTTGGTTGGCAAAAACTCATTTTAAAAACGGATTTACTTTATTTTTTCAGATAAAGAAAAGGATCAAATGAGAAAAAGCCTTGGAAAGAACGCTGAAATTTTGATCAGATCTCAATTCCAACCTATACAAAGGTATAAGCTGTTGCTTTATTCAGTTTCAGGCTCAAAGAAGTGATGTTAAATGATGATGATGCCCCATATTTGTGTATTGCTTATCTTAAAATGTACTAGCTACCATGTTATAAACATTAGCTTTGGGCAGCTTAGCTTTGTTAGGACTTGTTCAGCAGAATTGTGAGGGGTCATGAAAAGGGGTCATTATCTGTATTCAGATCCTGAACTATGATTTTGTTCATGTTTCTTAACCCCTCGCTTCTGTTTCCCCATTTGTAAAGTAGGAATCATTACTAAGAATGTTGACATAGCAATTAAAAGCAATACTATAATTCCTGGGCATTTATCCCAGAGAAATGAAGACTTATGTTTGTAAAAACACATACATGAAAGTTTATAGTTACTTTTTGCTAAAAACTGGAAACCCAGATGTAATTTAATAAATGAATGACTTAACATGCTGTAGTATAGCCATGTCATGGAATACTCCTCAGCAGTAAAATAGAATACATGCAACAACCTAGATAAATTTCCAGAGAATTGTGCTAGAGATTTGGAGTAAATAACTCCCAAAAAGTTATTTACTATATGATTCCACTTATATAACAGTTTTTGAAATGACAAAATTATATAAAGAATAATTGAGTTATTTCCGGGGGTTAAAGAAGAGGTGGGGAGTGGAAGGGAAGTAGACATGGCTATAAGAGGGCAACATGAGGGATCCTTGTGTTGGTGGAAATGTTTTCTATCCTGATTGTATCAGTATCCATATGTTGGTTGTGATATTGTCTTATAGAGTTGTAAGATGTTACTATTGAAGTGTAAAGTATATCTTAAAGTTGCATGTGAATATACAGTTATCTCAAAATCAAAAGTTTAATTAAAAAACTAATAAAAGATATAAAGTGAACATCCCCAAAATAAAGACATCTGTAGCCAGACTGATCAGTTTAGTTATTGATTAAGTAAAAGTGCATTGTCTTTAATATGATTCTTTTCAAATAGTTTTTTAATTTAATGTTTAAATACTTCATCACCATTATCAATATTTAACTGCATTACAAATATTGTAAAATTAAATCTGTGGTTTGTAAAAAAAAAGATGTAAAGTGCCTGGTACAATAGCATTCAACTTACTTTCCCCATTCTGGGCCTAAAGCTCCTTATCTACAATAATTATAGCTAGTATTTCCTAAGTGGCTATCATATGCCAGGTACTCTATTTTGTCAAATTTAATTACTACAACACTCCTCAGAGATACCTATTATTACCTCCATTTTGCCAATAAGGAAGGCAAAGTTCAGAGAATTTAAATATTTTTTCCTACAGTTGCACAGTTAGTAAGTGGCTGTTATCAGTCAGGATAGGCTAGATTATACTATATAACTAACAGTTCCCAGGTGTTAGTGGCTTAAAACGATAAAAGTTTATTTTTTGATCATGCTCCATATTCATCATGGGTTGGCCAGGAGTATTCTGTGCTGTATTATTACCTTCTATCAGAGATGCAAGCTGAGCGAGGTTCCATCTCTGTGCTTCCTTAATTGTTAAGGCAGGAAAAAGAGAACATGGTGAATTGTACACTGTCCTTTAAAGTTTCTTTCCAAGAGTTACATCACTTTCACTTACATTTTACTGGTTAAAACAAGTCATGTGGTCATTCATGTAAATTAAGAGGGCCAAAAAGTACTGTCCTACTATGTGCTTGGAAGGAGAAACAAATATTTTAGTGAACAGAATGAATAAAATCAGAACTCAAATCCAAAGTCCACGCTCCTTCCTTTCTACCATTTGTCTCACAGGATTATTGCAAAGATTAAAAATGTGAAAACATCAAAGGACTTACCTTGGGATCTGGCTTATAGTTTGTGTTCAGTGGGTGTTGAAATTGAATCCTAAATATAGGTGAGAGTAGACATGGGTCAGGTTTGTCTTTTTTTTTTTTTTTTACACAGACTTCTCTTGACCTTTCCTGATGCTCTGTCAGGAAGTTGTCTCACAGTCGGTCGGGCCCCGTGGCTATGCTCCTTGCTCTAGCCCCCATCCCAGGAAAGTTTCTGTACTCCATGATTTTCTCAGGAACTGGCTCCCTGTCATATAGTATCATCAGCTGGTTTCAGATGAACTGACCCTTAGAGACTATTATTTATTCATTCTCTGGAGCTCAGTGCCCTTCCTGCTGCTTCTCACGCTGGGCTGATAAACTGGTCCCTTGTAAGAACTTAGTGCACTCTGCTGACAGGGGATTCTTATAATTTTCTCACTTTCTCTCTTACAGTATTGAAGGTGAACAAGAGGAGACCTTACCGGAGTCAACAAAGGAACTGAAAGAGAAAGACATGTATGGCTACTAATGGGTTGCCTAAGGATACTGTGCAAAGTTTTGGTTTTAGGGGAATAGTATTTCCTTGTTTGTAAGAATCGACATTCTTACCATCTTTATGTATACATTTAATGTGAACCTGTTCCTTCTTTCACCAAAAAGATGTGATCTAAATTAATACCATCTTACAATCAAAGAAATACAGTGATAATAATAATAACAATATGTTTATACCTGAGGTATATTATATCTGGTTTCCACACACATATACTGCCATCTATGGACATAGTTTATTTTTAGCTGCTGAGATATATTTAAAGTTAGGATCTCTTGGTAAGATATTCTCTAATATTTTCTTTAAGATATATAAGCTATTCTAAGATAGTTTCTAATTCTGGCCTACTGTTAAAGAGAATTTTGTCAAGAGCATCCTTAAAAAGTACTTCTCAGAAATATATTGTTTGATTTTTCTAAATATCTTCTCACAGTTACTGTATACTTTTAATTCTTTAGATCATTGACAGACATTCAAGACCTTTCTAGTATCGCTTATGAACAAGATGGTTTTTCTAAGGAAGTCTCATGCAAAACACCCAAAATAAACCGTGGACCTACTAGTGTCAGCACTCCACTCAGCCCAGGTAATCCATCACCCATAGGGAGGAGAAGCCTTTAGGAGAAGGACTGACAGCCCCTGCCCCCTTGGCTCTGGGAATGTGGGTCTGCAGGCAGACCTGGTGGGTGCTTTCTCACATAGAGGCATTTCTTTAGGGTCAGAGCTGAAGTGGATAACTTCATGGGAGACCAAGTAGGGGTGGTGGTAGTGGTGGTGGCAGCTATTAAGCAGCTATACGGAAGTTTTTTACTTTAGTGGTAGAGACATGCACATGCAAAGTGTACTCTGTACTCTAAGCACTATTGAAATTTGTGTAAATACATTGCATTCTCTAGAGTTTGTAACTTCAAACAGTACCCTGTGCTTAAACATACATAGCTCTGAGTCCTGCACCTGCATACAGCCAGCATCAATATACTCTTTCTAGTGTCCTTATTTCTAATATCTGTGGTTCGGATAGTCTCTATTTTGATGGCCAAGTTTAGAGATTCATCATTTTATACCTTAAGGAGCTATGTCTCAGATCAGTGATAATTTCAGTTATTAGTAATTTGGAGAATCCCTTGTATAGGTATAGAGTTGTGTATGTTTTTTGTTTTTGTTTTTAAATGCTATAAAGGATTCAGACACTAATTGCCCTCTTCTACAACAGGCTCAGTTTCTTCAACTGCCAGTTGCTATACAGACTGCCTTGAGAGTATCACATTTCAGGTTAAAACAGGGTCCACCTCGTGCTGGAACAGTCAAGAATCTTTGCAAACTTTGGCTGGTAAATTTAAAGCTATCCAAGAAAAAATGGAGACCCTAGATTCCCTTCTTACTAGCTTTGAAACTCTCCTTTCAAGACTGACTGATCTCGTAAGTATACCCATTCTGCCACACACTCATGAGGTCAGCACAAAGGCCTCGGTAATCCAGAGTGCCATGATTTCTGCAAATCCACTTACAAAGCTGGATCCTTTTCAGGCTTCCCTGGGGCTCCTCTCTGAATCTGTATTGTAGGATATATCTTGGTGTTTTGTGCCTTCCCCCACCTACCCAGAGATAATGTTTGGCAACTTCTCCAAAGAGCCAATCTCTGCTATAGCTTATGATGCTATTACCTTCACCTGCGTTGTTCTTTTTCTCTAATCATATGCTACCTATCTGAGGAGGCTAGAGTGCTGCTTCCTCCATGAAACCTCATCTGGTTAGTTCCCTGAATTTTTATTAATATTCACCTCTGAACTCCTGAACTAACAGTCTACAGTAAAAACACTTAATTGTCTACTACCTTCTCCTCTCCTCCCCCTCCCCCTGCTGTTCTTTTTCTTCTCTCCCTTATATTTCATATGTATATATACTCTCTTCGAGAAAACCACAAGTTCCCTACTTGACACTGCTCATTAAGAACCAGCTGGCGCTGTAAACGCTGTGACCTCGGTTCGATTCCCAGCAAGGGAAGTACCCACATACTACCAAAAAAAAAAAAAAAGAACCAGGTGACTCACCCTTCTGTAGCAGATTGATTACTGGCTTTGGCCCTCAATGAAAAACGAACTTTCATCTTTGGGCTTTTGACTCACAAAAGGTCTCACTTGGAAGTAGGACAAAAAAGAATTTAATGCTTTCTTTCAACAAACTGCAGGTTCTGAGTGCCAGGCCCCCTTCTAGGCATCCAAATGTGAGTTAAGAAAGACATAGTCCTTGCCCCAAAGGAGCTTACCACCTAATGAGAAAGACTAACACAGAAGTCAGTACTGAGTGCTACAGAGGCAAAGAGAGGTTAGAATGCTTCCCCAAGGAGGTGACATTTGAGTGAGTTTGACTCCATCCAGTCAACAAAATGACCTTCCATCAATGATACACAGACTTAATCTTGGAAATGATTAAGTTGCATGGCCTTTTTAGCTCAATACATGTGTCAATGACCATATTTATATCTCACTTATAGAAAAGATTGTCTACATGTACTGGGGCTGATTCCTCTAGCAGTGTTAAGGAGGAGCCTGACACATCATCCCATGCCACCCAGAGAAGGAGCCTGCCGAAAGGTACCCTGTGTTTAATATCAAAATACAAGTTCATAAAAGTAAGCCAGTTTAAAGGGAGCCTTAGTCTCATCTTTAATGCTACTTTGGATTCAAACAAAAATACTGTTTTCCCCCTGATTATAAAAATGAAACATACTCATTATAGAAAACTTGGAGAATAAAGAAGAACTTAAAAAAGGAAACCACCATTTAATTCTACCAACATTTTTTAACCTCTTATACTATTTTGGCATGTACATTTTTGGCATGTAAATTTTTTAGCATAGTTGAGGTCATATTGTCTATCAGCCCTGGCCTGTGTTGTTTTTTTCTTTGCTGATATGTTTTGAGGATTTCCCCTTGTCAGTAAAAATTATTTGTAAATATATGTAATGGCTACATAATAGTCCATTCTACATATATTGCTTAACTATGCCCTTATGTTGAAGATTGATAATATTTTCCAATTTTTGCTCTTTATACAGAATTCTTTATCTTCACCTTTGCTCCTTTCCTTAGGATAGATTCTTAGAAGACAAATTCCAAATGAAAGGGTATGAACATGTTAACAGCTCTTGAGGCATATTGCCTTTACCACATTAATTTTAGTGTCTTAGAATTTTCCTCAGGGGGAGGATTTTCTGAATTATACTAAGGGGTTTTGGTTAATGTTATAATTAAACAATGAGGGGAAGGCCCAAAGTATGGTTACTCCTTTATCCCCTGACCTGATAATCTATAGAGAAAGGCTTTCTACTCTTTGTTTTCTTCATCTTGACTGAACATTTGATCCAAAGCCTCTACATTCCTCCTGTAGCCCTGATTGGGCCCCCAGCCTCTCAGTAAGAATTAGTACTTCACCTACTCCAAATGTCTTTGGAGAGAGAGGGTCATAGATTAAGCAGTACTGGGGTAGAGGTGATAATAGAAAACGGTTTGGAGTAAAAGGGGTGTAAAGCCTTTCACATATTAGGAGGTCTCAACTAGAGCTGTTACTGTAAGAGGCTTTCTCCTTACCTAAGATTGTTTCATCATTGAGAAATCCTAAATCAAATCCATGTGGGAGCCTAGAAAAGCAGTTCAGGCCCAAGAGGGTATTTCATTTTTCTCTTTATCTTTTTAAGAACTAATAGAAGCTATCTCGCAGCATCATATTGATGAGCTACCACCACCATCTCAGGAGCTACTTGACGAAATTGGTAAGGGATGTTCAATACGGAAGGTATTCGGTGGCCCCGTTAGTGATGGTCACTAACCACAATATCGTTTTTTTGTCACAGGTGTGAGCACTAGTACAGAAGGCTTTCTGATGATCTGATTGAATGTAGAAAATTCAGGAATGTCCAGTTTTCCAATAAAATGGCCCTCAGGTTACTACTGAGGGCTGGCCAGGATAATTGGCCCATGTCTGTTGTCATTTTATTACCTAAGGAGTCTATGATGATTCTAAGAGGAAATAACAACATTCGGGGGTTTTATTATGATGAACTTCTTTTATTAAAGGAATTCTTATCTCCTTTTTGAACCAAACCAGCTGTACCTTACAGGCCTGAAGTCTAGCTACTGAGGCCAAGACACCTGTACTTCCTTTTTTTTTTTTAATTTTAATTCATTTGTATTGGACACCTGTACTTTCAATTTTGCCTTTAGCAGGAGGTATTGAAGGTATTGGCATCATGCATGAATCACTTTCCCAAGAACAAAGAAGTCAGTGGCACCAGACCTAATGTGACCAGAATTTTCCATTTTCAGGCAGAGACTCAGCAATCCTGGCTCACTTTGAGTTATAGCTGATTGGCTGGTGCTGCGCAGCTGAGCTGAGGTTGAAAGTAAATAAATAGTGCATGATTAGAGACATTTTGGGCAGGTGGTTTGCTTCCTCAGGGAAGACCTGACTGCTTTCTTGACATCTTGGCCCCTCACTCTCAGAGGATGCATCTTGTCACACCTCTGATGGTCCACTTCTTGGTATGGGACCTCTAGAGAATTTCTTGAGGGGCACCTTTTGGTATTTAGGGTCTCTGAGGTATTGTGTCTCATCAGAAAGAAGTTAAATGAGGACATATCTGGTCTGAGTCAGTGAAAAACTACTGTCCAGGCTGTTACAGCCCCCAGCCTCTGACCATTGGCCTGATGAACTTGGGTGGAGCTAGTCAGAGTACAGGTGCCACATTCTTTTTTCTTTTTCTATAGTCATAAGCCCTTCTTGCCTCACTGCACCCTTTCCCTAATGCCACAGGGTTGTGTAGATCACAGGGTTGTTGTTGGGTCAGGCTCTCAGGGCCTCCATCCCCACCCTGACTTTCCTCCTCTGGAACTGCCTAGGGAGTCCCTGCAAAGTCCTCCTCTCCAGTTGCTCAACACTAAAACTGCTTCTCATGAAAGTAGAGGTCACTCACTCACTCACACATGTCCTGCTGAGGTAGATTCTCAGCATCATCTGTTCCTTGGTCATGGTTTAAGGCAGTACTTACAGGCTCCTTTGCAGTTTGATCTTAGAGATGAGATACTTTTCCTTTGGATCCTGCTGTCTTCTCTTCAGTCACCATGTGGACTCCCCCCATTTCAGCAGCTGTCCCTGAGCTTGCCAGGCTCCCGCCTCATGGCACTGCTGTACCCCAGCGCATTCTACAGAAACCCTCCCTCATTTAACTTATGGGAATTATCTGGGCCAGGTTTCTAGGTGATGTCTGTACTTTGAGATGGGTCAGTAATTTTCCAGAAAGACAGTGCAAAGGGCATTTGAGTAGTTTTTCCTAATAATGGGTGCTCCTACCCAATTATTATATGTCATCACTATGTTGTTTCCCCTCAAGAGAGCTGTGGTGAGTGACCTGGAACTGACACCTGTACTTTTGAAGGGCCCACATCCAAAGCCACAGGCTTCTGACAAGGGCCTAAAGGGAAGCATCCTTTACAACCTTAGGGTATAGGTGATCCTTTAAGATCAACAAAGGACTACTTTTAATGAGGATAAAATGGATTTTTTATTTCAAATTATATTAAATGATCTTATGGGGGCCCCTTGAAGCCCAGGAGTAACGGATAGGGCCTGCTTCCTGACCTGCAGGAAGGGAGAGACCTGTGCTTGCACACTACAGGGCTGTACTGGCAAGCAAGCCCAGGGCTCCCCTCTGCTTCCTTCCAGCTGTCTCTCTGGAGGCACTTGGAGGAGACTGAGCACCTAACAAATACAAATACAAAGCAGTGTGCTGAGTTCACCAGATATTTGTCTTGCTCTAGTGATCAATTCTTTAGGAAATGGAAATCATAGATATTCTTTGCTTTTTATCTTTCTCATAAACTTGGTAAAAATATAAAATACAGGCCAATAGAGATGGGGTAATTTGGGAGCCGCTCTGATGCTGTTACAAAGTGCAAGCGATTGATTATAAAATAGAGATTAAGATTATAAACCTTAGAACTAGACTGCCTGGATTCAAATCTCATTTCTGCCCCTTACTATCGGGTGATTTAGGTAAATTTTTCCTTAACCTCTCTTTACTTTCATTTTGACATCTGTTAAACAAGAATAATAATATGATCAATCTCATAGGATTGTTGTGAACATTAATCTTGAATTAATATGTGTAAATTAGAAACAGTACCTGCCATGTAAGGACTCCACAAGTATTACCTATCATCATTTTTGTTTTTAATGTTGTATGGGATTGAATGTCCTAAAGCAGTAGCTCTTAAACTTTATTAGAATCATCTGGAGAGCTGGTTAAACTATAGATTACTGGACCCTACCCCCAGAGTTTCTGATTCAGTGGGTCTGGGATGAAGCATGAGAATTTGCATATCTAACAAATACCCAGATTAAACTGAGGCTCCTGGTCTGAGGACCACCCTTTGAGAGCAACTGTCCTAGAGAGTGATGTGGCATGAGAAGGAAGAAATAAGTTACCTTCTGCTTTTGTATTGGACAGAGCACTTGAAGCAGCAGCAGGCCTCATCCACAGTGTTGGATGAGAACACAGGAAGTCTTCTGAGCATCACTGCAAGTGGTAAGCCAGCTACCCAGATCTTTCTCATCAGATTCTTGCTGTGATGCTGCTCTTAGCACAGTGGTACATTTGGGGTAGTGTAGACGTTGGGGTCAGGCATAACTCTACCTCAATTCTGACTCTACTGCTTTTTTATGGGAAACTGTTTAATGTCTTTGAGTCTCAGTTATGCTCATTTGTAAAATGGGGATGATAATTCCTATTTTATGATGCACAGTACCTGGTACATTGTAAGATACTTAAGGAATATTAGTCCCCTCCCCTTTACAGGACTGCTGGCAGGATGGAATGAGACAGCATATGTAAAATGCCTGGCATACATTAAAGGGTACTACCCTTCCCCACCCAAATTTTTTCCCTGAGGCTCCACCCTAGAAACATGTAACAAATGAGAACAGCCTGGTCCCCTAAAGAAATGTGCAGTTGGTTTTCAGAGTGTCTTGCCTCCTCTTTTATGTACCCCTTTTTCCCTCTTCTTCCTCTGTCTCTCTTGAGCCTTGGCACAGGCAAGGTTTCCTGTAGCTTTACCTGGCACCAAAGAGCTCACAAGACCCCAGAAGCAGCTGCTGTGAATACAGACACCCTGCAGACTGCCACCTGGTCCCCTGCTCTCCTGGGAAGAGAACTAGTGCATTGCAGACTCACTTCAGGGGCCACTGAGTAGCCCTAAATTTTTGTACTCCATTGTAAGGCAGTCTTTCTCAATTATTATTTTTTTATTCTAATAAAGTTAAATCTTTCATCTGTTTTTAGATCAAAGGCATTTAGAAGAACAAGAAACTAAGAGTAAAAAAGAAGATAGCACTATGCTTTGGACCAAAGAAACTCAGGATTTAGAACAGGACACCGAAAGGTAACAGAAAACGCTGGACTTTTGAAAGGATTTAAAATACTACATGTATATTAGTTTGCATTATTTTTTTTCTGACATTGACAAATAATAAGGGGAAAAATGGTCTTTTTTCATACTATCCCAGTCCTCCCTATTCCTAAAAGATTTTAAAAATTTATTTGTGATAAAATACACATAACAAAATTTTTAAGTGTGCTGTTCACTAGTGTTAATTATATTCACATTGTTGGGCAACCAATCTCCAGAACTTTGGTATCTTGCAAAATTGAAACTCTATACCCATTAAACAACTCCCCATGTCCCCTGCCCTCATTTCCTAGCAACTACCATTCTACTTTCAGTTCTATGAATTTCACTACTCTTGATACCTCATATAAGTAAAATCATACAGCATTTGTCTTTTTGTAACTGGTTTATTTCACTTAGCATAATATCTTTAAGGTCCATTCATGTAACATGTGTCAGAATTTTCTTATGTTTTAAGGCTCAATTCCATTGTATGTTTATATGTGTGTGTATGTATCATATTTTGTTTATCTGTTCATCTGTCGGTGGATACTGGGTTGATTCTACCTTTTGGCTATTGTTAATAATGCTGCTGTGAACCATGGGTATACAAATATCTCTTCAAGGCACCCTGCTTTCAATTCTTTTGGATGTATACCATGAAGTAGTATTGCTGGATCATATGGTAAATCTGTTTTTAATTTTTTGAGGAAGTACCATACTGTTTTCCACAGCCACTGCACCATTTTACGTTCCCACCAACAGTGCACAAAGATTTCAGTTTCTCCACATCCTTGCCAATTCTTGTGATTTTCTGTTTTTTTGATAGTAGCCATCCTGACCGATAGGAGGTGACATGTCATTGCAATTTTGATTTGCATTTCCCTAATGATAAGGGATGTTGAACATCTTTTTATATGTTCGATGGCCATTTGTGTATCTTCTTTGGAGAAATATCTATTCAACTCCTTTGCCCATTTTTTAAATAGAGTTACTTGGCTTTTTTCTTGTCAAGTTTTTTGTTTATTTGTTTTTACTTGATTTTGTGAGGCAAACACAGGTTTTTGGCTTCTTTCAGAACATTTTAGTTAAAGGCCTTCAAAGAGAATTTTTTGATCTTTCTAGCCAAATAAGAGAAAATGGGGATAGTCATCCAAATGATTTAGTCTAAAAACACAAGGTTGCTTCAAGAAACCTGATTCTCTTCCTGATTCAGATCTGCTTTGACCTGTGTTGTAAGGGCAACCACTTCAGCTCACCTCCGTGGCCTCCTGACTTCTCTTGCCTTGTCCTGTCATTCAGGGCTCAGACTAGGGTAAGGCGAGTGAGACACGCTCTTAGGGCACAAAATTGAAGGAGGCACCAAAAAACTCAGAGTCAAGATAAGTGTTGTTCTAATATGCAGTATTTAAAAAAATTAATGCAAAGTATCTGAATTTTAAAGAAAAAACAGGATTTGCCTCTGCCCTTGCTTAGGGTAGCCCTGCAGAATTCTTTCAGCTGCAATGATAGAAATTCCCATCATCATGCTTAAATGAGTTCGTCTCACACAACAAAAGGTGCACAGGTTGGCAGGGCATGGCTAGTGTAGCAGCTCAAAGATGCCACCAGGGATGTAGGCTCTTTTAATCTTCCTGGTATGCCACCTATAGCAACAGCATAGCATGTCGACCTTTATTTTCAGGCTTGTCACGTCCCGGTTGCAAGATGACTGCTGTGCACACACCAGGCAGAGGTAAAAGGGTGGGGCAAAGGAATAGTCTAGCTGACTCTGCCCCTTTTTATCTGGGAAGCAGAAACTGTCCCAGAAACTCTTACCAGCAGATGCCCACTTGTATCTCATTTGCCAGATGTGATGCATGACCACCCTCAGTTGCAAGGAAGACTGAAACTTGAGCTTTTAAGCTTTTCAGCTGCTATAGAAGAAGAGGGCAAGGGAAAAATGTGTTATGAATAACTTTATGGAAGTGAATCCTGTTTCTGTCACACTCTTCAAGGGCAAAATTATTCCTACAAGGAAGGAAAAATGAGAGACCTGAAAGGGAAGGTCTGGAAATTGGAGGAGTAGACTAAAACCCTGGGACCTGTGAGAAAGTGGGAAGATTTTGGGGGAGATAGAAGAAAAATAGGCAACAGAAGAGGGAGATAAACATTTCTTGTAAGTTTTACACTTTTTTTACCATAATGTATGATAATACTCCAGTCCTTCATCTCCCCAAAACACCTACGGTAAACATCTATGCCATTATTCAAGGCAAAAGAAGAGTAGCTCAACAAGGCCAAGTTACATTTGACTGTGTAAATATAAAGTGCTTTGCACATGATCAAAAGTTAGTTCCATTATTGTTGTCTCTTTCTTTTCCAAAAGGGCTGATTGTGCTGGACAAGGACAGAGGTCCACAAATGCTCCATCATCTCAATCCTCGGCACCAAGCCAGAGTTGAAGATATTTTTCGGATGGGTGGGACTTCTCAGGCCTTCTGAAAATATACTCTGCATCCTTTAGCCTCAGAGACAGTTCTTAATCCAAAAAACTCACAGGAATGAGTATACAGTTTTTGCCTCGGGTGGAAACTGATTTAATAACTAAGAATTGAGGCAGAGTCTAGCATCAGACTTTGGAAGTGATGTCATGGATGCTGAGGCTTTTTGTCAAGGAGTTAAAAGAGGGTTTTGTGCACATTTAAATAAGATCTAGGTGACCTCTACAACCCTAGATACAATCTCAACCAAACACTCATTTTCTTTTATATATAGTGAAAACACGTGTTTAAAGGTGCTGTGCCTCCTTGTCAAGGGAGAAGGGAAATGACTATTGTTTCAATTCTCTTCACTTGCCTCTGAACAGAGCTCACTCTACTCTTGATGAGGACCTGGAAAGATGGCTACAGCCACCTGAGGACAGCACAGGGCTACAGGATATCTCCAAGGACTCTGCAAGGTTATTTATTGTTCTCCATGAGATCATTTTCTTTCTCAGGAAAGGGGACTAGATTTTGATTTTTAAAAAAATAGGTTGACTCCTTGGAGAATGAATGTGTAGTGATGGCATTACATTGTTGTAAATAAGCCAGCCCTGACTCCTGTCTGCCCCTCTTCCTCCAACCACCCAGAGTGCTCAAGATATTGATTAGCAGATTGATATCAGCATAGAGAGAGGCCTCTAAGATTGCTGTATCTTGGCCCTGTCACCTTCAACATTTTCATCAGTCATTTCAATTAAATCAGAAAAGACATGCTTATCAAATTTTTAGATAACACAATTCTAAAATGAATACTAATGTGATGGGTGATAGCTTGTGGATCCAAAATGGTCTTGACATGTGGAAGTGTTAGATTTCTCTAAGAGATGAAGGGGTGAGCATTTGGATCCCAAAGTATAGAATGTACGAGATCTGACCTAGCGGAGAATTTTTATCAGAAGCTCCTATTCACTGTAATTTCATTGGAGGCAGGAAGTATGTCTTATTTTTATATACCCACTATTTAGCATGTATTTTGAGACACAGTAAGAATTCAAGAAATTCTTGTTGAAGGAAGTATGGGCAGCAACTCCACGAGGCCTCTGTTTGATGCAGTTGTTGAAAAGGCCAACGCAGCATTAATGCTGAACAGACAGAAATGTACTGACCAGATCAAGGTGATATCTCACTCTGGTGAGAGTACTGCTATGACATAGTGTGGGGCTCTTTTCTGGGTGTCACATTTTTAAAATGGATATTCACAAACAAAAGAGGGTGGCCATCGAACAGTCAGAGGTCTGGAACCATGTCATATGAGAACAGCTGAAGGAACTGGGGAGGCTTAGCCTGAAAAGAGCAGATGGGTGGTGAATTTGATAGCGTCCCTCAAATACCTGAAATATTGTAAAGTGGAGAGTCAGCTTACTCTCTTCTGCCCCAAAGGACAGAGCTAGTGACTAGAAACTGCAGAGTAAGGGATTTTTTATTCAGTAAGGTACAGACTTTCTAACAGCCATAGCTATCTGATAGGGAAGATAGCCGCCTTCACACTTTTCAACAACAGCTCCTCCCTCTCAACACAAGCAGGATGACTCTGGTCCAGGGCATTTGGACGGAGGTGGAAGATAATCTGAAGGGCCTCCTCCAGCTCTAGACACTATGTTCTGTTAGTGATGAGAGGTTAGGAGAAAAAAACCCCTTTCACCCTAACTGACTCTATTTTCTGATTTTACATACTTGTTTTGAATATCCACTGAATGAAAACAGAAAAACTCTCTGAACAGTCAGTTTGGTTCGGCCAGTGTCTGTTGAACACAGACAGTAAGCTGGGTGCCGTGTTGGGGGCTAGAGGTGCAGAGGAATCAGAGCTTGTAGTTGAGTGTGGGACATGGTTTCTGCTTACTATGATGGCTTGACAAGTGTGGTCTTAAATTGTTACATACTTCAATTAGATGTTTCACTTCTGAGAGGGTTTCACGAAATGATATAAGGTAATAAAGTGGTTGTAAAAGAACACCAATTATAACATAAGTGAAATGCTTTTTTCTTTGGGATAAGATAACCCAGTGGTTGAGAGCAGAGTCAGAGACAGACTGCCAGCTGGTCAGATCCCAGCTCTAGGACTTGCTGGGCATTTAACTTCTCTGTGCCTCAGTTCCCTTGTCTTACTGGGCATGGTAGTGGGAACTACTATTTGTGGTTTTGCTGAGAATTGAGTGAGTTGATATACATTCTAGCACTTCAGCCGATTCCTGGACCACAGGGAACACTCCATTAGTGCTAGCTATTATGTTTCCTTTGGAATATAGTCCCATTCCCCCAGCCATTGTGCAGATAGCTTGACACCAAAAAATCATTGTCGTTGAAGGGAGACAAATACCAAGGATCAAGAAGTTGGTGAAAAGAAGAGAGGAGATGAAGAAGGCATCAAGCTAGAGAGAAGGAAATCAGAGAGCTTTTT
Source organism: Lyroderma lyra (assembly GCA_004026885.1). Classification (NCBI taxonomy): domain Eukaryota; kingdom Metazoa; phylum Chordata; class Mammalia; order Chiroptera; family Megadermatidae; genus Lyroderma; species Lyroderma lyra. The sequence continues at coordinate 42,248 of PVJL010001963.1, read as the reverse complement.
AGGGACTTCTGAAGAAGGTATTTATGAATGAATAATCATTTATAATGTAGCCTAGAGTCCTTAGGCTTTGATGGGCACCACAGTTATTTAACAGTGTTTCTCAGATGCTACACATAATCCTCCTACCCATTTTTCCTGTAGTTCAGCCCAGGTTTTCTACTAAATGCCAATCATGTCTTTATCATAGAACAGTAACAACATCCAGTTCCATTTCTAAAGCAAGCCTTTGGCCAATCTCATCATCCTTATCTTGCATAGTGTTTGGAAAGATGCCTTGCTTCTAATTGTCTGGTTCCTTCAAAAGAGTTCTAAATTTAGCTCACACAGAGGCTGCAGAATCCGATAAGAGATTATAAATTGTGGAATTTAAATGGAGTGTACAAGTAATGTGAAGGGTATAAATTGACCTTAATTTCAAAATGATTTGATTGAGCTTTAAGGTGCCATTCACAAATGATGCCCTCCTGTATTTAAGTTTCTTCTACTTAGGAAGTTAGAGGCATTTACTCCTTCAGATCATCTGATCCCTTTCATCCCTTCTCCAGTCCATTCTCCTTCTTCTTTCTCTGCCCTGCCTTGTGCCTCAGGATGCTGAACCTTGTGGACAGCATCTCCTGGGCTTCCTGGACAGTGGGTATCCTGTTGGCCAGTGGGAGGTCCCACCAGATCAGACAGTAGGAGAGCAGTTGGGGTTGGGGTACTGTTTCCCCTGCCTGTCTACTTCAGCACCTCCTCTCTACATAGATGTGGTGTCACTCCACAAGAAGAGCTTACAAGGCAGCTCATCCTTCCCAGTTCCAGCTCTCACTGGGTTCCAGCTCTCACGGGGTTCCAGCTCTCACTGGGTTCCAGTAACTGTCTTGCCCCACCTCCACCACCTAGTCCTTTCGGACTTCGGAGTGATAATGACTTCCCACTGCTAGTCACGGGATGCCTCACTGTCTCTTGTTTGCTCTTAACTCAGATTACACCTCCCTAAGTAGTCAGTTTATTAAAGGGCTGGGGGGTGCATTCTGTTTCCTCAGGATCCTGATCAAGACAGAGCCCAGAGTGTGTGAGCATTTATTTAGCGGGTATAGAATTCAGGAAATGCAATTTAGGGACTTTATGAGTTAGCATCGTAGTATCTGTAACTATGACAGGGGCTGCAGAATGTTAGTGGGGGGAAGCCCATTAACTGTTTTTACAAAGATTCTAAAACCATTGTAGGTAAAACAGTCCACCCTAAACTAGAGAGAGAGCTCTATTGTCATTTCTGAATACCAGTACCCTTTGACGTAGAAAGTAATCAGGTGTTTTTTCTCTTTCTCCTGTATTTCATCTAGAGGAACAAAAACCTTGTTTTTGGAAGCGACTGGGTTGGTCAGAACCATCCAGGTAATGAGATATCAGATGTTTGTAGGTCAAAGTTTACTATTTATAGGCAGACTTTTAATTAAACATTTACCAGCATATAAATAAACATAAATGATAAAGATTTGAATTCAAACTTGCTCAATTTTTAAAATTCTAATGTTTATACTTAATTAAAACATAAGGTAAAATTAATACTAATACTGCGTTTAGCACAAGAACAGTTTTAGATGGAAGGAGTACAGAAGATGCTGCTATCAATTGCTTTGCAGTCATTTTGCATTTCCATGATATACTAGTTGATTATATCTCTTTTGGTTGTAAAGATCACATTCATGTTATTAACCAATGTTAGCCCAATAAACTTAGTAATTTTTAATTTAAAAAACCAAAATCCTTTTCCCTTGAGTTCAATTGAATAGAAAGAGGCTGTTGTTTGTCTCTTTAAAAAACACTCACTAACTTGAAACTCCCTTTTTTCTTCTTTAAAAACCATGCACACAGAATAATCGTGCTGGATCAGAGTGACTTGTCAGACTGACCGGAACCAGATCGTCCTACTTGTGAGCTCCCTTCTTCCCTGTCTGCTCCAATCACCATCAGGGCAGTAGTTCCCTAACTCATACTTTGTTCAGCTGCCATGATAGATAGAAGGATTTAGTCCTGTCTGTTTGCAGCACATGTAAACATTTGTTTTTTGTCATATTTCTGAAAAGTGGAAAGTAGTTTTGATTGTAAAAATTTCTCTTTGTGCCCAGAATGGCTTTTGATTTTGTTGATAATAGATTTTCAAAAACTTTTACTCCTGTGTTGTAATAAAATGTTTACTTTTAATACAGTTAGGTTTCAGCTTCGTAAGATGTGTTTCTTTTAGTTACTGGGAGAGAAACTGCCACCCAAAGAGGCTTCAATTTCTGTTATAAAGTTTGACAAAACCAACATACATAAAAATGTAAGGACTAATAGCAGACATAGCATGATAAATGGTGAGTTATGATATTACTGCAGTATTTATTAGTATTCATAAAGGCTTCATGTCCTACACAATCTTATACTGATGTGGTATGTAATCTTTTGTGTACAAAGCCGTCAGAGTAGACTCTTCCATCTGGCCAGTGACTACATAATAATGACTAACGTTAACAATAATAATGTTTGTAGATACTGTTTATTGGTCATGGAGCATGTATTTGTGATAAAGATAAAGGTAGGCTATATAAATGAATCCTTTTCTTGCTTGTGGTGTTTCTTTAGTATGCTGCCTCTCCCACTCTCAGCAGCTACTTCAGACTTCCATCCTTTACTTTCAATCAGCATTCAACAGATGACTTCACCGCCAGCTTTACAAAGAAAATAGAATCCATCAGATGGGAACTCAGCTTCCCACCCCCCAAGCTACTAACATGACTGCTTCTATCTCTGTAGACTAGAGGTTGTACATAAAACAGTGTGCCCTAAACTAGAGAGGAACCTGTTCCACACCTGTTCTTTCTACTCTTCTTCCTGTTACACTCAAGGAGGTGTTTCTCCTCTTGTCCAAGGCCTGTCTCATCTTCTGTCTGCTCAAAAGAAAACACGCTTTGATTTTTTTCCATCTTAAAAAGTATTCCCTAGATCCTAGCTGCTTTTCCAGCCACTGCCCTCTCTTTTCTCCTACTTCAGTTAGAGTTCTTAAAAGAGTTGCCTATATGTAGTATCTTTAGTGCCTTACCTACTACTCATTTCTTAACTCTCTCTATAATATAAATTCTCCTTTCATTCTTTAGCAGTCCTATACTCCCAGTGGCTTCCATATTTCTAAATCCCAGGGACACTCTTCTGGCCTCATTGTCTGTTTGCTCTCCCAACCTATTCCCTATTCTCTATCTATGTTGTTGCAAATAATAAGATTTCATTTTTTATGGCTGAGTAATAGTCCATTGGGTAATATCTTTAAAAAATATGGAATGTTCCATGAATTTGCATGTTATCCTTGCACAGGGGCCATGCTAATCTTCTCTGTATCATTCCAGTTTTAGTACATGTGCTGCCAAAGTGAGCACTTCTTTGGTATTTTTGCTGTTCTCTATAGTGATCTTTTTAACATGCAAAAATCATTATTCTCTTGCTCAAATCTTTGCTCACTGCTCTTAGAAATACTGACTAGACTTCTCTCAGTTCTCTAAATATGTCATAGCACATGCTGTTCTCCCTGCCCAGAATGCTGCTTCTCCTTATCTACATGCCTCATCATTCAGTTTTCAGTGTATACTTCATTCCCTCAGGGAGTCTTCTGAAGTCCCTCAACCTCAGACTAAGTTAGGTGAGATTTTCCCATAATACCCATGTGTTCTGCCCCTTCACCGCACATAGACCTTATTTTTAAATCATAGCACTTAAGTAGCACACTTACAAATAAGTAGAATGTTCCATCCCCACGTGTCCCCATACAGCTATAAGCTCCATAACATCTGGGATCCTGTCTGGATTGTTCAATGAGGTATCTCTAGGTTCCAGCACAGAACCTGCATATATTAGGTGCTCAGCAAATATTTAACTGAGCTATTATTTTTTAATCCCCCAACACTGAAAGTTGGATTATTATCCCTACTTACAAAAGAGGAAACTGGCCCCAAGAAAATTTAATGACCTATCCAAGATCATACTGGAGCAAAAGTATTTGAATCCTTACAATAAAACACAGTAGCTTTCCCTGAGACTGTAGTTTAAGAGCAGTTTAAGGATTGTAGGAGTGAACCAAAAGCTACCTTCAGGTTAAAATTGATGGCAATGTGTCCTTTATGAACCCAGTTCTCATCCCACACCTGTAGGTTTGATGCCAAGTTTTTGGAGTATACAGAATCTTCCATTTTTCATCATTATGAGGAAGCAGAAAGAATATGTAGGAGTAGACACACAGTAGATGGTCAATAAATATCGGCTCATTATTGAATGCAACTACCGAGGCCCCCTTGGAAAATTGGATTATTAGGAATTTCCAGATTAAATTTTAGTTACTTTCCCCCCAGATATGTACATTCTTTTGGCCCTTTTCTGAATCTAATAGTAATGTATTGGTCACTGTTAGAAGTAGGTTATAGTGAGGTGCCTCCCAAGAGCTTAGAAGTAAGTTGGTCCTCTGGGAGTTATATAAGTAACAGCCATTCTCTCATTGAATACAATTAGTTGTATAGTGCAGTAAAATGAAAGGACTTTCTATAAATGTGTGATTTCACAGACATTTTGCAAAATACTGAAAAAGAGGAAAAGAGATTTGTTCTACCAGATATGAAGGTATAATGTAAATCTTCAATAGTTAACAGAGCATGATTGGCATAGGAATGGAACATTTATAGAACATAATAGAGAATCTAAAATATACCAAAGTATAAAATTTGGTAATTTAGAATATAAGATAATATATGTCATACTAGATTATTTAGCAAATGATGTTGGGATAACTGAGCCAGCCATTTGGAAAAATATAAAGTCTGAATCCTTGTGCAAAAATAAATAAATAAAAATCTGATAAATCAAAGATTTAAAAATAAATACAGAAAAGTTAAAAAAATAAAGATGACTATTTTATAATCACAGGATGGAGAAAAGTTTTTTAAGTTATGACCTCAGAGAGAAGAGATTGATGGATTTTAGTACATAAAAATTAAAACTTCTTTACTATAAATGCCTGAACAAGAAGAAAGTCAACAAACTGGGTAGAAATAATTGCAATATATTGGATAAACACAAGGTTTATATTCCTAATATACAAAGAGTTCTAATAATCAGTAAGAAAAAAAACAAAAACATGTTTGACCTTAAAAGAGGAATGGTCAAAGAGCAATTCACAAAAAGAAGCAATGCAAATGGCATTGAGATGTTCCATTTCAATGGTAATCAAAGCCGAAAAGTACAATAACTGAAATGAAAAAAAAAATCACTAGAGGGATTCAAAGGCAAATTTGAGAAGACAGAAAAAAGAAGCAGCAAACCGGACAATGGGTATTATCAAATCTGAGAAACAGGAAAATAAACAATTGAATAAACATGAATAGAGCCTAAAGGACATATTGGACACTATCAAGTGGACCAACGTATGTATTATAGGAGTCCTAGAAAGAGAAAAAAGAGAGTATTTGAAGAAACAATGACTGAAAATGTCTCCAATTTGACAAAAGACATAAATATAAACATACAAGAAGCTTAACAAACTCCAAGTAAGATAAACTCAAAGAGGCCCAAGCTAAGACACATTACATTCAAACTTTCAATAGCCAAAGACAAAGAGAATCTTGAAAAGGGTAAGTGAATTTTCACATAGAAGGTGTCCTATTAAGATTCTAAGCAGATTTCTCATCAGAAACTTTGTCATCAGAAACTTTGAAGGCCAGAAGACAATGGGCCGATATATTTCAAAAGCTAAAAACAGCAACAAAACCTGCCAACCAAAAATCCTATATCTTGCAAAATTGTCCTTTGAAAGTGATCCAACTATGTGCTGTCTACAGGAGACTCACTTGAAATCCAAAGACACAAGTTGAAAGTGAAAGGAAGGAAAATGATATTCTATGCAACTAGTAACCAAAAGAAACTAGGGATGGCTACACTAACATAAGACAAAGTGGACTTAAAATCAAAAAGGATGTAAGAGACAAGGACATTTTATTTTAATAAAAGGTTCAATACAGAAGCTATAACAATTATAAATATTTACGTATCTAGTGACAGACCATCAAAATATATGAAAAAAACTGGCAGAATTGAAGGGAGAAATAGACAATTCTATAATAATTGGAGACTTCAGAAACCCCCTTATAGTAATGGATAGCACAGACAAACAGAATATAAGTAAGGAAATGGAGGACTTAGACAACACAATAAATCAACTAGATCTAACAGAAGTATGCATAGCACTCTACCCAATAACAACAGAATATACATTCTTCTCCAATGCACATGGGATATTTTCCAGGATAGACCATATGTTAGGCCACGAATTAAGTCTTGATAGATTTGAATTGTATCCTGTGAAATATCTTTTCTGACCACCATGGAATGAAGTTAGAAACCAATAACAAAAGGAAAACTCAAAAATTCACAAAAACTGTGGAAATTAAACAGCAGAACTTTAAACAACCGAAGGAGCAAAGAAGAAATCACAAGAGGAATTAGAAAATACTTAGAGATGAATGAAAATGAAAACACAACATACCAAAAACTAATGAGATATAGCAAAAGCTGTACTAAAAGGGATAAACACATATAAAAAAACAAGACAGATCTCAAATTAATCTAACTTTACAACTTAAGCAACTAAAAAAAAGAACAAATTAAATCTAAAGCTAGCAAAAGGAAGGAAATACAATATTAGAGGTAAATGAAATAGAAAATAAAAAAACAATAGAAAATCAATGAAACCAAAAGTTGGTTCTTCAAAAAGCTCAACAAAATTGACAAACCTTTAGCTAGATGGACAAATACAGTCTCAAATTACAAAATTCAGAAATTAATGTGAAGATAGTAGATTCTACAGAAATAAAAAGGATTATAAGAGAGTACTGTGAACAATTGTATGCCAACAAATTAGGTAACTTAGATGAAATGGACAAATTCCTAAAAATACAAGACTTACCAAGACTAACTCATGAAGAAATAGAAAATCTGAATAGACCTATAATTAGTAAGAAGATTGAATCAGTAATTAAAAGTGTTCCCCAACAAAGAAAAGCTCTGGACCTAATAGCTTTATTGGTGAATTCTACAAAACATTTAAAGAACTAATACCAATCCCTCTCAAACTTTTCCAAATTAATTGAAGAAGAGGGAACACTTCCTAACTTATTCTGAGGCTAGCATTACCCTGATACCAAAGCCAAATAACTACAAGAAAACTACAGACCAGTATCCCTTTGAACATTGATGCAAAATTTTTCAACAAACTATTACACTAGCAAATGGGATTCAGCAACATATTGAAAAGATTATACACCATGACCAAGGGGGATTTATTCCTAAATGCAAAGGTGGTTCAATATATGAAAACTGGCCAATGTAATATGCCACATCAATAGAGAGAAGGCGGGGGGAAAATGATCATCTTAATTGATGCAGAAAAAGCATTTGACAAAAACAACACCCTTTCATGATTTAAAAAAACAAAAACAAAAAACCTCAACAAACTATGAATAGAAGGAAACGCCATCAATGTAATAAAAGCCATAGTGAAAAACCCACAGCAAACATCATACACAATGGTATGGAAAACTGAAAGCTTTTCCTCTAAGATCAGGAACAAGAAAAGGATGTCTGCTTTCACCACTTCTGTTCAACATAGTACTGGGAGTTCTAGCCACAGAAATTAGGCAAGAAAAAGAAATAAAAGGTATTCACATTACAAAGGAAGAAGTAAACTTATCTCTGTTTTCAGATTATGAGCTTGTATGTAGAAAACCTTAAAGATTCCACAAAAACATTGTTAGAATAAATAAATTCAGCAAAGTAAACAGGATACAAAGGCAGCACAAAAATTAGTTGCATTTTGATACATGAACAATCTGAAAGGGAAATTACAAAAAACAATTTCATTTACAAAACATCTAAAAGAATAAAATACTTAGGAATTAACTTGCCAAGGAGATGAAACAATTGTACTGTGATAAGTATAAAACATTGTTGAAAGTAATTAAAGAAGACATAAATAAATGAAAACACATCCCAGGTTTTTTTGGTCAAAATGGTGGAATGGATAAATGCTTTGCTTACCTCTTCTTATGACATCAAAATTACAACTAAACTACAGAACTTTCATTGGGAATCAACTGAAGTCTAGTTGAACCAAAAGTCCTACAACTAAGGACATACAGAAGAAGCCACCTCAAGATTGGTAGGAGGAGCAGAGATGTGGAACAGTCTGCTCCCACACCTGCATATGACCCTTAAAAATTGGGAGGGATATCTCAGATGCAGAGGTTCCCCCTAGAGGAGCAAGGGGGCCCAGCCTCACACCAGGTTCCCCAGCCCAGAGGTCCACTGCCAGGGAGAAAAGTCCCCATAATTTCTGGCTGTGAAAACCAGCAGAAATTGTGACTGAGTGAGATGAGCAATGATAGTCCCAAGCACTCCTCTTAAAAGGCCTGCACACACTGACAGCTGAGCTCCAGCGCTGGGCAGCAGCTCAAAAGTTGCCAGAACATACAGGAAGGAACTGAGTTGTTTCGCTTCAGGGCAAGGTCTCGAGAGGCAGCTTTTTCCAAGAGCTAGCAGAAGCCATTGTTTCTTTGTTGAACCCTCCCCTTTCTGAGCAGGCAGACACAGGCAGCTGCCATACCTGAGTCTCTGTGAACCTAGCTAACACTGTTCCTTTGCCCCACTCTGGTGATTCCCTAAGACCCATCACCACCCAACTTTTAGGCACACCCAGCTATCATCCGGTGGCTTTTTCATACAAATGTCCTGTCTTGGCTCATGCTGAAGACATTCCTAAAATCTCTCAAAGGTTCACAAAACCCAAACAAGTAGTGTCTGGTCTTGGCATGTCTCATAGCTCTTGCTGAGCAGCCCTAGCCCAGCACTAGCCACAGCTGTCCTCGATTTACAGCTTGGCCTCTCAGGACACCTCCAAGCCCAGCGTGGGTGGCAGCCACTTGTAGATTGCTTTGTGGCTCATGCTGGGTGGCCCTGGGCAGGGCACAGGCTGCAACTGAACTTGGCCTTCAGTGGGGCCCCTCCTAGGAGGCTTTGGTGCTGGCAGGCCCAGTGGTAGGCTTTGGACCAACCAGAGCATCACTCAGGCACCTCCAGGAGCAAAATGGGTAGGCACCAGAGTCCTGTTAAAGCAAATCCTGCCCCGTAGGGTCAGCCCTTGCATAACCTTCTTTACAGTAATTACACCCAGTCCTCACAACCAATCAGCCCCAAGAGTCATTCCCTCCCAATGGTGTGCAAACAGCAACCAAGGCTCAACCTCAATAGGAGAGCACACACAACCCACACAAGGGACACACCTGGAGCACCTGGCTCAGGTGACCTGGGAGACTGTGCCACTGGGCCCCACCTACTACATAAGGCCACTCTACTAGCATTCCTACCTCATACATGGAAACAAACACAGGGAGGTAGCCAAAATGGAGAGACAAACATGTCTCAAATAAAAGGACAGAACAAAGCTCCAGAAAAAGAACTAAATAAAATGGATACAAGCAATATACCAGATGCAGAGTTCAAAACACTGGTTATAAGTATGCTCAGTGATCTCAGGGATAACTTCAACCAAGAGATAGAAAACAAAAAAGAACCAGTCAGAAATAAAGAATACAATAACTAAAAGATTTCTGGGAGACACAACAAAATGGGAGCATGAGAGGGACCTCCAAAAAAACTCTTGAGATTACAACTAAGAAAACACCTATACCTCAACCAAGGACCCTCTACATATCACACAATCACAACCAAGAAACCCACTCATAGCATTAAGGAGGTGCAGACTGGTCTGCAAACTGCAGCAGCTGGACTTTACTCCGATTCCCAGAGGAGGAGGAGTGGCTGGGAGGTGAGGACCCACAGCACAAATGCTCCAGCCGGGAAGGAGAAGGAGAGGGGACTGCGCATGCATTTCTTGGCCCACAACCAGGATGGTTTGAAAGACCAGCTTACAGGACTGACCCCAAAGCTCAGGGCAGAATCTGTGCATGGGGCAAACTGAGAACAGAAAGGCACAATCACGCCCAAACTCCCTGCATGACCCCTGGAGCCACAAGAAGAAAACAAAGCCGCAAATGGCCCTCCATCACAGACCTCTGCCCACCCACTGTCAGCAACAAACACCAAATAAGCTGCAGCTGGTAGGGTCCAGAGAGGTTGCAAACATGAGAAACCAGAGAATTAAAGAGATGGGGACAAATGACCCATCAGAAACAGCTTAAAGCAACCACTATAAAAATGCTTAAGGAACTGAATGATAATTTCAACAGAGAGATAGCAAGCATTACACAATACTTACAAACCATTATAAAAGATGAGAGAGAGAGAGAGAGAGATACTAACTACATTAACTGAAATGAAGAACAGAATAAAAGTCACCAAACTAGATAAAATAGAACTGCAAAGCAGTGATTTGCAGGAAAAGCCAGCAGAGAACACCCATTTAGAACAGATACATATGAGAATCCAGAAAAATGGGGATGGTTTGAGATTCCTCTGGGATAATTTTAAATGGAAGAATATCAGAATCATGGGTGTACCAAAAGTGACAGAGGAAAAGCAAGGGATCAAGAAATTATTTGAAGAAATATGATGGAAAATTTTAGTAACCTGGCAGAAGAAATAAACATACAAGTCCAGGATGCCCAGAGAATACCAAACAAGATGATCCCAAACAAGAACACCTCAAGATACACCATAATTAAAATGGCAAAAGTTAAAGAAAAAGAGAAAATTCTAAAAAGCAGCAAGAGAAATGCAAGTAATGACTATAAAGGCACACCCATTCGATTCTCAGCTGATTTCTCATCAGAAACTTTACAGGCCAGAAGGAATTGACAGAAAATATTCAACATGATGAAAACCAGGGATCTACAACCAAGAATAATGTATCCAGCAAGCCTAGCATTCAAAATTGAAGGACAAATAAAGAGCTTCTCAGATAAAGAAAAGTTAAAGAAATATATTACCACCAAACCAGTACTACAAAGAATGTTAGAGGGACTTCTTTAAGATGGGAGAAGGAATGAGAGAGTGGGTAAAATAAGGGAAAGGGATGGAGAAATTTAGTTTGTTAACAGAAAATTGCAAGCAACAAAGAACAAAACTCATGGGCTCAGTCAATAATTTAGTAGTTGCCTGAGGGTAAGTGGGGAGGGGTGGGAGAGAAGGGACAGGGACACAAGTATATAGTGATGGAAAGATAACTGACTCTGGGTGATGAACACATAATACAACACATAGAAGATGTAATGTAGAATTGTACACCTGGGACCTATGTAATTTTTACTAATAAATGTCTCCCCAATAATTTTTTTAAAAAGGGAAAAAAAGAGTCTAATAACTAAAATGAAGACTACATTAGAGGGAATTAACAGTAGATTAGATGAAGCAGAGGATCGAGTCAATGATTTAGAAGATAAAGTAGCAGAAAATACCCAATCAGAATAGCACAAAGAAAAAAGAATTCCCCAAAATGAAGACAGTTTAAAGGGCCTCTGTGACAACATCAAGCATAACAGCATTCACATCATAGGGGTACCAGAAGGAGAAGAGAGAGAGCAAGGAATTGAAAACCTATTTGAAGAAATGATGGAAAACTTCCCTGACCTGGCTAAGTAAATAGATGTACAAGTCCAGGAAGTGCAGAGAGTCCTAAACAAGATGAACTCAAAGAGGCCCACACCAAAACATCATAATTAAAATGCCAAAAGTCAAAGCAAGAATCTTAAAGCAATAAGAGAAAAGCCGTTAGTTTCTGTCAGCCTATTTGTCAACAAGCTTTGCAGGCCAGAAGGGATTGATTGGCTTGAAATATTTAAAGTGATGAAAAACAAGGACTTGCAACCAAGATTACTCTACCCAGCAAAGCTATCATTTAGAATTGAAAGACAGATAAAGAGTTTCCCAGACAAGAAAAAGCTAAAGGAGTTCATTACCACCAAACCAATATTACAAGGAATCTTAAAGGGACTTCTTTAAAATGAAACAAATATATAAAAAATATGAATAATAAAATGGCAACAACTACATATTATCAATAATTACTTTAAATGTAAATGGAGTAAATATTTCAATCAAAAGAATGGTTGAATGGATAAGAAAACAAGACCCTAACATATGGTGCCTAAAGAGACTCAACTTCAGATGGAAAGACACACTGAAGGTAAACAGATGGAAAGAGATATTTCATGAAAATGGAAATGAAAAAAAAGAAAAGCTGGGGTAGCAGTACCTAGACCAGACAAAGTCTATAACAAGTCTAAACAAAGTCTAAAACAAAGTCTCAAACAAAGTCTAAAGTCTAAAACAAAGGCTATAACAAGAGACAAAGAAGGACCCAGTTATCTCACTTCTGAGTATCTAGCTGAAGAAGCTCAAAACACTACTTCAAAGGGATGTATACATCCATATGTTTATTGCAGGATTATTTACAATGGCCAAGATGTGGAAGCAGCCTGGGTGTGTGTCAAAGGATGAATGAATAAAGGGTAGTTGGTACATATATGAGTGTACAATGGAATATTGCTTGGCCATGGAAAAGAATAGGTTCTTGCTATCTGCAGCAGCATGGATGGACCTGAAGGGTATTGTGCTGAGTGGAGTATGTCAGACAAAGACAGATGCAATGTGATTTCACTTATATGTGGAATCTAAAGAACAAAATAAACAAACAAAATAGAAACAAACTAATGGATACAGAGAACATTTTAATGGTTGCTAGATGGGAGGGGGTTGAGAGGGTGGGTGATAAAAGGGGAAGGGATTAATAAGTATTACACAAATATATTTTTACACAGTAATCATGAGGATATAGAATATAACATAAGGAATATAGTCAATATTGCAATAACTATATATAGTGTCAGATGGGTACTAGATTTCTTTGGGTAATAGGAGAGTGTTATGGGGCAGGGTGAAAAAAGTGAAGGGATTAAGAAGTAAAAATTGTTACTTGCAAAATAGTCATGGGATGTAAAGTAAAACATAGGGAATGTAGTCAATAATATGGTAATAAGTATGTATAGTGCCAAGTGGGTACTAGACCAGTCAGGGGAATCACTTCTTAAATTATATAAATGTCTAACCACTATGCTGTACACTTGAAATTGATATAATATTGAATGTTAAGTGTAATTGAAAATTTTAAAAAGGGAAGGAAAAAGGCGAAGGGGAATAAGAGGCCCAGATTTCTAGGTATAAAACAAGTCATGGGGATGTAATGTACACCATAAGAAATATAGTTAATAATATTGTGATAGCATGGTATAGTGTCAGATGGTTGCTGAACTTATCGTGATGATTACTTCTTTAGGTATATAAATGAATAACTATAGTGTACACCAAAAACTAATATAATCTTATATGTTAGCTATATTTTAATAAAAATCTTAAAAACACACCCCATGTTCATGTAATGGAAGACTTAATATTGTTAAAATGTCAGTACTGCCCAAAGCAACCTATAGATTCAATGCAATTTCTATCAAAATCCCAATTCTAAAATTTATATGAAATATCTGTGGACCCAGAATAGCCAAAACAATCTTGCAAAAGAAGAACAAAACTGGAGGACTCACACTTCCTGACTTCAAAGCTTACAAAGCTACAGTAATCAAAACAATGTAATACTGGCATACAGGGAGACATATAGATCAATGGAATAAAGCAGAGAATCCAGAACTAAACCCTTGCATATTTGATCAAATTGACAATGGTGCAAAGATAATGGGGAAAGGACAGCCTTTTCAACAAATGGTGCTGGGAATGCTGGATATCCACATACAAAAGAATAAAATTGGACCCTTACCTAATGCCATATACAAAAATTAATTCAAAATGGATCAAGAACCTACATGTAAAAGCAAAAACAACAACATACTTAAGAGAAAACATAGGACAAAAGCTTTATGGTATTGGATTTGGCAATGATTTCTTGGATATGACACCAAAGGCACAAGCAACAAAAGAAAAAAATAGACATATTGGACTCCATGAAAATTTAAAATTTCACTATCCACAGAGTAAAAATACAACCCACAGAATGGGGGAAAATATTTGCAAATCATATATGTGATAAGGGATTAATATCCAGAAAATATAGAGAACTCCCAAAACTCAACATAAAAGAAAACAACAGTTTGATTCAAAATTGGGCAAAAGATTTGATGGATGTTTCTCCAAAGAAGATAAACTGATGACCAACAAGCACATGAAAAAATGCTCAGCATCACTAATCACATATTAGGGAGATGCAGATCAAAACTTCAATGAAATACCACTTCACGTTCAGTAGGATGGCTGCTATCAAGAAACAGAAAAATAGGTGTTGGTGAGGATGTGGAGAAATTAGAACTCCTGTGTACTGTTGGAGAGAATATAAAATGGTATAGTCATTGCAAGAAACAGTATGGCAGTTCCATAAAACAGTTAAAAGTAGAATTACCATATGGCCCATCATTATACTTCACAGTATATACCAAAAAAAAATTGGAAGTGAAGTTTCCAAGATATATTTGTATAACCATGTTCATAGGAATGTTATAGCTAAAACATGGTAGCAACCCACGTGTTCATCAATGGATGAATAGCTAAGCAAAATCACAATGGAATATTATTCAGCCTTAAAAAGGAAAGAAATTCTGCAATATGCTATTTTACAACATAGGTGAACCTTGAGGACATATGCTAAGTGAAATAAGCCAATAATTAAAAGAAAATACTGTATGATTCTACTTACATGAGCTACTTAGAGTATTCAAAGTCATAAAGTATAATAGTGATTTTGGGGGGCTAGAAGGAAGGGAGAATAGGGAGTTACTGTTTAATGTGTACAGAGCTTTTTGAGGGATGATGCAAAGTTCTGGAAATGGATAGTGGTGAGTGTTGCACAATATTGTTAATGTACTTAATGCCAATGCATTGTACATTTAAAAATGGTTAAACTGGTAAATTTACAAGATTAAAACAGTTATGGGGATACATGGTGGTGATAGTTGCACAATGTGAGAGTACCTAATACCACTGAATTGTACATTTAAAATGGTTAAGATGATAAGTGTTATGCCATATGTATTTTACCAATAAAAAAGTTTTTTAATTATGGAAAACCATAAGTAGACTAATTAGAAATTATGTTATAGATATAAATTTGACACAGAAAGGTGTTCATAACATATGGGATAATGCTAGAAGGTATATAATAGGATCCCATTATGTAAATTTATAAATAAATATCTACATGTAGTAAATGCATAGAGAAATGTCTGGAAAGATGTTTATTAAAATAGTAAAGTGGTCCTTTCAGGTGATTTTAATTTTTTATGATTCTCTGTGAAGCTGTTTTCATTTGGGGGTTTAGGAATACTTAAAAGTCAAATCCATGGGAGGCAAGACTAGAATGTAATTAAGAAACAATAAACTGAATCAACTTTATTGTAATTCATTTGAAGAAAAGCTGTTGAACAGAAAGGAATGATCAGTGTAAACATAGGCAAATGAATCTTTAGGAGACAAGACACTGGGGATGCCCAAGTAAAGCTTATGATGGAGAGGTGCATGGTGGGTACGTCTAGTGCACTGTGGCAGGTGGTGCCCTCTTGTGGATCATTATAGTAACTTCTTTATCGAGTTCCATGTTCACCATGTAACTTTGTTCCTCTTTAAGTTGGTCTATCGGGAGAGAGTGACCTGGCTTTCTAATCATCTCAACAGTTGTGTGTCTCAAAGTATATTAGTAGCTGCTATTCTGGTTTATATATTGGCTTCTGTGTTTGGGTAATGAGAGTCTACACTAGAGAAATGGGTCTCACATAATCAGTTGCATAAGAAATCACCTTCAAAGCTTAGTAACCTAAAACAACAATAACCATTTGTTATCTCTGTTTTTGTGTCAGGAATCTGAAAGTGGCTCACTTGGGCAGTTGTGGCTCAGGGTCTCTCATGAAGTTGCAGTTTGATGCATTTCTATGTTAGCTCACTCACATGACTGGCAAATTGGTCTTGGCTATTGACTTTCTAGCTCAGCTCCTTTCTACATGACTCTCCTATTGACTGTCCTCACCACATGGCAGCTGATTCCCCCAGAGTAAGCAATCCAAGAGAGCAAGGCAAAAGTTGCAGTGCCATGCCATTATGGTCTAGCCTCAGAAGTCATATATATATCATTTCTGCTATATTGTATTAGTCACACAGGAAAATCCCTGATTCAGAATTAGAGAAGGGTACACAAAGGTATGAATAGTAGGAGGTGAGGATCATTGGGGGCCATCTTGGAGACTGGCTACCACAGAGCTTATCATCCCTGGCTCACCTGCACCTCACTACATGCCTTTCATTCAAAATAAAACCGTATACTATAGCTTGTACATCTAACATCACATTTTGTCTTCATCACAACCCTGCCAGTAGGGAGAGAAAGGGAAGTGGAGGGTCATCCTCAAAGAACCCCTCTGTGTCACAGGCACAGATTAATTTGAGTTAGACTAGGCACAATGAGGAAAATGTCAAGATGCTGTGTTGTGTTTTACAACATTTCAGCTAAAATCACCCTTTGTGTTTACTTGCATTGAAATTAAACACTGAAAGGAAAAGATATGTATTCCCCAACATTAAGAAAATATAAAGTTATTCAAACAACTGAGCTGATTTTAATGATATCAGAAAAGTGATAGCAGACTTAATCCTACCAGACCTGAAGCCCTGAACCTAACTGTCCCCTATACCTGGGCTCCTGAGCATTAAAGAGAAAAAAACCAACATGATATAGAAAAATGTTAGTTACATTCAAACAAGTGGTTAGAATAAGATGGAACTTGGAGACACTGTAGAAAATAGTTCTACCTTTCATTTCGAAAATTAGGTACAGCGGTATAGCAGCAGATTCGGAAATTACCGAAAAATCAGTACAGCGGTCTGCTAGGGTTAATGTTACATGTTGGTGAAGTAATTCAAACTTTTTAAAAACAAATTTACAGTGAAAAGTATAATCTTTCTAGACAAATAAGCATTATAATCTCATGGTTAAATGTTATATATCAATATTTAAAGTAGAATCTCATAGGAAACTTTGTTTGAGTTAGCCAGTCTCAATTTTTGATGACAAGATAGCAGATGACTATAAATCAATATGAACCATCTTCACTTCAACCTGGTTTACTCTTAGTGTCCTCAAGATACAATAGACTCTCTGTTAACTGGAACTCAAGCAATCAGCAAAATCCAGTTAACAAAACGTCTGCTTACATTTATCTGGCATCTACCAATCCCCATGGGTGACGGTTAACTGAAAGTCTACTGTATCTGACTTGTAAATATTCTCTCCCATTTTTATCCTTTTCCACAAAACGAGATATAATGGTTAGCTGAGTGTTTTACAATCTAAAGACTTGTGTCAGTAACTCAAAGTTTCTCCATCTATTGAGATCCTTCTTACCTAAAAACTTGAGGTTTTGGTTTCAACTTTGTCGCTAAAAAGGATAAATTTAGAGATACAGAAACAGTGAACCTGACAATGCTATAACTGTGGTGACCCTTCAGAGTCAATAGTGGAATGTTGGATATGGTAGGGTCTATGTCTGAAAAAGAGGGAGAGAAGCATGTGAAAGGGAAAGGTCACAGTGTCTCTTTTTTCCAAATGGTCATCCAAGTCACTCTTCAAATCAAGAAAGGACCAGAGCTGATTAGGGTAGCTGAGAGGAGAGGATAGTGAGAAAGGACACCAGCATTTATTGTGTGACAAGCACCTACTAGAGAGTGGTTTCCAAATGAAGAAACCAAGGCTCAGGCAAATCAAGTAATTTGTCCAAGGTACAGAACTAGTTGTTTATGATCAAAACCAATGACTAACTGCTTTCTACAATCCTACACTCACTCCTGGGCCAAGAATCTGAAAATTTATGACTTGAGCAACCTGGACTTTTATCTATGAGTCAACCAAACCACCTGTGAAATCTGGAAAAGGCTGAAACTCTATTTTTTTGACTTGTATACAATGCAGTTCCAAACCAAGTTGGGACAGACTTGTACCTTGCACCTTATTAAGACAGGCTAACACAGCCTTGATCGCTTTGAATAGCCTTGCCTTAATGGGATATTCAGGCTGATTCCTTCTCTGGATGAGTCTCTAGAATCTGGGAGGAGTAAGGAAGAGTCTAGAGCCTTTTCTATACACCAAGAAATCCTGGTTTTGCTAAGAACTTGGCCACGGCCTTGGTGGTGTCAACTCCAAAGACAAATCCACAGTTTGCTTGCATTACTGCTTGAGATTCTCTGAAGAATTGTGGCTGTATGCCAAAAGGAAACTCCTTCCTTTATGACATCACCAGGCAGGTGGTAAAGGGGATTATCTGAGATACTCTTAGAACAATGACCAGTTTTGTGGGAATACAAGAACATCAGCTTTTAAAACGGAGGATTAGTATTCAGGCTTCTTTAGGACCCTAAATACAAGCCAGCTGGTAGAGTATGGGATCTACCCAGCGAAGCACCATCTATCCAACAGTCAAGACGAATAAAACTGGATCCAAGGTAGCAGTTTCAGCACAGAAAGGGGATGATCAGATTACTAACACAACCCCTCAGCGGGGACATGGGTCCAATCCTATCTCGAGCCAGCGAAGTCCTGCAGTCTTCACAAGCCCTTCCATCAATCAAAGATCAGAAGCTGGGCATCCTATCATTTCCCCTTCATCATCAAACTATCCTCGGTCTATCTCCCTCCAAATAGGATCTGGCTTCTCAGGAGCACCCATCCCTTCAGTAACAGAGAAGCGATCGAAATCAGAAGCATACGGCCATTCCTCTCTTCAGCGAAAGATCCAGCAAACTCAGACATCAGCTTCCCATGCTGTCCAGATGCAGCGGAATGTTAGTCCAGTCAGAGAAGAAGCAACACGAAGAGGGGGTGAGAACAAGTCAGGGCGTGACAATAGTAATCGTTACTCATTAACTCCAGATGCCAAATCCTCTCGCCGGCTGAGTTTTGTAGATCAGAAGGATAACGTACAAATCTTACAAGAAGAAGACTCACCCTCCAAGGTCCAATACCCACAAGGAGTCAGAGTTCCCCGTAAGACTTTGGTTTGCCTAAAGGATGTAGCAGTTGAGACTGAGCCTATCCGGAAGAGTGTGACTGCGGCTGAGATCAGATCTCCAAGGACACCCTCTAGCCCAGAACACGGCAGCAGCCGCCTCTGTGCAGACTCTCGACTGGCCCAGAGAAGGACCCCTGGCCAAGAGTCTGAAATGGGTCGTCACAGCTCAATTTATACAGAACCCAAGACCTTGCATAGGAATATAAACTTGGAATCAGCCCTTAGACTCTCTGTTCTTAAAGATGTGGATGGTGGACACCGAGTTTCTATGCGTACAGATCCTGAGACTGTCCGCAAGCATTCTGCATACTCTGAAATCAAGCCCTCCCCAAAAGTCTTAATATCATCAGAAGTGGAATCCAACATGAAGTCCTTAATGCGAGGAGACAGTGAGATTGGTCGCAGGGTTACCATCTCCTCAGGGACACAGACAGTACCAGCTCACCCTGTGACATCTCGAGCAGTATCTGAGAGCCCCCACAAATCTTCCATGGTTGCCACTCCAGAGCCCATCTATAAGCAGCGCACCCAGAGACCCTCAGAAAGTGTCTGCATGTCCCCAGGACCCACACTCAGGTATCCAGAACCCTCCCGAAAGCCCTCTGTCCATGCAAAACTGGAACTGACAGCTCGGCCCTTACCCCCTCGGTCCTTATCTAGGTATGGGCCTGAGTCCTCATGGTGGGCCTTACTCAATCCTGAATTTGAAATGCCCCAAAGCCGGCTGACAGCACCTGATCTCAAGCCTAAATCCTCTCCTCCCCTAGACCCTTCATTGTCCTTTTTTGAAATGGACTCAAGCCCTTTCTGTGAGGATCTGATGTTCCAGAGAGAGAAGGCAAGTCCATCACCACCACCAATACCAGCAACACCACCACCACCACCACTACCATCACCAAAGGAGCCTCCAAGCCAGGCACCATTGAGGGAAGTGCCACAGTCCCCCAAAAGCACCTCCAGAGAACCCACTCAAAGGTTTAATGTTTTCTTCTTGGGTATGTGAAGAAGCAGACTGCCCACATGCAGCCCGGATTTAGTGAAGTGGGACATTGGGGTGGGCAGGAAAGCCCCCTGTTCAATCTGGACCCCAGAGCTGTCCTCCTGCCACTGCCAAAGCTAGACCCATCTTTGAGCCCGTTGCTTCATTCCTTTCCTACCAGCTTCTCTGAGCTCCAAGTTAATGACATCAATGACGATCCTTGGGTTGGTGTCAGGCATTGACTCTTCCAGCCAACGCTGCTTAACCTTTCAATGGAAGGTAGTGGGGAGTGGTTTGCAGGGTGGGGAAGCTGCAACCCAAAAGTGGACATGAAGAACTAACTGAGCTGGGTGAGGGTTGGTAAGGTCTGGTAAAGAAAATAAGGTCCTCAGGTAAATATTCTGGCAATAAAGTGGAGGAGGTGGGGTATAGACAGTCTGGGACTTAAGATTTCCAAGAGGGGAAAGGCATTAAACAGTGGCACAAAGAGAGGGTGCAAGAAAAGGAGGAGAGTGGGAATGTGACATTTAGTCCTAAGCTGGGGGAGCTTCTTGGAGAGGATCAAGGGCTGTGGGCATCTGTTGGTGGAGAAATGTGGGACTAGAAAGGAAGATGTTAAATAGTGGGGAGAGAGGGCTGTGCATCCCACAGAGAGAAAAGAACAACAGCACTCTCTGTTACTTTCAGATGTCTCTGAGGAAATGTGCAATTGCATCATCTGGTGGCTAGAAGGTCTGTGCTTTTCCCTCCTGTGGGTCCATCGTGGGGGTTTGGGAGGCAGGAGGACAAGTGGGCAGGTTGCCTCGATATATGTACAGAGCTAGGTCTACTAGGACACGGTACTTCCTGGGGCTTTGACTTGAAGGAGCAGAGGAACTTCTCATCTTGCCTAAAATGCCACAATTAGTGATTCCTTTGAGACTTGAAACTTTTTTTCATTTCGAGAGTCTCCTTTTAATGGGAGCTAGTCACTTCCGGAATGGAGAACAATTTAATCCCATGGCCTTTCAGGTTAGCTGGTCTTACTGTTATGTGATAAAAACAAACCCCATCGAAACCAGATAGCCTGCTTCACAGTTTTTTTACTCAGGGCTGATCCTATACTAATTCAGGTTGAGGGGTCTCCTCATGTGTTTCTATGGTTCCTCAGACCCCTCCTCCTCAAGCCTCCATCCCAGAACCTGGGAGGTACTAATTGGCTACTGCCCAGCAAAATCTCCAGGTGTACCTGAGCCTCCTCCTTGAGGCCATCAGTGGGTCCTATAGTCAACTCTAGAGTCCTTAAGAGAAGTGTCCTCAGGGCCTGGTGACCCCTTGACTCTCTTGGTAGTCTTGACCTTTGTGGTGGGAGAGAAGGTAGGGACCAGCACTTATATAATGAATCTTAGTGGCAAGAAGTTCCTGCTTCAAGTGTTGTGGCCCAAAATATGCTCCAACCCTATGAGCATGAGGGAGGCCAGGTCTCTAGATGAGGAAGTCCCTAGAAAAGATAGAGCTCTGGGAATCCAATCCCAACCAGCATGAGCCCTCCAAGTGACAGCAAACAGCAGAAGGGCAGCCCTGCCCCTCAGATGGAGCAAAGCTCCATAAAGTAGAGGGTTAGTAGAATATGGATTCTGGAGTTAAACACATATATTATTGGGTTTCAGTCCAGTGTCCACTATTTTCTAACTAACCTTGGGTAAGTATTTTACCTCTCTAAACCTTAGTTTTCCCCATCAGTTAATGGAAACAATGACTTCCTTTTAGGATTCTTATGAGGACTGACCAAGCTATTATATTACATTTAAAGCACTTAGCATGGTACCTGGCAACAGTGAGCACTCAATAAATGCTAGTGGTTGTTACTTGGGCCACTTGCACTAAAAGGGATTTGGGTTATGCCCATGTCCACTGCACATCTTTAGTAAAATTCTCTTTTTCCCCTCCTGTTGGTACTCTCTGAATTCCATTTGCTGCCCACTGGGAATGCCTGGCTTCTACTTCTCCATTATGACAGATGAGGAGGTAAGAATGCCCCTGAGAAATTATTCCAATCTTCCTGTGATCTGCCTTATCCAAGTCCCTGTCTTACCCTCGGATGAAAGCAGATGTGGAGGGAGACAGACAGAGCTGCTCCCTATTGTTGGTTGTTCACTGCACAAGGGTACCTGGCAGAGAAGGCAAGTGGGGTTGAAATCTAGCCTGCGTTCCACTTGTGCACCTTGGGGCTGCATCTCCCCAGAGTTTGCTTGGAGGTGCTATATGAGCTAATTGCAGCCCTAGAGAGAAAGAGTAGACATCTTTTGGCAAATCCTGCCAAGTGCTCTGTGGGAAGGCTGTCTGGGAAGCCAAAGGTTGGATTGGTCCCTACTTTGTTCTCCCTCTCCAGCCTAGGGCACTCCAGAAAGGGGACACTTTTCTGGGTTACACATTATTTGAGTCCTCACCTTGGAAAGCCGCAAGGTGAACTCTGCTCTCAACAGCTCTGCGGCCTGAATTTGGCAGTGTCCTGATTTCACAGTGCATTGTTCCCATAAGTACTTCAGTTCTTCTTAACCCATGTTTGATAAGATAGTCCGAGCTCTTCCTGTCTCCTTTCTGTCTCTTGTTATATCTCTTTTTTATCCAGAAGCTAGCATGGCCTCTAGTGGGTCCCATCCATGAGCTAGCCCAGGATGAACAGTTGATTATAGGTGGAAAACAAATGGTGGGGGAGGTGTGGGGGTAGGACAGCCTCAGCTCAGATAACAGAACAGCTGCAGAGGAGGTGCCAGCAATGTGGCTGCCACCCGCTCTGCCATGGCTTCTTATCCAGCCCTGTGCCCTGAGATCAGCTGTGGGTGGGAGCAGCTACTTTTAGAGATTAACTCCATGCAAGACAGTAAATCCTGCTATCCTTCCTCCCTTTCTCTCTTCCTTCCTTCCTCCTCCTCTTTCTTTCTTCCATAAACAGTTTTTATTCAGATGCCTAACACTCTGCTAGGCACAATTAGGAAGACCATTGGAGCCTCACAGCACACACATTCTTTGATCTTGAGAAATTTACCATCTGGATGGGGAGATAAGACATGGACAGGAAACATTTCAACAACAGTATGAAATAGTGTGTGCTCGAGTGTCCAAGTAAATGCAACAGACTGAATAGGTGCTCTTGGAGGGTCTGAGGAGAGAGAGAATCTGCAAGGGATTTGGTGGGTCAGGTGACCCACTCTTTCCCAAAGCCAGGGTATTGCTTAACAGCTAGTGTCTTGCTTACCTCTTGATGCAAATCTGTACCTTTGGGAAGGGGTTAGTATTTCCCATATTTCAGGATATGATGTTTTTTACCAAGCAAGTTCCTCCTTAATCTCCCCCACCCTCACCCCTTTCTTTGTGCATCTTGTTTTGGTTTGGGAAGTGAAACGCCTTGGCAGCAGGACAGCTCCTTCCCAAAATAGCTCTTATCCTGTCTCCATAATTGCAGCTCTCCAGCCCTGTTCAGTAGCAGAGCTTCTCCCCAGAAGCTGGGAAAACAAGGCTCACAGGCAGCGGGGTCTGCAGGTCTTTGCTGGCTCTCTGGAAGTGAAGTGGCATGGACATGGGCCAGGTACTGTCCTCACAAAGTGAGAGAGCTAGGCCTTCCCCAGGCTCAGGGCCCCCAGGCCATCCCACAGGAGACTCTGGTGCTGGTGTCCAAGGCCTCTGCTTCTGCTGACCTGGGAATGGTTGACTGTAGAGTCTGTCTAGATTCCATTCCCGGCAGGAATCCTCTGGTGACCCAGCCAGCGCCTGACTTGTGGATGGCAGCATGTTTTTTTGTTAAGCTTTCCAAGCCATTCTAGGTCCAGCTAGGGGACCTAGAATGCCCATCTCAGCCCGACTCTCTGTGTCAGTCTCCTCCCAAGTGGCTCCTCAAGGCGTGCAGTGGACAGATGCTTCTCATCCTTGGATTGGGGCATTAGGGGCTGGAGTCTCTGCAGAGGAGGTTATGCTGGACTGAGGGACACATTCCTGACTTTTAAAAAAAATCAGAGCTAGCAGAAGCTCAACAGGAAGGTCCTGGGGGTGACCTTTGAGGTCAGCGGGGGCTGTCTTCTCACATAGCCCTGGGGAATTCTATGAAATAAAGCAGCTCTTGATGGGAGGGGCTGCAACACTTGTGATGGGATGGGGCTGACCTGGCCCCCAGAATCCTTTGTCCTCAAAGCACCCAACCTACTTGCCCTTGGATATGACTTTTCGGGCTGTCAGTGGACATGGTTGTTTACTTCCTACTATGTCAATTATGCAAAAAAGCAACCCTGGAAAATGGGCCAGGAACCAGAGGAGGCTGTCTCTTCAGTGTGTTTAGGGTGACATGTCATTTGGCCCCTTGGGAATGATATGGCAAGCCTCCTGTTGGCTCCTGAGCAATGGGGATGATTTGCTCAGGTAGATTTCCTTGGCAAAGAAACCTCCAGAGGAATGCAGGGAGGCTCTGCATGCATGGGAATGTTAACAAAATTTTAGGATATGGGCTGTTGGAAAGGAACCCTGGAACCATCTTTCCCCCTCCTCTCATTTTCTCTTGCTTTGTACAGAGGCTCGTGGTTGAGAGGAAAGGGAATTGTTGAAAGAATGGAGCAGTGCTGCTAAAAATGGGGCAGGGCACCTTGGGAGGTTTTCCATAGTAGCTTAACCCTCACTCCACAGTGCCTTTTCCTGTCAGACGGTACTTTGTTCATTTCCAGAGCAGGATGGGAGGCTGGTGACCTCTGGCTCAGACTTACTATTTTGGGGACAGGCCAGATTGACCAACTCATCAGCATTGAAAGTCCTGAGTCTTGGGACCCCCTTAGTCCTGGGCAAACTAGGACAATTCTCAGGCTTGATGGCAGAACTGAGGCCAGAACCCCTTAGTTTTTTTGCTTGGCCCAGAATGATCCCACCTAAGGAAGAATCTGCCACATTTATTTTGGACTTTCTGGTGTATTTCCAGAAGTTACTTGGTTCTTTTCCTCGAACCCATCTCTAAAATTATGTCTCTGTCAGTAGTTTGATGGTGTTTGAAATGGTGGGTTTTTCAAGTAAGAGGAGAAACAGTGGGCCTGGGTAGATTAGGGAGCTTGGCTTCAGAGGTGCATACTTGGGTGAGGAAACAAATCTAACACAGAAGCCACCCTGACAGCTGCTCAGCCAGAGGAAGGCCATCCTGAGTGACAGAAATGACCATGTTTCTTCACCCTTCACTGCTCAGCTGCCTTTGGCCCAGCTGCCATGAGGGGAGAAGCATGAGACAGCTGCACCTTGGGGGCTGAATGCCCTACTGGAGGAGGGGGACAGAATGTGAGGCAGTTCCTAAGAGACTCTCAGGCTCTGACACTGTAGGTGGGAAGGCTGGGTCAGCCACAGTTGTTTTCTTGGCACATCCACCACAGGCAAAGTCATTTAGCTCCAGAAGTCTCCACAGTGGCTGTTCTGGGGAATTAGGCTCAGTACGTCTGAAGCCAAGACCCGTTGTCTGAGATGGGGTGTCTAGCTGGAGAAGCTGACTCTATATTTGGTGGCAGCATGGTCATTCCCATGTCACTTTAGTCTAAGGCTCTTCTCCTGTTGCGGTATACACCCATTACATACGCACCTGCTTAATCTTTTGGAGGGAAGGCATTTGAAATAGTCACCATTGACAGTTGCTGGTTTGATGCTGATAATTTTCTCATTAGCTGAGACAATAGCAACCACTCATTTTAGTGATTATACCATGCTAAGTGTGTTACCTTAGCACCCCTATGTGATGGACTTTTTTTCTCCCTATTTCATGAAGAAACAGAGGCTCAGAGCAGGCTCATCAAAGCTGGGAGCACTTAAGGGAGCATCTGGACCCCGGGATTCAGATGTAGCATAGAAACTCTTTTTGTGTAGCCATATCTTCCTGGAAAACAACTTCTTAATATTTCAGTAGCACCTTTAGGTATTAAGAATGATGAAGGGAAAGCTTTTAGTGGGGGTAACATCAGTGTTTTTGCATGTGAACTATGAGGCTCAGAGTTGGGTGTGAGTTGGTAAGCAGCCAGAATGAAGGGCAGCTTATGGGTCAGCAAAGCAAGAGCCTTGAGGCTTGTCTGTGCTCCAAAATTAGAGTGGAAAACTAATCAATGAATCTTTTATGTCAATCTATATTGACCAGACATCTCCTGGGGGCAGGCATCACATCCCGTGTTCACTGAATCGAAGAAAGTAGAGGTTAAAATAGAAGACATACTCCCTGTCCTTGAGGGGCTTGTGGTTAATTTGGGAGAGAAAAGTATACAGATGGGTCAGTTGAAAGGGTATGGACATCAGAGGACAAAACAAAGTCCAGCAAGATGAGTGAGCAAAGTTTCTGGCACAGAGGCAGTTGGAGAGTAAAGGCAAAGGGGAGACAAATAGCTGACTATAATGACCTTGGTGATCAAAGATAGAAGGGCAGTTGTTAGAGTTAGTGAGTTTTTGGTCATGGGAGGTATTTAAGCAGAGGCTGGGAGGTCAGCTGGCTCTTGAAGGGGGTAAGACTCCAGTGGGTAGTGTCATTGGGAGGTATGTAAGTCCCTTCCATCCCTGAGCTCCTGTGCCCTGTCCTGCTGCAGAAAGAATGTTGGAAGGCCCTCTGGCCGGCATCTAGCATCCTGCCAGCTCTGGAACTGCAGCCATTCAGCAGGTGCCAGGAAGCACAGTGCTTCCTGGCCTTGCCACCCACATCTCACACCTGCCCCAGGATCGTGGGACACTGAGGAATAGTATGGTGAGGAGTGGGGCTTAGGGTATTTTGGTTTCTTGCCTCTGCACAGACCTTGCTGGATAGACTGGCTAAGGTTTCCTTGAAAGACACAAGTCAGTGATTTCCTTTTAATCCCACTAGGACTCTCTGACTGTGTCATCAGTGACTCATCAGTTCTGGGGGAAGGGAGGTACAATTAGTTCTTGTACCATTTGGGGGAAACTCTGTGACTTGAGAAGCAAAAGTGGCCTTTGAGAGTCATGCAGATCTGAAATCCTGATTTCCTGTGGTAATCACTGTTTATTCTTGGCTTTGAACCTAGGCCCTACCTTGGCCCAAGTGTAGCATCCTTGTTTAACTCTATGCCACACATCCTTCACCGATGGGTGGACAGGAAAGATCCAGTGGAGGGGCCAGGAGGTTTTCCATACAGACCATGTTGAGGGAGCCCAGACAGCAGGTTGAAGCTGTGATTGCTGGTCTGAGTTTTCCAGAAGACTCACCCTCTGTGTTAAGCTAAGTGCCCACTCCCTAGACCTTTGGCTCAAATCCCACACCCCAGCAGTGCCTGGGAAATTGTGCTCAAGGACATCAATGCCTGATGGGATGTTGGAATTCAAGGGAGAACCAGAGGTCCAAAAGCCAAGAGGCACCAAGGCACTGTTGGCCAGGCCACCTGATGGCTGGAGGTAGGGAGGAGTGCGCAGTGGTCAGTGACTCACTCAAGGGCAGCTATATTTTGGCCCTCCTCCTGACCAGGTGTCAGGCTCTCCCTGTACCAACACAGAACATGAGAGCTGGAGTTGGGGGCAGGAGGGTGAGTCCAGTCCTCTCTTTCAACAAGGGAAACAGAGGGGCCCAGGGAGTGCAATAATCACCAAAGCTGACATGGAGTCTAAGTTCTCTCAGAGATCTCTGATGCTGCAGGGTTAGCCTATGTGATCTGTCCAGGTTGAAAGGCTCAAAGTCTGTCTTTAGCCTTTATTTCACCCATCATGCTTCATGTTGGGCCTGTGGTACAATGATTACAAAGGGACTTACCATTGAGACCCCAAGATTCTTGGCTTAGGGATGAGTTCCATGGTCCTAGGCCTCTCTTGGGGCCTCATTTCCCTCAAAACAAGCTAGCACCAGTGTGCCTCAGGACAGCAGGTGCCAGAACAGAGCTGGGATTCCAGCCACAGCTGAGGATAAGCTAGCTGAGCAGCCTTCTGAGATGAGTCTGTGTCCACACTTGAAGTGCAGCTGGAACTAGGAGGAAGCGGGATTTTATGATTGTAGAAAACAAGGCTTTGTGATGGGACCTTTCTTCCCCAACACAGGCTTTCTCCCCTGAGTCCAGCACCCTCAGCCCAGACCACATAGACTGCTGGTGGAAGCACCAAAGAGGTATTCCTATGAGTATTAGTGGCCTCTAGCTAGTTCCCAACAGCGGGGCTTTGTGTAGCCCAAGTTTGACATCTGGATCTGATGGCTTTAGCTCTCCTGATCTACTCCAGGCCTTTTCCAGGAGACTTTCTTTACCTTCAGAGTTTCCCTCTCATTGGAGCCAAGCTGCTGGCCCTTAACCTAGTTCAAACCCCTCACTTTCAGGTGTGGAAACTGAGGCCCAGAAAGGTGAGGTAAGGTTACTCAGCTAGAAAGGTTTCTCCTTGTGAACAGATTCTTCTTTTTTTTGGGGGGGGGGGGGTTAGTTCCCTGGCTGGGAATCGAACCCAGGCCGCAAGCAGTATTGAGAGCACCGAAGCCTAGCCACTACACCACCAGGGAACCCCCCTGAACAGATTCTTTTAACCATCAATGCCCCGCCTATCCCCAGCCCACCAGTGCCAAATACCCGGTGACATCTCCAATAGCAGCCTCCGGTTTTCTGAACCCGATCTCTTCTGCCTACCCAAGCCCCTCTCCTTTCCTCCCTCTGGTGAGTTTCAGCTGATCCCAACCGTGACCACAGGTTCACAAATCAAACTGAAATAAGGTAGGCAGGCCTTTGGTGCTTCTACAAATAGAGAGGGTCAGGACTACGGTCCTCAATTTAGTCCAAAGTGTATCAGGCCAGCCAGCCTGCCCTGAGGGAGCACTCTTGTGAGACAAGGAGGGGCATGCTTCTGGAAACTTCCTCAAAAACCTGACCAGCTCAGACCTGTGTTAACTAAGGAAATACCCACCAACTCCCTGTCCCCTAAGCATCTTCCCCCTAATTGCTGCTGACTCTTCTGAGCCTCTAATGCCTCTAAAGCTGCTGGGGCATCTGTCCCCATAGCATCTCACCTGCTTGCACAGCATGGCCTGCGGCAAGCCTGGGATGGCATCTCCAGAGGCCCTCCCCACTTTCCTCAGTCCCAGGCAAGGCTCAGCCCAGGAAAGACCACTCAGCCTCTCCCTTCCACTTTTCCAGCAGATGATCCCTGGATAATTTATGCAACAAATTCTCTTTAATCTTTAATCTAGGGTCCTGCACAAAGGACAACACCTGTCTCTCTTTCATAGCTTGGGTGGAGGTGGGGAATGTCTGCTTTTCCACCTTAGGAAGTGTGGAGGGGATTTGGACAATTAGTAACTTGGACATCGATTAGGTTCACTTGCTGCAAACCTGCGGACACTCGCGGGGTAGCTAATGGTTTCTTTCCAACTCGTTGGGCAAATCCCATCTACTGGGAATGCTAGGTGGGCTCCTCCTTTTTCTTTGGGGCCTAGCTCAAGACTCCATAGTGATGCGCTGCCCGAAGAGGACGCTCTTTAGGGGCTAAGGAAGAGCCAGGTGACAGTACAGCCCTGTTCTGAGCGCTTCTTCGCACCCTGCACCTCCGGGGGTCGCGGGCTCCAAGGATTACCCCTAGCCGGGCCACCTCCTTTCCCCGACTCGGAGGTGCAGACCGCGCCCCGCGGCCGACTCGCCCCGCCTCCGCCGCCGGGCCACGCCCCCCGCCGGTCCGCACTCCAGGCGGCGGGCTGGGGCCGGCGGGGCGGCGAAGTCCGCGCGCAGATCTGGCTGTGGGTCCGTCAGGCGCTGTCTAGGCAGAACCGGCCCTGCCCGGGCTGCAGCCATGGTAAGCCGGTGGGGGTGGGGTGGGGTGGGGTGGGGTGGGGTGGGGGCGGGGGTTGCGCGCACGGCCTACTGCTCCCGGGCGGCTCGCGGGGACCTGCGGCGCTGCAGCCCGGGCTGTGCCGGGCGAGAGGCGCTGTCGCCAGCTGCGGGCACAGGCAGGCACTGCTCATTCATTGCTCCCTAGTTTCTCTCTCTGAGCAGCTACGGAGCGGGGCCCGACCCCCGGGGTACTGCCCGCGTTCTTGGATGAAGGAGTGGGGCTGTGCTGGGGGTTGGACGCCGGCCGACACGCTCAAGTTGTGCTGGAAAGGGCGCGTCAGCTAAGAGCGGAGTTGAGGGTCCCCGCCCTTGCTTGGGTCAGCTGTTACCTGGGTGACCCCTCCTCACACACCTACCCTGGGTTCAGGGGCCAGCCCCTAATTCCTTTGGAAAACACACACAGAGGAGGCCCACAAATAGTGCCTGCCTCCCCAGGGGGGATGGATGGTGAGACGCTTGGGCCCTCCTTCCCACAGCCTGGCAAGGAGCAGCTCCTAGGCCCTTCCTACAGCTCTGCCCAGAGAACCCCCTGAGGGAGGGAAGCCCAGCCCACCCTTCTACTCTGTAGGATCAGCTATATCCCTCTGCCTCTGAGATAGGAACCACGGGGAGGCTTCCTCCTGCTGCATCCTACACCACCCCCATCCCAAACCAGGTCCCTCTGCAGTGGTGGGGGTGGGGGGTAAACTCATTCCTGCCCCCTGCCTGTAGTGGGAGGAGAAACAGTAACCCCAACTAGCCTCCCTGGAGGTCCCCAGATAGAAAGTTTTGAGGTTTGGCTGTGAGGGTGTCAGCTCTTCTGCCACCGTTGCCAGAGCCTGTCACAAATATATTGTGCTGGGTATGAGGGCCTTCATGCCCAGCGCCAGCTTCTCCTCCCGGTCTGGAAGCCCCCAGCCTTTGTCCTCTGCATTGGGAGGCACAGGCTGTTTACTGTAGGAGATCCGTGACCAGCCTGTGGGGCAGGATGTTGGCTGTGGACAGCCTCCAGAAAGTAGGTCCCTGGACCCCATGGAATCAGAAGTTTCTGGGTCTGGAAAGGCCAACCTTTTGGGCTCTTATCTTTCAAGCTGTGTCCAGGCTGAAGCCCAAGTCTTGGCCAGGAAGTCTTGGTGACCCTGTGACCTTCCCCAAAGAGGGGTTCCTGGGAAAGGCCAAGTGGTGCCTGTCTTTATTCTTGCCTCCATCCTTCTCCCGCCACGGGGATGAACAGACCAAACGTTCCAGGGGTGGAAGCCTGGAGGAGCACTGGTTGTCCCCAGTGCCAAGCCTTACAGATGCCAAGAGGGGCTTTTGCTGCCACACACTAAGTTCAGTTCAGCTGAGGTCTTGGTTCTTTCAATTTGGCTGAGGCTACACTGTTGCTCTAATTAAAGACACCCCACTGCCACCAGAGTCCTTACCCTCAGGCCCCTGCCCTTAAGCCAGCCCAGTCCTTAAGCTGACTTGTTCATGTCAAGCCAGGCTCCTCTATGAGGGTCTCTTTGTGAAAGGAGATCACTGTCTCAGCTGCTTTGGAGATCAGTGGGGAGAACTCCTCCACCCAGGAGTCCTGGGGGAGGGGGGGGGTTAATTTGCATGCAAAAAGAATGACAAGCCAACATTAATAACCATCCTGTGACTTAAGATGCACCTCAAGTTCAAAGCAGCATGAGTTATCTGTCATCTGGGAGTGCTTTCTGTCTCCCAGTCTTCCTGGGAGTCAAGGAAGGGCCATTCACAATTCAACAAGGAGGGCTTGAATTTAAAACACTATTCAAAATCACAAAGGGCATTTCTGACTAAACCAGAAACACTAGCATCCTGACTCCTAGTCAAGTGCTCCATCTGCACACTCCTCTCCATGCCCCTCAATTTGTCCCCACCTAACTGGCAACCCTGAAGCCTTTGACATGCCAGCCTGCTGTTGACCTGAACTCACACCCCTCAGAGACCAAGTGCTAGCAGTTCCCCCACTGACCCTCTGGAAGTGATGGTGTGAGGGAAGTGATACAGGTCCCCATGAGTCAGAGGTTCAGGTAGCCGTGTGTGGAAGGAGTCCCTCTGTGGCTCTCTGCAGAGAATATAGGGGCAGATTTCTGAAGACAGTGGTGTTCTCTGTTGGGAAAACACAAAGGGACACAGGAAGAAAACTGGACCTACTTCCATAAGAACCTATGTCCAGGAGGTTATAGGGCATCCCACCCTGCTTCAGCACTGCTCTAAGTGAAAGAGAGAGATTGAGATCCTTTAGGAGTGGAATCTCCTGGGTGGCCAGCCCCATGTACTGATGGGCCCCGTCATACTGGGGACAGCTCAAAACCCTCTGACAGTCCTCGGTGTCCTTGAGAGTTAACAGGAGAGGCCAAGTGGATTAAGAGCCTGTGCTGCAGACAGACTTGAGAGGCTGGTGCTGTGCCCACCAGGGTAAGCAGAGGGCAGGCATCATGGGACAGCCAATCAGAGAAGGAGAGGACTGCAGAGAAACTGAGTGATCCTTGCTGCAGCCGAGCTGTCCTCTCAGGGTGGGAGCCAAGGGAAGGGGAGGAGGAGTGGGTGGGAAGGACATTCCACAGGCTTTTTTGGCCCCTGACAGAGACGGGGGGTCAAATAGAAAGGGAAAGGAGCAAGCCAGGATGAGGGATTACAACAAGACCATCAAGACCAGGCTGTTACTGTGTGTGAGGAACTTTGCCTAGGAGATAAAATTAGACCCAGAGCTTGCTGACAGGGAGTCTGAAGCGTGGGACATGGACCGTCCACTGGGATGGCAAGGCAGTCCTGTCCCTGAGAACAGGACTGAAGCTGGGGTAAGGTGCTGCTCTGGGAGATGTGGACCTGACCTTTCTTCCCCCTGCCTGCACTGGAATTGGGGCCCAAAGTCAGAAAATAATTTGCTCACTGGCAGAGCTGGGACAGGGAAGGACAGACAGGAGGTTGAGGACCCTGGTGTCCTGACTTGTTGTCTAGAGCCCCTGTGGGCCCCTCCGTGCTGATGAGCAGCCAGGGCTGGCAGAGGGGATAGTGTTGGGTTCCTGGTGGCTCTACTGGAAGAGGGTTGGGGGGTCTCCATCAGTGCCTTCCCTTCTTCCTTCCCTGCTGCCCCTCATCTCAGTGCCCCTGGGGAAGCCAGGTGGAGCACAGCCCTCTCCCACCCTTAGCCCAACCCCCAGACCAACTGCGGGGCCACTGTGGGGTTGTACAGAGGGGCAGGATTTCCTGAAATTCCCCAGACTCTAGCTGCCAGAAAACAAGACCTGCTACCCCTAGCCCCATCCCTTCCCTATTGCATACAATGAATCGTCCAAGCTGGGACACTTTTGAGAGTGAAAAGGGGCACAATTGATTATTGTGCTAGGAGAGCAAACAAACTGGGGTGTATGGTTATCCCACTGGACCCCATGACTATTATAAGTGAGAATAGCCTTTTTAGGTCAGGCTTGCCTCAGGACAGACTCTTCTGGTCACTGAGCCCCCCCATATTGCCGGTTCCAATTTTAGGTTAAAGGGCCTCTTTCCCTTCTCCTGTCCAGGCAGGTCCTGGAGACTGGCTATAAGCAGGTACAGGGACTTAAGAGGTGACAGCCTGGAAGTAGCTCTGAGGGGACTCATCCCTCTAGCCTCCCAATCTCAGTCCCTTGCCTCCAGCACAAACCTGGCAGTGTGCATGTCCACGTTCCTCAGCTCTTCCCTTTATTAAGTGGGAATTTGCAGGAAGACTGTGGCCATCTTACCTCCCCCCACTCTGACTGGGACTCCACAGTGGTCCAGGGTAGCCCCCACTAGCTTGGCCTGTCCCCAGAGGGTGAGTCAGCCTCTGAAGCTGACCCTTGTCCATTGTCTGGGGTGGCACGTGGGTATTGTGAGGCAGAGCTGAGCCCAGCACTGCCAGGCACTCCACAAAGGGGGCTGGCCCCAAAAGGAGAGAGGAAGCTGTAGGGTCCGGACCCGAGGGTGAGAGTGAGGGGAGCCGCCTTTTTTCCAAGCTGGAGATGGAGTTGAACAAGTCTCTATAGCAGAGCCTGCCATTCTCTGCCTACCACTCCTGTGGTTCACAGTTCAGGCCAGATCCCCTCCTGCACTGCTGGCTAAAGCCTAGTACCAGAGGGGGCAAGGGGAAACTGAGGGGTGCTTCCCGCTACATGTTCCTCATAGTTGGGGGCTGTCAGCAGCTTTGGAGGTTCAGCATCATTCCACCCTACCTCACCTGGTCCCTCCCAGATCCCCTCTGCCCACATTTAGCATCCATTGGTAGGCTTACCCGTCTCCCTTGAGGCTCAGGCTCAGGCTCAGGCTCTGGAGTGACTTAGTATCTGATACAAGGGAGGGTCTGGTCAGCTGTGCTGAGCTTAGGTTGTGAGCCCTGGGGAGTGCGCACTCCCGGTAGAGTCTGCACCTGAGTCCCAGAGCTCACTGACCTGCAGTGAGGAGGCATGGAGCCCCCTGCTGGTTCCTAATTTACCTGAGGCTGGCAGCTCCCTTCTCCTCTCCCTGCTTCCTTCCGGCCCCTGTCACCTTCTGACTGCGCCTCACCTTGAATCCTGAGCCACATTCTCCTCTCAGTTCTAATGCCTCTGTCTACACCCTCTCATTCAGTCTGTCTTCTGGCTTTTGGGGGGCAGTCCCTGGCCCCCAGCTGGGCCAGACCTGCAGGAAGGGAAGCCTCAACAAGCACCCTGTTGAGAGAGGGCATCAGGACTGGAGTTACTCAGTTCCTAAGAAGAGTTACTAGGCTTTGTGGGCTGCCCGGGGCTGCTCCTGGACCCTGGGGCCTTTCCTGACATATTGGACCCGTATGTGAGCAGGTGAGGGAGGGATGGTGAGCACCTCCTCTGGCTTGGCTGCTAGTGCAATTTCTTTACCTTCTAACCACAGGCGCTTTCTTCTCTCTCCTTCACCTTCTCCTGCCTTCTTTCTTCATTCTTCTCTTCCTGCCACCTATCCACCTACCCCACCTTACCCACCAATCCCTAGATCAGACGCTTCCAGGAGGAAACGGATGATGCAGAACTGAACAAGTTCATGAAAGATTTCCCAGGAAATGAGAGCTGCCACCAACCAGAGGCCAAAATCTGTGTGTCCAGGCCCCAAGTTCCAGAGCCAAGGCCCCAGGCCCCGGACCTCTACCAGGATGACTTGGAGTTCAGAACCCCCTCGTGGTCCCAGCCCTCTGACAGCCAGCAGCACTTCTCTGCCTCAGCCCCTCTCAGCCCTTCAGCCCGGCCCCGCAGCCCATGGGGCAAGCTTGATCCCTATGACTCCTCTGAGGTAGAGCCTGCAGCCCAGCCCTTGTCTTCTTCCATTGGGCTGGTGCAGAAAGACCCAGGGAGAGAGTAGAGAGAGTGTGCGTGTATACACATGGATGTGCATGTATATGTATGTGTGTGTGCACATGCCTTCATGCCTATTAAGCTGGGACTTTTCTCTGTCCTTTGTTGGCCCCAGCTCTGTGGTGTGGGTCCCCAGGTACATTGAAAACTGACAGTATCAGCAGGGGCAGGAGCCCAGCTGGGGCCTCAGAGGATCCTGGCACTGCTTCTCTAGGGCTGGGCAAAAACTTAGAAGGGAGGGAGAAGGCTGATGTTGGGTCCTGGGGCCCCTCCCGCCTCTTGCCCTGATGCCTTCTGCCTTCCTGTATGCTAGGATGACAAGGAGTATGTGGGCTTTGCAACCCTCCCCAATCAAGTTCACCGAAAGTCTGTGAAGAAAGGTTTTGACTTTACCCTCATGGTGGCAGGTAGGGCAGGGACAGGGTTGGGTTGGGCTGGGCTGGGGGTGTTTTAGTGGGGATGGTATGTATGTAGGGAGGAGGTATGGGTAGGGAAGGAAAAAGTAGCTAGTGGCTGTTCTTTTTTGCAAAATATCTGGGAGACATGGGTGGCTGAAAGTATGTATGTGGTGAGGGGGTATGGGGGGAAGTGGTTCCAAGAGCACTTGACCTATAGGCTTCTTGTATTTGCCTTTTTCTATGTGGCCTTGGGCAATTTCTTAGCCTCTCTAAGCCTCATTCAAATGAGAAGTCTGGATGAGTTCTCTCTGCTTCCTTCCAACTCTAAAATGCTATTGCTTGTTTAGTCTCAAGCCAATTACATAAGAAAGCAGCTCCTTTCACACCTTAAGTATAGAGGGGTTGGTTCTTGGCTATAGGTCTTATTTATCTTCGATTTGGTGCTTCTGTCTTCTCTCCCCTGTCAGGAGAGTCTGGCCTGGGGAAATCTACTTTGGTCAATAGCCTCTTCCTCACTGATCTGTACCGGGACCGGAAACTCCTCAGTGCTGAAGGTAAGGAAAGGAGGGGAGCACGAAGACAAGCAAGCAGACCTGACTTGGGAAATCAAACTCACTCTAGAGGCTGGGGGGGTGGGACCGCCCTGGCATGCAGGAAACCATGGCTCCTAGAGAGACTGACAGCATCTCTCACTATAGGCCTATCTAGCCTGGCAGCCCACCAGCCAGCTCCCTAAAGATTTGGGTGCCGAGGCAGGGCAGGAACCAGAATCCTGCCCTTTGAGTGAGTCTCTGACCCCCCAAAGGATTCCAGGAATCCAAGAAAAGAGCCAGGAGCAGCGAAGAGGCTGGGGCCAGAGCCAACAGCCACCGGCATTTCCTGTGTTGGGAAATGTGCTCCTTGCTGGTTCCCAGAGAACAGGCCCCCTAGGCAGCCTTGGATGGGGAAGGGGGGCAGTGTGGATGAGGCAGTCTGGGCAGTCATGCTGGTTGTGGTGGGCGGTTTGTCCTGACTGTGGGCAGGTCCTTGCCCTGGCCTCAGTTTCCCCCTTCTCCAGAGCGGATCATGCAAACTGTGGAGATCACTAAACATGCAGTGGACATAGAAGAGAAGGGTGTGAGGCTGCGGCTCACCATTGTGGACACACCAGGTTTTGGGGATGCAGTCAACAACACAGAGTGGTATGTCTGACCAAGCATAACCCCAGCTGCACCCCCCCCACACACCCATTCCATACACATACTCAGGTGCACACATAGGCACAGACATATCCAAAATTGTCAGCAAGAAGAGGTTTGTGACCTTGAACATGCCACTGCCCCTTATTGGAAAGCTGTCTCCTTTGTAAAGTGAGAGGGAAATGATTGGAATGGATGGTCTCTAATATTCCTTCTGACTCTGACCTATAATTCTATAATGGGGGTGGGGTGAGGACATAAGAAAGAAGAGCTATATGTGAAAACATGTAGCTCAGGGCCTGACATATAGTAGCTGCTTAATAAATGTCACTCTCCTTCCTTTCCACAAACAAGTTTTCTGACAGAGGTGAGAGTGTATGGAGGGAGGAGTGAACGGGAGAAAGAAGAAACAAGGGGAAAAAGTGAGTGGGATTTTGTTTAAACTCCAGGTACCCTCTAGGCTACCTGCC
Organism: Lyroderma lyra; assembly: GCA_004026885.1. Lineage (NCBI taxonomy): Eukaryota > Metazoa > Chordata > Mammalia > Chiroptera > Megadermatidae > Lyroderma > Lyroderma lyra. The sequence goes on along the minus strand of PVJL010001963.1, from coordinate 5,005 downwards.
AAAAAAACAGATGGCTTTGCTATGCCTCCCCCACCAGCATTCCTAGATTTTTTTCCTTCACAAACTAGAGGGATGCTTAGATAATAGACTGACGTGAGTAGATGAGACAAATGGATGATAAAGACAGGAGGAAAGGTGGTGCCTTTGATAAAGAAGTTAGGCAAGAGGATGCTAAGAAGGTTTGAAAGTTCAAACCTTCATGCAGCATTTACTAACTGCGTGATCTTGAGCAAATGACTGCATTCCTGTTTCTTCAGTTGAAAAATATCAACCCTTACCATCTCACCCTGTTGATCTGAAAATCACCCAGAATGATGCATGTGCATGTGCACTGAGAACTGTAGAGGATTGTTTACATTACACTCATGAATTGTAACATAATTTTAGAACCAGTGCAAAATTAAAATGTGGGGCCCCTTGTCCAACATTATTAAGAATCTCAAGATAGCCACAGCAGAGACTCAAACCAAGTGTGGGCCCTTCTCAGCGCGGCGTGACTGCCCATGCAGCTGACCCTGGCAAATTGCCTCGCAGACCCCTACAGACCTTTCTGTGCTTTGAACAACCCTCATCACATGCCTTATCATTCCAACATGTGACTTTCGGCTCAGCACACTGGTTTATCTTCAGTTTCATAGTCCAAGCCTTGAGGGAAGGGCCATTTCTTACATTCTTGCCATTGCACTGTGCTAGTACATGGTCTCTGTAAATATTCCTGATGGATTGAGGTAGTATCCACGTCATCATCACCCTTTCTGCTCTAGGAATATGTCTCAACAAACTGGGCTTACCCTGAAACTCTGGCTCCATCCAGTACCTGGTTCCTACTGTATTACCCCTTCCTCCAATCCATTACTTAGCTTTTCTTATAGTCAATAATAATAATAATAATAATAATAATAATAATAATAATATTTCATTTGTCTAGCATCGCAGTTTACAGAGTCATCCACATATGTTCATTTAGTCAACCAGCAGGAATTTATTGAGCATATACTAGATGTCCAGCCTGTGCTAGACATTTTAAAGGGTGCCCAATGAGTATAAATGATCCTTGTTCCTCAGAGATTTACAATGTAGTGGCAGCAGGGGTGGGGGAGTGGGGAGCAATAGTTCTCTAACATGTCATTCAGGTCACAAGTTCGTAAGTGGGTCAGGCAACTCTGAGCTGGGAGTCAGAGTGCCAGGTGGGTGGAGAATTTGCTAGCGGAAATAATCTAGATCAAGTCTCTTAGCCACTCTGGATTTAGTTTCTTCATGTATACAATGAGGAAAGGGGGGTGATGATGCTCAGAATGTCCACCTACCAGGTCACCGGGCAGAATTCAACTAGGTAACAGAAGAGCAAAGAACTTAACAATTGAGTCTTGAAAAAACTACATATATTTATATATATACATATATATTATATTCTCTTCTCTTTATTACAGAGTAAGATTTTATATATATAATGTACATAATATATAGTTAAGAACCTCAGTTTTCCTATCATCTATCTCATTATGTGGTGAAGAGAAGGGAGAGCCGTATGCATTCATTTAGTCAAAGGGGCGTTGGTGGATGAGATAGTTCTTGAACATAGCCTTGAAAGATGGAGTCGGTTTGGAGAGGCCAAGGGGAGGGTGGAACGACATGAGCAAAGGTTCTGAGGTTGGACTGCGAACCTGACTTAGGGCCCACTTGGCTTCCCCCAGTTGGTGTTTACCTGCAGGCACCTTGCTATTATTATTGTGTTTGGTCCCCTGAGCTCTTTTCCTATCTTCAAACTTGTATTTATTGAACTTTGGCTGTGTGTATAGTCTGGTTTTCTATCAGGACATGTGAGATGTACCCCTGTCCAACCCAGGTACCTCCCTAAAGATGTAGTGAAGTAGGCCGGGGAATAACAAAAGTCTTGAAAACACTGCTCAGACCAGGGGCTACTCTGCAGTCCCAGAGCTCACTGGGCAGCTCCCATTCCCATACTTTCTCTGCTTGTCTATCCCTGCCCCAGCTGGAAACCTGTGGCAGAATACATCGACCAGCAGTTTGAGCAGTATTTCCGAGATGAGAGTGGTCTGAACCGCAAGAACATCCAAGACAACAGGGTGCACTGCTGCCTGTACTTCATCTCGCCCTTCGGCCATGGGTATGATCCGAGCCTGAGGCTCCTGACACCACCGGGTGCTGCCAAGGGAAAGGCTGAGAGCACCGGGGGCAGGGCTGCCAATAGGAGGTGGTCACAGATCCCTGTTCCCCAGGCTCCGGCCAATGGATGTTGAATTCATGAAGGCCCTGCATCAGCGGGTCAACATCGTGCCTATCTTGGCTAAGGCGGACACACTGACACCTCCCGAAGTGGAGCGCAAGAAACGCAAAGTGAGGGAAGCCGGTGGGTGGGAGGGGAGCATGTGGGCTTCTGGAAAGGATTGGGTCTCCAGAACTGTGGGCCCCTCATGTGTTTGCCAGATCCGGGAGGAGATAGAGCGCTTTGGAATCAAGATCTACCAGTTCCCAGACTGTGACTCTGATGAGGATGAGGACTTCAAATTACAGGACCAAGCCCTAAAGGTGGGGCCACCCCAGGGCACCCCTTTCCCATCTTGTTTCTTCTGAGTAGAAGAAAGAAGTAAAATTCTATATGAGGGTGGGCTGTTGGGGTGGGAGAGGACCCTGGTTTCCTAGAGTGAAGCCGAGAAGATGAAGATAAAGGTGAGAATGGGGGTGTTGACAGACACCCCTGACTTCTTCCAGGAAAGCATCCCATTTGCTGTAATTGGCAGCAACACTGTGGTAGAGGCCAGAGGGCGGCGAGTTCGGGGTCGTCTGTACCCCTGGGGCATCGTGGAAGGTAAAGCACTGAGTTTGCGACCGGGTACCTCCTTGCCCTCAGTGGCTCTCCCTTCTTATGCCCCTGGCTGACCCCTAGCCTTGCTATGCAGTGGAAAACCCAGGGCACTGCGACTTTGTGAAGCTGAGGACAATGCTAGTACGCACTCATATGCAAGACCTTAAAGATGTGACACGGGAGACACATTATGAGAACTACCGGGCACAGTGCATTCAGAGCATGACCCGCCTGATGGTGAAAGAACGGAATCGCAAGTATGGCCAAAAGCCAGGATAGAACTGGCAGGGGTGGGGTACCAAGTACAGCCTTGGGTGAGACCCAGCCCTTTGTTCTTCTACAGGCCCTGAGCTCAATCCAAGCAGGTGCTGGGGTCCCCCTAGCCTTACCAACCCCCTTTTCCCCTTCCCCTCAGCAAACTGACTCGAGAGAGTGGCACCGACTTCCCCATCCCTGCTGTCCTACCAGGGACAGATCCAGAAACTGAGAGGCTGATCCAAGAGAAAGATGAGGAGGTGAGAGCAGTATGGAGTGGTAGGGGTTGACAGCCTGGGAGGTACCCTGCTTAATCATAAACTTCAGTTATCTCTTGGCTTGAGAATAGGAAGATCCTTGCCCTGGTGCATATCTAGGTCGTGGATTGGAGGATTAGTAGTTCTACCCAGGGTCTCCATCACATCTCAAGGCTACCAAGGTCCTGGCTCAAGGGATTAGAGCTTGGGGAGCACTTCCCTAACACTATAGGACTTTCTGAAAGGCCCCATTTTGATGCATGTGCCTGTTCCAGCTGCGGCGAATGCAGGAGATGCTGCACAAAATTCAAAAACAGATGAAGGGGACCCATTAGGTGGCTTTCAACCCTGGATATTTAAATTTCCTCTTCTTCCTGCCCATGCCAGCCCCTCCCAGCACCTGTTCTGCTCAGGCCCCTGCAGCTACTGCCAATTCGCCTTACATCCCTGCTGCCTCCCCAGAGACTCAGAGGAAATAAAGTTTAACAAATCTATAGGTGGCTTCTGGTGTTGCTGTCTGTGTCTTTACCACCTCCTGGAGACCAAGAAGATCCTAGGACCCAGTTCTGAAAGGCTGCTGGAGGAGGGTGCTGGTTTATGGCTTTTAGTAGGAAGCGGAACTGAGGAAAACGTCCTCTTACATGTCAGGTTTCAGTCCTTGCCTAGAATCCCGCCTGGCCTCCCCCATCTTACTGACCATATCTATCCTGCCTCTATTCCCTGGAGCCTGAGTCTCTCTTCATCTTCCCCATACAGTACAGTACACTAAATTCTACAAAAATTTTGGATCTGCTTTGCTCTTAGAACATGGTATTAACCGCATGCAGACGCCTGACTTCCTGTTTCCCCTGATTTGGGGCAAGGGTAATGCAGAATTAAGCTCTGCACTCTAGGAAGCCTGCAGTAGAGCAATGAACGAATGTTGAAACCTCTATAATCACCAAACATTATATAGTTAAATGCTGGGAATGACTGAAGTAGTCATTGTCTTGAAGAGTTCAGTATTCATTCAACAAATACTAAGTATCTTCTAGGTTGCAGACACTGTTCTAGACCCTGGAGTTAAAGTAGTGAACGCAGGCAAGGTTCCTGTTTTTCTGGAATTTACTAACTGTACTAAAAGTTCCAATGTTCTATAAACAGGCACGTTAAGACATTTTGGCCCCGGGGCCTGACATTATAGCATTCAGGCCCACTCCCACATTGAAGCTTGAGAATGTGAAGCAACTGTTGTCCATTTCTTTCGGGTTAGTGGTATCCTGGCGCCATGGCGCCCTCCAGCGGCCGCCCTCCGCCCTGCTCTACCTCCCTAGGAGAAGGAGAAAGAGCTGGAGTCCAGGTTTCAACTCCCTTCACAGACTAAGAGGTAGCAATTAGCTAGTGGCAGGCTCAGATCCAGGTATCCCATCTCTCAGGTGAGAGATCTTTACTCAGGACTGACGTCAGCATGCAGGTCATGAAGGACTGCAGGGCCGGTTCGCCAATGAAAAGTGAGGGTCGGAGGAACCGTTAAGACGTTGCAGGAGGAAAACCCTCCCGCCGCCAGTCGAAGGCCCAGCCCTCCAATGAGGCCTTTTCTCCCTTTCTGGCTTTGGGACGAAGTGAAACCAAAATGGGAACTAGATAAAGTCGTCAGCGAGAACCTGATTATGCACCCCCCGCCCCC